>OY992886.1:105838585-106048585 GCA_963921405.1 Cepaea hortensis
ATCTACAAGATGGGAAAAGTACAGCGAAATGGTTGCAAGTCCGAGATAGGACAGATATTCCGTTTGGCTATTCATTGTAGAGATCGGTGCCAGTGGCTATTCATTGCAGAGATGGGGCCTGAGGCCTACTTTCCTACGCTATATAAGATAGGGTCAAACAGCCAAGTGTAAAAGGACAATTGAGAAGTCAGGTACTCAAACGACTGGGCGAGGTAAAGGAGAAGGCCTTGTGCTGACTATGAAGCAAGAATGATGATTGGGACAAGGACATGCAGTAAATGGTTCACGATTATGCCTACAATGTAAGTCAAAGTTTCTCATCCAAATGAAAGCAATCTCAATAAGACCGAAACAATCTCTACTGTCTCGTACCAACCCAGGGCTCATTCTGTCAAATAAGAACAGGGCACCCAAGCTAAAACCGCTACAGAGGGGTCGAACCACCACAATGAAGCATTCACCTGGACCGGAAATTTCACACAAAGTTAGACCTCTGCAGCCGAGCACTGGCACTGAACATTTGTTGGTGGAATAATATGTCTTGCGAGGACCGTAACCCACAGCAGACATGAGGGCAGGAGAAGCCCAAGCCAACAACAGAGGGAAGAACTGGCTTCTGCTTGGAGCATACAGGAGGGCAGATTCTTAAGACATGAACGGGGTATGAAGAAGGTAACATGACTGCAACGTCTATTAGGTCATATCAAGGTGGGAGTGAGGACAAAGGCAAATGACAATGAAAGAAGCTGGCTTTCCCGTGGTCAGTTACAGCACATTGATAATGTTGGTAGATGCTCTTGGTGCACAATATTCATCTTCCCGAGGGCGGGATGACTTCTTGGCCTGAGAGTTATGACCAAGGCTGACGAGCTTACAATTTACCTCAAACTATACTTTTCTTGCCTCTTTGCATAATTTGCAAAGTTTCCCCAGATATCGGGGCCAAAATGCTAAGCCGTGATAAATTACGAGGGGAAGTCAATAAGTAAGTCATGAATGGCTGTTGAAAAATAACTAAATATGATAACAACTTGAAACCAGTTTATTTTTATACATACATTGGCCCTTTATTTCGCAAAATAATTTCCACCAACATTGACGCACTTATCCCATCGTTTTATCAGTCCTCCCAAACCGGCTGCATAGAACTGCGTGCTCTGTTTTCTAAACAATGTTTTCACTTCACATTCAACTTCGGCGTCATTCGCGAAATGTCTCCCGCCAAGGTGAGTTTTCAGTACACCAAAAAGGTGGAAATCGCAGGGGCTAAGTCGGGGCTGTAAGGTGGATGTTGTAGAACTTCCCACCTTAGTTGGTTAATTTTTTCCTCAGTTAATCGAGCCGTATGTGGTCTGGCATTGTCATGATGAAGCAACTCTCCTCTAGTCAACAGTCCTGGAAATTTTCTTTGAATTGCATCATGAAGCATCGATAGAACTTCACAGTAAGATTCAGAATTCACATTGTCATCTTTCTTCTTGAAATTGGTAAAAAGCACTACTTGACAATCACAGAGCACTGTCAGCATAACCTTACCTGCTGATAGCATAACCTTGAATTTTTGGACACAAGGCGAAGAAGGATGTTTCCATTGCATTGAAGCACGTTTGATACAAGCTGGTAGTGATGCATCCATGATTTGTCCCCAGTAACAATCCTGTTCAGCATGTCTTCTCCTTTATCTTTGTATTGACAGAGATGGTGCATGGACAGGCCAAATCGGTTCATTTTGTGTTCCTCCTTCAATTGTCTGGGTGCCCACCTTGAGCACACTTTCTTAAATATCAATCTCATCTCATCATGTTCCTCTTGTACCTTGCGATGTCAAGGTGAAGTATAAACAGCGGGAGAGTGCCCGCTTATGGGCTTCATGTATCGATATTCCCTGCGTCCATCGTTTACGTGGTCGGCCTCTTCCTCTGCTTCCCTCTGGTCTGTACATCATTGCTTGTTGTAGTATACTGTTAGTTGGTAACCTACTTGCATGGCCAAACCATTTGACTTGCTACTTCCTAATAAAATCTAGTGCAGCTATAACCCCCCACTTTAGTCCTGATTTCTTCATTTCTGATCTTATCTCTTCTTGATACATTGAGTATTCTTCTCAGGAATCTCATTTCTGTTGTTGTGATTTTTCTTTTCTCTTTTTTGGTTTTTGGTCCAGGTTTGGCATTGGTAACATAGAGTTGGTAGGAAGATTGTGTTGTAAAGTGCTTTCTTAGTAGTTATTGATACATGTCTGTTCTTTAGTATTGGTGCCATTTGTCCAATGAGTTGGTTTGCCTTATTGCATCTATTTTGGAAGAAGAATAAAGCAGTACTCAGGCGATGAGTAAGTGAAAGATGAAATCAGAAATATGAATAACAATTGCTTAGACAAAAGTAAAATTAAATACTGTGTGAATACGAAAATTGTGAATACGAAAATTGTGAATACAAACATGAAATAATGATGAGAGATAAATTAAAAATAAGTCCTCAAAAAACATTGTAATCTACAAAATGCAGAACAAAAATACCAGAGAATTAGTGAATAAAATATTACTTTGTGAGCAACTTTTCGTTGTATAGTTGTAATAATAGTCATTCTGACAAACACAAGTATGTGTTGTGCTATTACAGGTGAGGTTAGACGTACACGTCCCATCGGATGAACAGTTCTGCCCAAAAGGTATCTCTGGATAGGAAAATAATCATGAATATTAAAGAAAATATACTTACAGATGTTAATATAATATATGTTAATATACAAGCATTACAGGTGGCTTGAAGGTTGCAATCACAACATAGCAAAGTGATATCTCAACAGTGTGACAATATAAATTGAAAAGTTAAATGTTAGGCCGTGACTTACACTTCAACATGATAGTTGATATCTGCAGCACAAACAAGCAACAAATAATGATTTAAAAAAATAAAGATATGTAAACCAAAATCACAGAATGAAAGTGTCACTAGACACAAATATTTTATTGATCAATCTAATGGACACATGGCAGGTACCTCAGCTCAGAATGTGTGTGTGTGTGGCATCCAGTTTCCTAGTTGCCATCATCCAACATTCTCCTTTTACTTGATGCTCAATATTTGGTTCTTCAGGCACTTGTTGACCAGGTTACCTTCCTGGGTGTTTCGTATGACGTTTGACTCTCACTTTTGTGGTGTTATCCCCATCCCAGCTGGCCCATTTAGAACACTGAAGACATCCCGGTCAGCCCTCAAGGGAAGGCAGGGGCAGACCATGGGCATTCCCTGCCATCCAAGGAGGCTTCCATAATTGCAAAGGCGACATATAGCGCTCTGGTATTGGGCCCACCCAAGGAATCGTCACGTCCTGCATATGGCTGCTTAGCCTCACTTCCATATACTGAGCTTTTCGTTTGTAATGGGATGCAGTGAATACAATCAGAATGAATCACTCATTCTACAATCAAGATGGACAAATTAAGGAATAAAGGAAGAATGAGAACGAAGGAAAACATAAAATGTACGACCAGCGTTAAAAAATAAATGATGCCAAAGTGCGTCAACGGACAAATCGAACATCAGCTCGTTTCTTCAAAGAGTTGTAAACTTGCATTCTACACATGTCTAATCTCAAATTTGACACATTTGATGCTCACCAGCGAGAGACACTAAAAGGTGTAAAATTCCTGCTTGATAAAAGTCCCCAGGTTAACAGTCAAGGAAACCTTAGACTAACCAAGGCCGTCCAGCAGATCAAATGTGTGAACAGAAGGACAAATGTGTGAAATGGCCAGTCACACAAGGAAAGTTCAGATGGAATGGAGATGTTCACCCTAGGAAGGTGTGAGTGAAACACTTGCCCTAACACCTAAATGCCATACACAGAGTGAGAAGTTGAAATGTGGGCCAACAGCTAAGGGGAGATAATATCAGTTCAAAGAGATAAGGGGCCCTAATCCCAGCTGTATAAAATCTAATTGTTAGAACTTCTCAAATGAGATTTGTCATTTGAAAGAATCAGCTCTCAAATAGAGCATCAGGTTACATGAATGATCCCGTTCAGTGATAACGAGGACGGACCGGGTGGAAACAAGACTAGCATCAGCACAGAACACTGTTTCAGCTGATTCGATCAAAACCTCATTGGTATTGTAAACCGGCCACAGATCCAGACATGCCATCAGCATAAATCAAAGTTATATTTATTGTTTATGTAAACTAATACAATCATCATATCACAAACCATATTTTAAAGTACATCTCATGATAGAACATAAACGTAGTGGTAGTTTGTTTTAACACAGAGTTCTATCGTAATCTTCATTTATTTTTCGACGTAATTGTGTTGCGTAACTTGGTAGGGGAATTATTTTAACCAAAGAGGGGAGATTGTCAGGGAGTAAACCTTCCCTTCCTAGTAGTCCATCATCATCATCATCATCATCATCATCTTCCACTTCTGCCGTCAAGGGGAGGAATAATTTGCGTTCCAGCGCCCGGTGGGCGGCACTGGATACTGTCATTCCGTGTGGTTGTACAATGTCTCTGATGTCGTCAATCCATTTTCTTCATGGACGTCCTCGTGGTCTCGTCGCAGATGATCTTTGATGTAAGGCCAGTGATGGTAGTTGCTGATGTTGCATTCTAACGACATGGCCAAACCACTTAATATTCTGTCTTTCAATAAATGTGGCACAAGGTGTTGATCCCACAGTCTGTCTGATAGTAGCATTTCTTAATCGGTCTTGGATTGTTAAGTTGGCAGCTCTCCTCAGGCATCTCATTTCACAGGTGTTGATTTTGCGAAGGTGTAATTTGGATAAAGTCCAGGTTTGAGATTGGTAGCATAGGGTTGGTGTGAATATGCTGTTTATTATCTGTTGTTTTGCGGACATGGGTATGTTTGGATGTTTCAGTAAGGGTGATAGTTGATATGTAAGTGCACTAGCTTTTTGGCATCTGATTTCAATTTCACTGTCCAATCTGCCATCTTCTGTGATCATACTTCCAAGGTATTTGAATTCTTTAACTTGTTTCAGAGTTGTGTTATTTATCTGTATACTTAGTGGGCCTGGCGATCTGCTAACTTGCATTACTTCGGTCTTGGCTGTGTTTATACTCATATTGTATCTGTTGCAGGTTGAACTCAGGTTAGTAATATGATTTTGTAGTTTGCCCTCAGCACTGTAAAACAGGCACTGATCGTCTGCAAATAGAAGTTTATTTATTCCCTTTGGGTCAGTTGTTTCATCTGGAGTAAAGAGTTCTAAATTTTCTGAATCTGTTCTGTCAAGACCTGCTTCTTTGGAAATTCTGTCCATGT
Organism: Cepaea hortensis; assembly: GCA_963921405.1. Classification (NCBI taxonomy): domain Eukaryota; kingdom Metazoa; phylum Mollusca; class Gastropoda; order Stylommatophora; family Helicidae; genus Cepaea; species Cepaea hortensis. The sequence goes on from OY992886.1 coordinate 105,843,876, forward strand.
AGATATTGAATAGCAGGGGAGAGAGCACACATCCCTGCCTCACTCCTGTATTGACAGTGAACATATCTGATGTACCTTCTTGTGTTCTTACTGCACTTTGGCTCGAGTGGTACATGGCTATGATGTTTTCTAGCAGTTGCCCTTGTATCCCATAGTCTTCAAGGATGGTCCATAATTTGTATCTGTCTACTCTATCGAAAGCCTTTTCCTGATCTACAAACACAATATTCTGCTGGTCACTATATTTGATAATTTTTTCACAAATTTGTCTAAGTTTAAATAATGCATCAATGCAACTTTTACCTTTCCGAAAACCGAATTTGTTCAACTATTGGTCTAGCTCTTTGATCCAATAGTTTTGCAAACATTTTCCCTATATGGCTCAGGAGTAGTAGTCCATTAAGAGACATAAATCTTGGCTTCTAACCCTCTACTTCTCACTCCTTGGGGATACCAAGACCAGCTACTTTTACCTTTTTCGAACCATTTTTGTGTACTTGAGTATCCAGGGACTTGGTCTGTATTTGGCCTATACCAGACATTTGTCGCGAGTCTTCTCTCTGGGATCTGGAGTGTAAGGGATCTGAACCTGCACCCAGAACTACTTCTTCTGCGATCATCCGGAATGTCTTTTCAGATGTAATTGCATTGTGCCAGTTTAATTGCACCTTTAGGCCGACACCTGCGTGCATTAGTTGACCAGGTTAAGCTTCCCGGGTGTTTCAAAGGACATTCCACTCTCACTTGGACGTTTTTGCATTGTACCTGTTTATTTGCGCCTTTCAGCCAATTCTGCAAGCATTTGTTGACCGGGTTAAACTTCCCGGGTGTTTCAAAGGACTTTCTTTGATGGTGTCATCTACATTCCAGCTGGTAAAGTTAGAATGGCTGAAGACATCCTGGTCAACCTTCAAGGGAAGGCAGGAGCAGGCCATGGGCATTCCCCACCATCCAAGGAGGCTTCCATAATTGCAGAGCCGCCACATAGCGCTCTGGTCCTGGACTCACCCAAATGAATCGCCACGTCCTGCACATGGCTGCTTAGCCTCACTTTCATATATTGAGCCTCCTGTTCATCACAGGCTGCTCCTCCCATGACCAAGAGGGACTTGTATGCAGATGACATACACATAGCAAGCTTTCGCTTCGGACTTCCACGTAATAGATTTGCTAGCCAAGCAATAATTCCATTTCGTGTCAATGAGACCTTTTTTCCACCTTTGGTAACTTTCATGAGGTAGGTTGCAGATGCTGCCGCCTCAGCATCTCATGGCCATGCCTTCCCATCCGGGGAATATTGACTTAGTCTTTCAGCCATATCCCTCAGTTGAGAGCTGTAGAACAAGTGTCTGAACCAAGAATGTAGTGGCACCTTGCAAATAATTCGGACTTTAAATGCAATGGATTTGCTAGCCAAGGTATATTCCATTTCGCTTCACTTTGTCACTGATTGTCTTCGCGCCTCCGACTTTTGTTCTTGATTAATAAAACATTCTTGACAAATGCTTTCACAATAGCTCGTCTTGCGGTGATCCAAGAATTTCACCACTAACACCGCAATATGAATGCCCTTGTTTGTCCCTGTTAATCATTACCTTCAGTTCCAAAAACCAACAAAATAGAACCGAGGACCTATTCCATTATTCCATGCACCACTATGCAGGCAGCCGAGGCCTGCTTGGCACACTTTAATTTTTTCAAAGTAAATGTACTGGCCACCTGGGGCGCTCAGCGAAGAGCACCCACGGGTGAGAGCCACAGGAACAACAGGCAGTGAACCAGCACGAGCCGGACCGCCCCTGCACCTGAGATCCAACTATGAGCTTTTTAACTGCAACAACTTTAATAAACGTTATTGAAGCTGGAAATACAGTGGCTGCTGGCACCAGACTTGCCCTCTAATAGATCCTCGTTAAAGTGTTTAAAGTGTACTTATTCCAATTATGGGGTCTCGATAGAGTAACATATTGTTATTTTTCATAACTATCTCTCCGTGCCAGGAGTGGGTAAGTTGTGCGCCTGCTGCCTTCCTTGAATGTGGTAGTGTTTCTCATGCTCCCTCTCAGGAATCGAACACTGATTCCCTGTTACCCGTTACAAACATGGTAGGCATGTCACATACCATCAACATTTGATAGGGCAGACATGTGAAAGATGCGTCGCCGGCACATAAGGTTATGTGACCAGCACAAAGTTTGGTTTTGAAGTAATAAAAGTGCTCTTTCTGCAAGGGTTGGAGCTTGGTAAACATGTATTAGCTCTAGAATTGCCACAGTTATCCAAGTAGGATCGTGTCATTTAAGGAACCTCAACTGATTTAATGAGCCATTCAGTTTTATAGTGAGACAGTGTGAACTTAGACATGCATGGCTTAATTTTTGAGACAAGCATTTCTCTACTGGCAGGATCAACCAGATATCTATAACACAGACGGACTATTCATGTACACGCAGGCCAAGAGTAGCAATCACTCACTTCACTCCTTCGGTACCCGGTGATACATGCAAAACCACTGGACGCCTACCGATGAGCTTTCAAGCTACGCCAAGCAGGACTGACCATAGAGCTATGCCAGCTTACTGACTGCAGGCCCACTACTCATCAAGAGAGAATGGGAGCTTATCGAGACCTGGTAGAACTTTCGAACAAAAATTGCTCTTTTGTCCGCTCAAAATGTGACTCCGGCTTCACAATGCGGTCTCACTCTCGAAACGCCTGCCTCGCTAACTTGCGTCGGATGGGAAGTTCCTGATTGGGTGCACCTCACACAGCCATCCGAGAAAATGAAAGCCAGATTCGGGACTGATCTTGCAGACCAGACCAGCCCTCACGGTACCCAGAACTAACCGAAGTGTTTCGATTCTCATGGACGCACTATCGAGAACAAGTCACCTAATCTGTTCAAGAAATCTGACAAGTGGGAGAAAATGGCACTTTGCAAGAATAACACCAGAAGACACCCGACATTCAAGATGAGCAGCATGGAAGCCACCAAGATGCAAGAAGAGAACCTGCCTGTGAACAGCAGCAAAACGGCAGAAACTCAAGCAACCTTAAAGGGAGCTACCACTTCTACACCAGTTGAAGCTGCTCCCGCCGCTGAACTGACGCCAGAGATTACAACTACAACTGAAACCAGCAACAGCGGAGAAGTCCACAACACTAACGAGAAGCAGCCAAGCAGCTCACTAAAGACCTCCACATTGGAGGAAACCATAACAGAGGGCTTCACCAGCAAAATCCTGCTGAAACAAATCAGCGTTGGGGAGGCCAAACTGTCGGTGCTATCAACAAACAAGATACAGCCTGTTGGAGAACGAGCTGGGAAGACACAGCGTTAGCCAGCTGCACAAGACACCTGATGGAATAGTGGTCTCCATCAAAAAGAACACCAAGACCATCGCACTAATGCAGATGTCACAAAACGAGAATGCTGACATCAAGCTACCCCACAGTATCACAGTAGAAGCCACCCAACACCGCACAATGAAAAGATGGGTCATCAAACGAGTCAAGACCCATCTCACCAATGACCAGATCAGGGAGATGCTGTCGAGAGAGAACTTGACACTCAAGATCACGAGTGCTGAGAGGATCATCGGCAAGAATAACATCCCTTCCACAATCGTCATCATAACATCGGATGTCAGAGTGATCCCTCAAACAATCACATGGGACAAGAAAGATCAAGCTCCAGAGCACTACATACTGAGAGTGCTGCAGTTCTCTAAGTGCCAGAAGTTTTAGCACACCCATGCCACCTGCAAGAGTGAGGTGGAGGTATGTAAATACTGCTCTGGACCCCATCCTTACAGTCAGTGTTAGCAAGCAAAGACCGACAAGGACTTCAGAAGGCCTAACCCTAACAGAAAGTGCGCCAACTGCCTTGGCAATCACATCGCCAGGTACCTCGGCTGCCCCTGCCATCAAGACAGCAAGGAAATTATGAAAATCGCCATCAAAACTAACCTGCCCTATAAAGAGGCTAGGAGGCAGTACGAGGCCACCAATCGACTTACAAAAAGTGACAAAGCGCAACTGGAAGGCCAACTGAAGGACCTGAGATCAAAGTTCAACAGCAGGGAGGAAGAAAGAGACAAGATGCAAGAAACACAGAAAAGAGCCGTTCAGCGCATCCTGGTCGAACTGAAGCAAGTTCAGCAGAAGATTGAGCAGGATGTGACTCGATTGGCTGCTATAAAAGCCGAGAGAGCCGAATCACTATCAAAAACATAAGAGAGAGAAAAGACAGAAGAAACTCTTACACGGATCCAAGAAGAAAGAGAACAAATAGAGCTGCTCAAGTCAAAGAAAGAAACATCTCAACCAGAAAGCACAAACTCTCAGACAGAAGAAGAAGCAACAGAAGAAGAAATAATAGTGGAGGAAGAATACAACGGCTACCCAGACCAAGAACAAGTGTGCATGGAGGCCTTGAGTCGGTATCACTCCCCACCAAGATTGAACCATTGAGCTGGCCACGACACAAGATACCAAAGAAAACCGAGAAGACACGAAAATAGACCACCAAGATCAAGGCATAGCTGGAGGAAGGATAACAACTGGTAAAGCTCCCTGAAGAAAACAACATCATATGACGGGGCGGGTACACAATTACTCCAGGCCTTAACAAGTGTGCGACTCTGTGCAGACATGTAAGACCACAAGGATGAAATGGACACAATTGCAGCCACTCAACTTTTTCTAGGAAGCAGATATATGCATCTATATCTCTGAAAGAAGAAGCATTAGATACACTATAAAGGCCCCAAATACAACGAAATCGATATAGTCGATGGTTGAACGGGGTCATTCATCTCAAGAGTTGGAATTGGAATTGGAATACGATTCGGACTTTCCATGTAACGGATGTGCTATTCAAGCAATATTCCATTTTGTGCCAGTGGGACGCTTATTTTAGGTACTTTAGTAACATTTTCTAAATTGCTTTTTTAATTATATAACTGCATAGTTGGATACCTCTTGAAAAAAACAAATCCAACGATACCTTATTCAAGTCTGCAAGTGAATTGTAAGCTGAGATATTAATTTTTGTATGTCAGTTTAATATTTAACATTGGCATATTGGTAACCCACTCTGGAAAGTGTGACCACAAAACACGTAAGCTAAGGGCAGATAACTGCTCTTGGTTTTTTTTTTTTTTGGCGCTAAGGGGGATAACTCAGGTTTTTATTTTGAACGCAAAATTCAAATGAAAACCTCAAACTCCCTCTTCCTCCAGCCTCTTCCTCCACTCCTAAATACTAGAATGGGTGGTGAATGCAAACGTGCATCATTATAATCTCATCGCTCTGAATAATCAATAATAATATTAAATGATCATCGCTGTATTATGACACAGAAAACCGCTATATTCCCGCCATTGAAATTTAACATGATGCATCTTAGCATACAATCTTAATAATTTCTGTTTGGGATGACCCCGCCGACTAAAATATTTGAAAATTTCACAGTACGCGTAAAAATGGATGCTCAATTTAATTATTTATACTAAATCAAGCGGCAACGTCTTAATAACGAGTACTATATATATCCTTAATACCGGGGAACAATAACAAGAAAACGTAAATCGCCGTTTGAAACATCGCCGGCAACGTTCAGTAACGGAAAATGTAGTACCTACTTATTTCACCTTTAATGATGCTCACACAAGGGGCATCCAATTTGGACTTTCCATGTAATGGATTTGTTAGACAAGCAATATTCCATTTCATGCCACTGGGACGTTTTTGCCACCGACATACCTGTAGCATGAAATGTGGCAGGCTAGAAACTTCTTCATGAACCTTTAGATGTCACCCTGAATATATTTAAAGAAAGCTGCAGTCAACTTGAGCTTGTTGATATCTCCATAGAGCTTGTCCTCAAATGAAGCAGGTGTGAGCCAAATATCTTTTTCTATTCTGCATATATTGGGCACTCCTGCAGCAAATGTCTAGCTGTCATTTTACCAGTTCCACAATTACATTAATCAGAATGTATCTCTGGGGAGCGGCTGGGCAAGTGGCTAGAATGCCGGATTTTCATTCGGGAGACCAGGGTTTGAATCTCTGTAAGGTGTGGAGTTATTTCTGTCGGGGGTATAAAGAAAACTAACCTGCAAAGTTTGCGGCGACCGCACTAGCCAGGCGGCCTTAATTCCTCAAGCTCAAGATCCCCCTGCCATACACCGCAAGGCAGTAAATGACAGTATGTATCTACTATATTTAGTTTATTGAACAAGTAGTATTTCAGTCTGTTATGTCCTGTGCGGAGTCTGAAGATTGCTACTTGTTCACTTCAGTCGAGTTTGTAATATGCATCATTTTCTGGTAGCCTGGATGTTCTAATTCCCACTTGGTTCTATAAGTGCTTTTTGATAAACCTCTTTGCCTCATTATAGGTTATGTTGATGTCAGGTCGAGATAGTTATCCGCGCTTTGTTGCCAATCTGTCAACCTTTTCATTTACAGGTATACTGCAATGTGATGGGATCCACTATATTACAACTTTATTTGGATTTCTGACAGTCCATGGAGTGCTGCTCTTAGGTCTGCTAGTTCTGTATTGTTTTTGCTCTTCAGTACTGAGACAGCTAACTTTGCATTTGTGAAGACAGCTATTTGCTTCTCTTTATTCACCTCCATCAAGAGCGTTTCTACTGCAGTTTTCAAAGCTCCAACCTGTGCTTTGAAGTTACTTGAGAATTTTTCCAGTAGCCACGTTTTTATTTTTTCACTCCATTTTTTTTTTAAATTTAGGAGAATTCCTCATCCACAATTTTCTGTTAAATTTTTGGTTGATCCATCTGTATATGCATGGGCCCAATTGCTAATTGGGTAATGTTCTTTAATGTATAAGGGGCGTTCATTTGAAATTTGTTCGTACCGCACTGCGCGTAATTGCGTACATTGAACATGATCATGTCATAGTCATGTGATGCTTGCTTGCTGGCTTGCTTGCAAGCATAGTCATGTGATAAATACTGACCAATGAATAAAAGAGCATGTGCTTATCGTCCCATGATGCATAGGTTCTGTTTCTGGCCGTTGAGAAAACGGCTAGGTTGATCCAAAATCCGTCCAAAGAAGCTCATAGAGCGGTGATTCAGTTTCTATCATTTGAAGGATGTCGACCAGTGGACATTCATCGAAGAATGCAGGCAGCGTACGGTAACAAATGTATGTTGAAGACAACGGTGACAGACTGGATACGAATATTTCGGAAAGGACGTCAGTTCATGACAGATCTTTGACGGAAGGGTCAAGCGCATGTTGACTGTTGGTATGTTAAGTAAAGAATCTGTGCTAATCTGTCTTTTTGCAGTTTCTACAAAGTTGCTTCACTTCTGTCTTCCCTTTCCAAGACTATTAAACCTTTTTTACATGCGGTGGTCTGTCAATCTTCTAAATTTGTCTGCTTGTTGCTGGGCTCTGCTATCTCTTCTATCCTGCACTGGTTGAAACAAGTGATCTTTTCTAGTTCATTAATAGGCGTTGTCTTCAGCTTCCAGTTATGATCCACATTCCTTGATTTTGGACTCTACTTATTTTGTTAAAGTTTGACTTAGCTGCTGTGGACCAAGCTGCAATGCCATATTCCAGTACTGGCCTCACCCGTCCAGTATATAACTTCTTGAGAACTTTCTCATCTGTTCCCCACGTTGTACCAGCAAGCATTTTCCTGATTGCCATTCTTTGCCTTGCTCTTGTTCGATTTTTCTCAACCTGTTGTCTTCCATGTCAAGCGACGATCAAAGGTAACTAACTCCTAGATAGTTTGGATATTCTTCATGGCGTAATATTTTTTCATTCAATACCAGCTTAGGTTGCTGAGTTTTATTTGAGAGGGAGAACACTGTGCATGTTGTTTTCTTCTCACTTATCTTCACTAGCCATGATTTTGACAAGTCCTAATAAGGCTTGCTGTATTCTGCTGTTGGCTGTACTAATATATTCTTCAGATGTCCATATGGCTAGGTTATCTACAAAGGAGGATGTGTGTACTCTGGCTGGAAAATTTTCTGTGATTGATTGATTGATTGATTTAGGAACTGACATCACAGCATTCGGGGCATTCCCATACGCGCTCCATCCCCATCCTCAGAAGCCAGCAAAGAGTTCCAATAGTACTAGTAGCAATCTGATTATATGTCCGTCTCGCCTTTCCTCTAAGCGTCGAGCATCAGCCAGATCCCCTCGTCACTCCTTGCTGTCGCATTCTTGCCAGACCATGGTGATCCATTTGCTCCTCCGTGGTGTACACGTGCTCCCACAAGGCCGCAACCACGTCTGCCTTATCATGCATCAATACTCCACCAAGTTTTGCAGAGCCAGCCAATCTGTCTGCCTGTTCTGTGATGTCATCTATATATATAAAATAGAATGTCTGTGAGTCCATATGTTGTTGCTGCGTTCGCGAACGTTCCATCCGATTGAGATGAAATTTTCTACATGTTTTCTTCTCATTCCCGTGCAGCCAAATGTCATAGTTTGTTAGTGTACAAACAGTTATTTACTTAATAAAATTTAATATTTTAATTTACACGATAATTTATATATAGCAAGGGGACTTAACTTAAGAAAAGTTATATCAAGGGACATAACATTTAGTAGCATTGCTATATATTTTATATATAATTGTTGCATTGTTATCAAAGCTCTATAAAATGTTTGTCTACAGTTATTTACAGGCATATGCGTTATAATATATAATGATAAAATCTTTAAGGCATTTAAAAAATTTTCATAAAAATAATGCATCTGTTTTAAATACATGAAAATGTTTTAACTCATCTTTTTATTTTCCTTCGACATCTATACAGTAATCCCAGCATTTATTGGCTTTTCGTGATATCTTGGTAAGTTAACGTTCAGTAGTTTCAGAAAACTATATTGCAGGAGCTGGACAAGGTGCAAAATCAAGCTCTTAGAGTCATCACAGGAGGGATGAGATCAACTCCTATAGTAGCAATGGAGAAAATGGGGAGGACACAAGCTTTAAGAGAACGCAGAGATACAAAAACACTCATACAAGCAGAAAAGTTTCTCAGCTTGCCAGGCCACCCTATGAAGAACCGATTTGAAAACTTAGCTATGGGGCGGTTGAAAAGAAGTAGTTTCATCCACCAGGCCAAACAACTCTGCAGAGAAACCATCGATCTTCCCACAGTTGGTATCCCCCTGACCCCGTGGAAAGATGAACATAGAATATCGCTACAAATCCAGTCAAAAGTGAGAGGAATATTTGACAAGGAAGAATAGAACAGTGTACAGCACAGAACAGCCACTCTCAGCTTCCTTGATGACGAATACCCACAGGACCTATGGATCCGAGTTTACACAGATGGGTCAGCACAAAATGCTGTTCGAAATGGAGGAGCGGGAGTGTACATAGAATACCCAAATAATACTAGAGACACGGCCAGAATTCCAACAGGAAAGTACTGCCATAACTATGATGCTGAAATTGAGGCAATCAAGATAGCCACAGAGAAATTACAAAATACCAGCCATGGTACACAACCTGTAGTGATATTGACAGATGCAAAATCTGTAATAGAGGCGCTCCTGTCTGGAAAATTGCCAGTTCTGAGGACACTACTTTCTGAACTTAGCAGTCAGCGTAAGATCACCATACAGTGGATACCATCCCACTCTGGAGTCCCCGGAAACGACAGAGCTGATCGATTGGCTAAGGAAGGAGCAAAAGAAGAACAACCTGATGTGCCTATTACATACCACCAAAAGAAAAGAATGATCAAATCAGTCAGAAGGCCACCAAACCTTACTCAAGACGACTACCACGTTATGGACAGACCAGAACAGGTCATTCTTCTGCGCCTCAGAACAGGACACAATAGATTACGCAACCACATGTATACAAAATTCAAGATTGGTGACTCAGCCATGTGCACATGTGGTTTGGCGTTGCAGACAGCAAAGCACATACTCCAGGATTGCCCAAACTACAACATATCCAGGCGAACCTTCTGGCCTAGAGAGACAACAGTGGAAGATAAACTCTATGGACCTCTGAATGAACTAAAAAAGACTGTTGGATTCATACAAGAGACAACATTGCAGTTATAGGCTTATTTCAGGCGAACGAAAGAAGAAGAAGAAGTAGTTTCAGATTCTTCTCGGCCTTTTGGCCAAGATCCGAGTGTATTTGCTGGCTTTCAGTAGTACACGTGGTCTGATCGGAGGCAGGGATGATCCTTCTCGGTCATTTGGCTAGGATCAGATGCATCCCCCCCCCCCAGTAGTGCGCCTAGTCTGGTCGGGAGGGCCAGGGTGATCAAACCACCTCACGTAGCTTCACCTTAAATGTAGGCCCGGTGGACCACTGTGGGCAATAGCTCACAGTGAGACTAAGGTCCATGCCAAAAAAAGGGGGAGGCAGGGGAACCAGCTGGTCTGGGGTAACCGCCAAACCCCCCAAAAAAATAAATAAATTGCCCTATTTAGTTATTGGGAAGAAGACTGTTCTCTTCCAATCTGTTCGCCATATTTCCGGGGACGGGAACGGGAGCTTATATGACTACTAATATGAATTAAATGAGACGCTCCCCGCCAGGGGCTGGGCATAGCCGGGGCGGGCCTTCTTTTTTTGGGAACGGGAGTAGGGGCCGAATATGAATTAAATGAGATGCTCCCCACCAGGGGTTGGGCGAAGCCGGGCCGGGTCGTCTTTTTTGGGAACGGGAACGCGGGCAGGGGCCGAATATGAATTAAATGAGACGCTCCCTGCCAGGGGCTGGGCGAAGCCGGGGCGGGTCGTCTTTTTTGGGAACGAGAACGGGAGCAAGGGTCGAATATGAATTAAATGAGATGCTCCCCATCATGTTGGTGAAAGAACTCCCCCTTGGTGAACACCTTGCTCCAACAGTATCTTTTTGCTGGTTTGTCCTTGTACTTTTGTCCTGGCAGTTGTTCTCAAGGTAGTGGCTGATCCATATGTATATTTTCCCACAAACATTCATTGTTTGCAGTTTTAATTTGTTCTTCCTTCCATACTTTATCAAATGCTTTTTCTAAATCTATCCAGACCGCTAGTGTGTGCTATTTCTCTTGGAAGGCATCCTCTATTTCCTGAGCTATACAGGTTATTTGATCTTCAGTGGATCTGTACTTTCTGAATTCAGCTTGGTGTGGCATTAAGAATTTGTTTTCTTCCAGATGCCATGTCATCCTGCCATTAATGTGTTATATTAATTTTCCTACACAGCTAAGTAGGCTGATAGGTTGGTAGCCATTTGATTCTTCCAGGTCTTTTCCTTTTTTTGGAACTGGTATTAGTATAGCTTCCTTTCATGCTTGTGGGATTACTCCTCATGACATTTAGTCTTTAGGTTGCATTTCCCTCGTACTAGGATAAGGCTTGTACCCTTCCAATTGCACTCCTCCATCCGAAGCTGTTGGCACACTGCGTGGCGTCAGGTGTGGTGAACGCCGCCCGACATTCGGCGCTAACAGAAAGCAGGTAGTACTGTCTACTGTCATACAATAGCTCAGTTATATCTGACTAAATATATATATATATATATATATATTTATATATATATATATGAAATCTGTACATGACATCAGATCAATTTCCCTGCTAAGTGGAAGAAGAATAAAGCAGTACTCTGGCGATGAATAAGTGAAAGATGAAATCTGAATCATGAATAACAATAACATAGACAAAGGTAAAATTAAATACTGTGTGAATACAAACAATGTGAATACAAACATAGAATAATGATGAGAGATAAATTAAAAATAAGTCCCCAAAAACATTGTATCTGGAAAATGTAGAAAAAATACCAGGGAATTAGTGAATAAAATATTACTTTGTGAGCAGTTATTTGTTGAATCGTAATAATAGTCGTTCCCACAAACACAAGTATGGTTTGTACTATCACAGGTAAGGTTAGTTGCACACGTCCCACCAGATGAACAGTCCTGCCCAAAAGGTATCTCTGAATAGGAAAATAATAATGAATAATTAAGAAAATATACTTAAAGATGTTAATATAAATATCTGATTATACAAACATTATAGGTGCTTCATGGTTGCAATCGCAATATAGCAAAGTGATATTCTCTCAACAATGTGACAATATAAACTGAAAAGTTAAATGTTAGAACGTGACTTACACTTCAACATGATAGTTGATATCTGCAGCACAAACACGCAACAAAGAATGATTTAAAAAATAAAGAGATGAGAACCAAAATCACAGAATAAAAGTGTCACTAGACACAAATATTTTATTTATCATATCTAATGGATACATGGCAGGTACCTCATCTCAGAATATATGTTTGTGGCATCCAGTTTCCTACATGCCATCATCCAACATTTTCCTTTACTTGATGCTCAATATTTGGTTTTGTAGATGCCATGATCCATCACCATCATTTACATAAATCTTATACTTAAGTTGTACATGCCATCATCTGCACTCCCATTTATATAAATCTTAATGTTTAGTTTTGTCAATGCGATCATCTGTCACCTTTGTTTCTATCAATATTAGTATTTCTAGTTTCATGGAGCAATCATTTACATGAATCTTAATATTTTCAGATTTCTGTGACTGGAATCTATTTATCCACCCACGTGTTCTGGCAAAGAATAGTAGCATTGTAACCTACAATGTGGTTTAGGGTAAAGAGAGAGGGATAGTACCTCACGATGAGTGGCAGCCATATCCCAAGGGATAGACCAGGATCCTATTTGGTTCCTATCTCTTTACCTAGCTCATGTATGGCTTCACGAATACCACTTGTGTACGGCGGTGGCCACAACACAGGCAAAAGTCTTGGATGACTGGCTAAACTACTTGAGTGAAGTAGGGGTAATATCCTACTAAAGGAATGTCCATCACTATAATCAATAGACTAATGCATCTCAAATTCTTTTGAAAGGGTGCATTCTGACAATACCTACCTGAAACAAAATAAACAAACAAACTTTATTTTCAAAGGGTTAAGAATTGGGCACGCAGGCCCGTCTAACATTCTGCCCTTCTATCACTCTCTTTCATACATTATATCATTCACACATCATTCAAGGCTAACTGAAAACGGCAACAATATAAAAGATATGCATTATAAAGGTATGTGGAAAATGAAAAATCAATACTACACGGCTCAGTAATAGTAATGACTTGTGTGGCGGCACTTGTTATTAGCTATGTGGAATAAACTGGCCTACCATAAGGGGACTGGCTGTTATACTAGGGTTTTATTATTATTATTATTTCTATTATTAAGGGGGAATCTAATCCGTACTGAGATAGTGTTAAAATAATTTGCAATTATAAGTATAGGGATTGGTGATGTCTTTTATTTCTTGTGGAAGATTGTTTCATAGCAGAGCTGCAGAGTACGTTAAGCTTGTTTTGTATAAGTCTATCCTAGGCTTCGGAATGTGTAATATATTTAATCGTTTACTGTGTCTAGCATTATATTTAAACAATGGCCAAAGGTAATTTGGGGCATTCCGATGTAGGATTTTGAGAATTAGTTTGGCCTTATTGAAAAGCAGGCGTTTGCGGAGTGGTAGTAACTGAAGGTGTTTATGCAGGCTGGGATTGTCAGTTAAATGTTTGCTATAAATTAAACTCATGGCCCGTTTCTGGAGTGAGTAAAGTCGCTTGGTGCTTGCAAAGGAACAACCGTCCCAGAATGTAGTCAAAATGTGTCTGTATGTGAGAAGTATAGAACATTTTCCTTGTGTCCTCCTGAAGGAAATTTTTAATTTTGACAAGTTGGTAGACTTTTTTTGCTGTTTGTTTAGTGAGCACTTGAACGTGAGGATTAAAGGTTAGGTTTCTATCAATGAAAAGTAGAAGGAGAAGTCTAAGAATTAGTATGTGGAACGAACGCACCCTGTATCAAGCAGGGACATTTGATAAACTCGGAAGCCAAAAACATGGATTTAGATATTTTAGGTGTGTCTGAAACAAGATGGTCAGATGCGTGTTATATAAGGAGAGACAACTAAATATTCATTAACTCAGGAGGACATCACCACGAGAGATTAGTAGGAATTTTAGTAAAAAGAAACTTAGAGAAAAATATAAGTGGATTCTGGGCTCATAAAGATAGAATGATACTACTCAAAAGTAAGACAAGACCTTTCGACATAGTAATTGTTCAGACGCATGCTCCACGACTGATTATAGTCATGAGCAGATAGCAGGAATATTATAAAGACCTACAACAAACACTGAAAGTTGTAAAATCATGAGAGGTCCTAATTGTCAATCGTTGAAAGCAAGGAACAATATCCACGTGAAAATCCTGAAGATAAAATACGAAGTGGGAATGTGTAAAAACTAGCATACGGATTGCAAATACCACCTTGCCAGTGAAGGTAAATAAGTAAAAGCAATTATGGATAACCGATGAAATCTAGAGCAAAGTGGCTCAAAGAGAGAAAGCGCACTCCAGAGTATATATTAATAGACAGAGAAATACATCACATGTGCAGAGTTGCCAAAGAAGAGTGGTTGCAGACAAAATGCAAAGAAACAAAATGGCCTAGACGTAAAACACAACTCGAAAGAACTGCATGAAAATATAAAAAGATTTACAAAGAAACATAATATAACAGGAAATGATTATACCAGAGGGAAAGATGGAGAAATCATAATTGATAATACCGACATAACAAAAAGATGGACAGAATACACAAAAGAGTTATTTGGGACAGAAGAGTCAATAAACCAACATTGTATAATACTCAAGATGGACCAAACATATTAAAGGCTAAAGCAGAGAAGACTATTAAAAAGATCATCATCATCTCATCATCTTCTTCCACTTCTGCCATCAAGCGTCATGGGGAGAAATAATTTGCGTTCCAGCGCCCAGTGGACGGCACTGGATAGTGTCATTCCGTGAGGCTGTACAATGTCTTTTATGTCGTCAATCCATTTTATTCTTGGACGTCCTCGTGGTCTCATCACAGATGATCTTTGATGCAAGGCCAGTGATGGTAGTTGCTGGTGTTGCATTCTAACGACATGGCCAAACCACTTGATCTTCTGTCTTTCAATAAATGTGGCACAAGGTGTTGATCCCAGTCTGTCTGATAATAGCATTTCTTACTCGGTCTCGGATTGTTAAGTTGGCAGCTCTCTTCAGGCATCTCATTTCGCAGGTGTTGATTTTGCGAAGGTGTAATTTGGATAAAGTCCAGGTCTGAGATTGGTAGCAAAAGGCTGGTGTGAATATGCTGTTTATTATCTGTCGTTTTGCGGGCATGGGTATATTTGGATGTTTCAGTAAGGGTGATAGTTGATATGTAAGTGCACTAGCTTTTTGACATCTGATTTCAATTTCTCTGTCTAATCTGCCATCTTCTGTGATCATACTTCCAAGATATTTGAATTCTTTAACTTGTTTCAGAGTTGTGCTATTTATCTGTATACTTAGTGGGCCCGGCGATCTGCTAACTCGCATTACTTCGGTTTTGGCCGTATTTATGCTCATATTGTAACTCCTGCATGTTGAACTCAGATTATTACTATGATTTTGCAGTCTGCCCTCATCACTATAAAACAGGCACTGATCGTCTGCAAATAGAAGTTCATTTATTTCCTGTAGATGTCGCGAAATGCTGCGTTAACATCCCAGAATATTTTCTCGGTCTCCAAATTTGAGAGGCCAATTTGAGAAAGAATTAATTAATCAGGCTGCTCCACGGCTATCTAGTCGTGAGGTAAGATTACTCACAAAAAGCCTCTAGCCATGACTTAAGCTTGCAGATGGCAAGTAAAATGGCAACTAGATAATTAGTCTACACCTTGGAAAACGGCTGACCCAGAGGGCTATGACACCACACAAACACATTGGCACCTTCTCGCCCAGGTAGCCCTGGCTAAATCAACAATGAACTGGGCCGGTGGTTGAATAAAGGCAATTACCTGTAGCCAGGTGGAGAATGTCAGAGATAGTGAAATAAAACCACCCAGGTGTGAATAACATATTGACCCAGTGGGAGATAATAGCCATAGGGCGGTAAACAATGCCAAGGACAGCTGGCCACACAGAGTGGCCTAGGGGCAATTAACCCCATGAAAGGGTGGGAACTGAAATTGCACAGACTGGCTGACTCAATAGAGTATGAAACCAACATTGTAATACTAGCCCAACACTTGAATAGAATTAATTATCTGTACATCAGGCATGTGTACCTAAATCCAGACAGAAAGGTGCCAAGGAGATAATACTGTCTGCTGGACTCAGCTTAAATAAAGAGTCCCTAGCCTGTGTCATGTTAGAAATGAAAAATCTCTGAACAGGTAGGGAACCAGCTCGTTTTGTAGTCATATGTATGATTCTGATGTTGCTAGACTTCACTAGGAAAGTTATTTCTTAGCAACTATCTAAGTCTTTTAGGGGACTGACTTTCTGTCGGCAAGTGGTAGGCTAGTTCAGTGAGCCCATCAGTTTCTCTTCTTGCTGATCTGTGAACTATTCATTCTTCAGTTCTGTGTACAATATCATATTGCTAAAAGGGTTATTCTTTACAAGTAGATACTTTTTGGTGAGACAGACTTTTGACTTTCATTTATCATGTTAGATGTCTGTTACTCTATGGACACTATTAGTTTGTCAGTCGTAGCTAATCATGTTACTACAACTTGTTTGCATTTCATACTATGTATGTAGGAATACTTTCACATGCCTAATGTTTAAGTATATGAGGGATGTATGTATTTGTAACTTCATATGAATATACGATGCTAGGACTATGCTTCGTAATATTCTTTTTATGTGTATGCGTCTCATTTTGTATCCATACAAACTAACTTTGCATAATGCTATTATGTTAAAGTATTATAATATGTATCATTTAATTAATATATTTTATGGGTATTTCATGTTTGGTATATTGATTTGTCACATGCAAACCTACCAATATGAAGTGTTGTGCTATTGTGTTCGCATTGGCACACTGGCCATCGATTGTGTTGGAAGCAGAGGTGTAATGGTACAGACATTACCCACAATTGGTATAGGGTATATGGTGCGTAGCCTTTTCAGTGTATTATGGATGAGCGTCTGCAGTAATGCATGGAAACCTGGCACAGATACTGGTCACGGCTTGTAAGCCCGGATGACCCGGTACTATTATAATACCATTACCGACCCTGTGAGCTGCTAAACCAACTTTGGACGGAGTGGCTGTACGACTCAGAATTTTGGTATTAGCGACATGGACATAGGACGGCAGAAATGTAATAATTACAGGTGTGTGAGACAATTGAAAAGCCCGTCCTAGACTAAGACCGCAGGACAGAGATATGGAGGGAGGAGGAGGATGGTGAACGCAGTAGAGCTGGAAGATAAACTTGGCCAGACTGGTCATTGTATATGTGTGTGCTAGGATATGTTTTACTTAGGATTGCACTGATGTAGAACTAGATATAACACATTCTTGACTTTCTTTCAAGCTCTCACAAAGAGCGCCTATGTTTAGATCTCAAGAACTGGAGATGACTAGGTAGTGCCAGGACTGACAGGCATTAGAATACCAGCAAGCTGTTTTGTTTCTACTGGAGAGAGGAGACCTGGACCACAGATCCAGATAGTTCAAGTAACATTGAAGTTATGTAATGTTTGTCATCACTATCAATATGTTATATGATTTCATCATCATCATCATCATCTTGAAAAACATCAGATGCCTAATAATAATGATAGCCAATAAATGTTGTAGTTTGTTGTAACTCATAGTTCTGTCGTTATATTTTTAATTCCAATTGTGCATGCGTGTTGTGTGTGTACATTGGTGGGGGTTCACTTAAACACCAAGGAAGGGAGCAGTCAGGGAGAAAAACCTGTACTGGGATAGTTGTCAATTACACTTCAATTTAGACTTAAAAATCTATCCTAGCTAACCTTCTCTTTCCTATTCCTTGGCGAATATTCAGCACAGTTCATTTCAATTTTGTAATGAGCCATTTGGAGCTGTATGTTGGATATTCAGGGCTTAATCTGTAGTTCAGCCATACAGATTTTGTCCCTAGTCAATTTCTGACTATTTGGGGTTGCACGCCAGTGAATAATACTTTCATCTAGGCTGTGGGCACCCCGACTTCTGACATTAGAGTTCTAAATTTTCTGAATCTGTTCTGTCAAGACTTGCTTCTTTGGAAATTTTGTCCATGTAGATATTAAATAGCAGGGAAGAGAGCACACATCCCTGTCTCACTCCTGTATTGACTGTTAACATATCTGATATACCTTCTTGTGTTCTTACTGCACTTCGGCTCAAGTGGTACATGGCTATGATGTTTTCTAGCAGTTGCCCTTGTATCCCATAGTCTTAAAGGATGGTCCATAATTTGTATCTGTCTACTTTATTGAAAGCCTTTTCCTGATCTACAAACACAAAATTCTGCTGGTCACTATATTCGATAGTTTTTTCACATATTTGTCTAAGTGTAAATAGTGCATCAGTGCAACTTTTACCTTTCCGAAAACCGAATTGTACTTTGCTTAACTGTTGTTCAACTATGGGTCTAGCTTTTTGTTCCAATAGTTTTGCATACATTTTCCCTATATGGCTCAGGAGTGAAATACCTCTGTATGTTTCGCACTCTCTCATATTGCCTTTCTTTTTCCATATTGGTACTATTATTGCCTGTTGCCAATCATCTGGTACTTTTCTTTCTTCCCATGCTATATTAAAAAGTCGTGTTAGCCATTTAACTCCGTTTCCCCACAGGCCTGAATAGCTTCTGTGGTTATTCCATCTGGACCTGGTGATTTGTTTTTAGGACTTTTCTGTATAACTGCTTTGACTTCTGCAGGTATGAAATTTAGTTCTTGCAGTCCCTGGCTTTTAGGCACAAAAGTGAGGTTTTCTATGTTATGTGTGGAGTTAAGTAGTTCTTGAAAGTATTCTGCACACCTTGCTAGCCTTTGTTGTGGATTAAATATCGGTATACCTCTTTTGCTGTTTATGATGGTGGTTGGGTTGTAGCATGCATCTCTGTTTCTCATTGTGTTGACACATTTATAAAATTCTCTTGGGCAATCTTTGCTATGGGTCGCCATCTGTTCACCGTATATTCTCCAGGATTCATCTTTAGATGCTCTAATTGTTCGTTTGGCATTACGTCGTGCTATTCTATGAGTACCATAGTCTTGTTCAGATTTAGTTGTGATCCACTTTTTGAACGCTACCTTCTTTTTGAATATGCTATCTTTAACTTCGTTGTTCCACCAGGCTGTTCTTAATCTTTTGTCCTGCCCTACTTTCCTTATTCCACATTTATTTTCCAGCGTGTCGAGCATGGCAGCCTTGAAAATTGTCCATTCCTTATCTATGCTTGAGTGGTCATCAGGGATGTTCTTATGTAGGTTTTTGATTTCTTGATTGAATTCGTCTTTAACCGTATTTTCCTGAAGCCTCCTATAATTGATGGCATGTGTTGTTACCTTTTTGTTTCTTATTTTCCTGTATGTTGAAATCTTTTTTAATATGACTGGTTTGTGATCAGTATCAACATCTGTATTTGGGAGTGCTCTTGAATCTAATAGTAGTCTTCTGTCTGATTTCCTTATTACAATAAAGTCAATTTGAGATGCTAGCTCTATGTCATTCCATTTATACCAGGTTTTGGTGTGGCTACGACGATGTTGACAAAAACTATTTGCTATTATTAGTCCATGTTCCGAACATATGTTGAGTAGATGTTGACCATTGCTGTTACAATCAGTCTCTGTGTCGCTGAATGGCCCCATGCAATCATCCCACGGTGTTCTTCATGTGCCTATTCGTCCGTTAAAATCACCGATCACAATAAGTTCATCTGCCTCCCTCACATTATTTAACGCGTCTGCAAGTTTATAAAAATACTCGTCTTTGTCTTCATCGCTGTACGTGTCATTACATGGGGCGTATGTTTGTATAAAAGCTGTTGTTCTATTTCCTTCTTTGATCTGTACTAGTATTATCCTTTCCGATATAAATTTAGTGTTGATAAAGGCTTTCGCTTTTTCTGGATGTAACAAAATACCCACTCCATGTTTAGCTGTAGCTCGCTGGTCGACGCCACTCCATATAAGAACGTAACCTTCATGTGTTCATTTCGTGTTCTGCCCCTTTTTCCAAGTATCTGCGAGTCCGAATATTTGATTTTTTCATAAACTCTACGAGAGCTGGTTCCTTATAGCCTAGACCAGTAACATTCCAAGTCGCGAAAATCTCCTTTCTATTTGTAGTATTTCAAAGTTTAGCAGTCGTTAGTCGCTTGTTGTTGTTCAGCTTTGGTGTGTCATTTCCGGCATGAACGCTGATAGAGTTGCGTTTTTCTTTTAATTTCCTCCGTAATTCTCGAGCAATAGTACTTAAACAAATAAATTCCCTACCGGGTTTGCTGGACCTGTCGTAGGTTCATCCTTATTTGAACAGATTGATGTTACGAAACACGCACAGAACACATAATTAGATCTCTGAAATTTAAAAAGATTAAAAGATTAAAATTAAAAAGATGAAAGAAGGAAAGGCTGCAGGAACTGACAAGATAACAACGGAGATGATAAAATCCTTATCCAGCTTTAGCAATGATTCATTGGCACCTTGCCGTCTTGACAGACGATAGTTTTGTTACATTGTGCTTCAAAAAGGCATAATAACTACAACCCATGGCGGTAGCGAATGTGACTGATAAGGCCAATTCACACTGTAAATGTTCGTTCACAGTGGATGCATGTGATCACATGGTCATTTCCACCATCATGCACCATCTTACGTCTCGCACGCTCGGTGTGTGACTTATTTGCAATAATTTTTTCCTTTGTATTCCATTTCTGATATTTGACCTCCATGCAACATGATCAGCGGCGACTTGCTCCCAATGTGCATTATAAATGGCTGTATCAACCATGGCCCGCTTACACAAATCTTTGTATCATACTAGGGTGAGTCAATAAGAAAGTCACATAGGTGATGGCAAGTCAAACTTTATATTCCCCTTCGTCTCATCAGCATCCACAGCGCATAAATAAAATAGCGACTGTATTTACGGAGTGTACAACCAAAGAGCAACGTGCTATTGTGCGCTTTTTGTGGGCAAAAGGACTGCCTGCAAAGGACATTCATAAGGAAATGCTTCCTGTTTATGCTGACAAATGTTTGTCCCGTAAAGTGGTGCATAGCTGGGCAGAGCAATTTTTTCAAGGACGCTCAAAAATTGTTGATGAAATCCGATCTGGTCATCCTGTTGAGATTGCAACAGAAGCCTCTGTGCAGCGAGTGGAGGAGATGATTAGAGGTGACAGGCGAGTAATGATAAACTCTGTAGCATCTGCAATAGGGTGCTCACATGGTTCAGCATACAGCATACTGCATGATCGATTGAAATTTAAGAAAGTGTGCCCAAGGTGGGTACCCAGACAATTGAAGGAGGAACACAAAATGAACTGATGTGGCCTGTTCTTGCATCATCTCAGTCAATATGAAGATGAAGGAAAAGACATGGTGAACAGGATTGTTACTGGAGACGAATCATGGGTGCATCACTACCAGTCTGAATCAAAGCGTGCTTCAATGCAATGGAAACATCCTTCTTCGCCTTGTGTCCAACAATTCAAGGTTATGCCATCAGCAGGGAAGGTTATGCTGATAGTATTCTGGGATTGTCAAGGAGTGCTTTTAACCAATTTCAAGAAAAAAGGTGACAATGTGAATTCTAAATCGTAAGGTGAAGTTCTATCCGACGCTTCATGATGCAATTCAAAGAAAACGTCCTGCTGAATAGAGGAGTGTTGCTTCTTCATGACAATGCCAGACCACATACGGCTCGATTAACTCATGAGAAAATTAACCAACTAAGGTGGGAAGTCCTGGAACATCCACCTTACAGCCCTGACTTAGCCCCTAGTGATTTCCACCTTTTCGGTCCACTGAAAACCCACCTTGGCGGGAGACATTTCGCGAATGATGCCGAAGTTGAATGTGAAGTGAAAATGTGGTTTAGAAAACAGAGCACACAGTTCTATGCAGCTGGTTTGGGAGGACTGATAAAATGATGGGATAAGTGCATCAATGTTGGTGGATATTATGTTGAGAAATAAACGGGACAATGTATGTATAAAAATAAACTGGTTTCAAGTTGTTTTCATATTTAGTTATATTTCTACAGCCATTTGTGACTTACTCTATTGACTTCCCCTCGTAGTAGAGTCAGACCCTGAGACCTATTACCCATCAGTAATTCACGAAGAAAAGATGTCCTTTGGTATTCTACCTTCATCCATCCTCCTAATGTGTCCTGTTCATCTAAGTCTACCAAGACCTAGCATGGAACAAACCGTCACACAACCCGATCTTTCCAATACTTCAGTATTTGTATAGTTGATAATACGGATATAATAAAAAGATGGACATAATACACAAATTTATTCTAGGACAACAGGCCCAATAAACCAACACTGTATAATACTCAAGATGGACCAAACATATTAAAGACTGGTAGAGGAAGCTATTAAAAATATGAAACAATGCTGCAGGTCTTGACAAGATAACAGAAATGTTGCAGGTCTTGGCAAGATTATTGAAATGATAGAATCCTTATCTGACTCTGACAATGATATTGTCACAGAATTATATAATGATATATATAATACTGGGTACATTCCCAACGATTTGAAAACCTCCCATTTTCATCATACTTCCCAAGAAGCCAAGAGCTGTTGATTGAAAGGTTTACAGAACTATTAGCTTAATGAACCATATAACTAAGATACTCCTCTAGGTCATGCAAGAAAGAATTCACAATATAATAGATGAGAATGTAGCCGAAGAACATGTGGGTTCCCAAAAAACAGCAGCACCAAAGAAGCCATAATCTGTCTGAGGATATGGAATAGAAGAAAGAACAGCGGCTGCAGCAGGATATAACGATATGAATTGGAAACAAATAGGTATATTAAGCTCCTGCGAGATACATTGGCCAAACTGGCAGACGCCTTGCTGACCGTTTTAGAGAACACCTCAGAGACATTACTCCGGGCGCTGACAAACCTGTCCCCAACCATTTTAATTCCTCCAACCATAATGGAGTCGACGATGTATGTATCACTACATTGAAACCATGTTTTTCCAACAGCTCCATCAGGCTCAAAACTGAATGCCAATCAACTCTCTGGGATGCGTCCATCCAGCAGGTATCAATACTGTTGTGGACGCCACTGTATAACTGTGCCATCTTCTCCAACTGTCTACACTGTCTATCACTATGCTGTCCCCCCCCCCCCCCCCCATATATTCATACCTGTCTCCCCACCCCTATATTTTCATATCAGACTGTTCGCATATTTTTGGCGACCAAAATCCTATCTGGCAACCTACTATACTTAAACTCTGCAGCCAAAGAGTGCCTTCGCAAAGCAAAGCCACCTTTTTCTGCTCCCACATGGAAACAGTGTATTGGTGCTTTTTGCTTTGTTGTATTTCATTGTTTATCTATCTGTGTCGTCCTGTCCTTGACAAAGATTCTGAGAATAGAAACGTCGGCCGTTCTGTGTGTCATATTGTACGCTTTTGTGTGTATGTTATTTTATTATTCATTTTATATATTTATTGATTACTTCTGATTTTGGATTTTTACCTGTATTCCGGTATACGATGGATCTCCTTGTAAGGTACGTGCAACGTGTTTGTGTTTAGTACGTTTCTTCTCGCAGGAGCTTAATATACCTATTTGTTTCCAATTCATATCTGTCTGAGGATGTTCAGAAAAATATGTTTTACAGACTACAAGATGGCTAGCTGAAATTTTAAAGCCAGTACGACAGTCCTTCGATCCAAGAACACTCAGGGATACATTCGAACTGGTGGAATTATTGGATACTATGGACATAAACAACAAACACATGGCATGCATGGATATTGCCTCTTTATTCACCAACGTTATATTAGATGAGACCGTGAATATAATATGCGAACGCATTAGAGACAAACAACTAAAACTAGGCATACCATCAGCTATTCTAGAGAGGCTATTAAAATTATGCTTCGTGGCTTAGAGGTTATGACTTTTCTCCGTAATCTCGTATACTCTCGTCGGTAACGTGATGACGGTTAGAATCAGCAGTGGTTCGAATCGCGTCGGTAACTTACGGGGTATGTGAGCCGGCCGCTCAGAAAGCAATGGCAAACTACTGAGCGTAACCTTGCCAAGAAATCAACATACAGCTGAAAGATGCTGGTGTTGACAGCGATGTCCTGTAAAGGATATGCTAAAAAAAAAAAAAAAAAAAAAAACAAGTCATATCGCCAAATTGACGGAGTGGCCATGGGGAGCCCACTTGGACCTATTCTAGCGGACATCTTCATGGCACACTTAGAAGAAAAGAGATCCTCAGAAATCAATAACTTGGCCTTTTACCGTCGTTACGTGGACGATATACTAATTATCACCACAGACGAGCTACAAGCAACGTCGTTCCAGGCCACAATGAACAAGACACATATAAACATCTCTTTATCTATGGAACACGACAAAGCGTTGCCGTTTCTAGATATCCTAATGAGACGTAGAGCAGACGGCACAATTCAAAGATCGGTGTATCGCAAAGAAACATGGACTGGCCAATACTTAAATTTTCAGAGCTTCACACCTGTCCAGAACAAACGGGGCTTAGTACGGACCCTGTTTGACCGTGCTAGGAAGATATGCACACAGGACACACTGACAGAGGAATTTGAAACTGTGAAGAATGCCTTAAACCTGAATGGGTACTCCACAGGATTTATAAAGCGCCACTGCCAACAGCCCAAACCGAAATCAGAAGTAACTACAGTCCCTAAACTCAAGGTATTCATCCAGCTAACCTTCCGGGGAGATGACGTAATGCAACGTCTGCGGGACCGGCTCACCACAGCAGTCGAGCGAACATTCTGTGCTGCAGCTCTAGTCATCAGGTACAGAAACACACAGATCCCAGTCCCAGCAGTAAAAGAACCTGTAGCTTTGTACGCCAAATCAAATTGTATTTACCAATTTACATGCAGATGCGAGGCCATCTGCATAGGCAGAACTGAGCGACAGTTACATTGCAGGGTTTCGGAACATATTCCGAATTGGTTGGACAAGATACTACACACAGAAGATGGTAGCTTAGGCAGGCCGACACACCGGAAAAGTCTGGCTTCATCGGTCGGGAGACATGTGCTCGAGAGTGGTCACATGGTTGAAAGAGACAGTGCCTTCTGTGTGTTGTTCAACACACAAAGTAGTCGATTGTTAAAGTTTGCTGAAGCTATACTAATCAACCTTCGAAAACCGTCCTTGTGTAAGCAGAAAGACATGTTAGTCAGTTTAAAATTACCGTGGTAGACAATCGACATTACTGTGCGAACATGTGTATATTTCAGTTTGAAAGATTTATCTAATTAATTCACGTAAGTTGTGTGATTTCTGCAGTATGTACCTGACGAGATGCAGCGAAATATGCCAGGCAATAAATCGTGCAATCTATTGTTTGTGTCTTCGTTATTCAAATACAAGAAAGCTATTGACAGAGTAAACAAGAATGTCTCTTGTAGTCGTGTTTTAGTAAAGCTCACAATCTACTTCTCGTTTATTTGGGTGATTCATTCATTGACAGAGTAAAACATGAACAATTAAAATTACATGCCTTCAAGATATAGGAGTGGACGGAAAGGACATCAGACTTATAAGTAACTTGTACTGGGAACAAGGGCGACAATTAGATATGGAAATAATTAATCGTTGCACATAGAGATAAAAAATAGGAGTACAGCAGGGATATGTGTTGCCCCCCAAGCCTCTTCGACTTAAGACAGAAAGAATTTTTAAACTAGTCAAACTGCCTGGACTTAACATCAATGGAAGAATCATAAACAATCTTAGGTATGCTGATGATAGTGTTACTAGCAGAAAGTGAGCAAGAGTTACAAAACCTTGTGGAACAAGTAAACAGATATAGTGCAAAATGTGGTTTAGATATTAACATCCCCCCCCCCAAAAAAAAAAAAATAAATAAATAAATAAATAAATAAAATAAAATAAAATAAAAACTATGATAATTAGCAGTGGAAAGTATAGGCCATCAATGAACATCTCAGTAAACAAGGAGATACTAGAACAAGTTTCTCTTAATCATCATCATCAAGTGCTGTGCCGGCTGGCGTAGGCATTCATGGCTCTCCACAGATCTCGGGCTTTGGTGTTCTGGATCAAATCTGCTGATGATATTCCTCCATGCCACCGTCTCAATCCGTCCAGCATCATTTCTCTTGGTCTGCCTCTGCCTCTCTTCATCTCAATCTTTCCAGTTGTCACGATGTTCTCCAATGCCTCTCTTCTCATCACATGACCAAAAAACGCTGTTTGTCTCTTTCTTATTGTTGTATATAGTGATCTAGTTTCATTAGCCTCTTTCAGGCAATCGTTGTTAGTTACTCTGGCAGTCGAAGGAATTCGCAACATTCGTCTTAAAAACCACATCTCTGTTGCTTCTAAGTTCTTCCTAATTTGTTCATTTACATTCCAAGATTCGTTGCCATACAGCAAAACTGGTTCTATATAGCATTTTAGCACTCTCTTTCTTACATTCATTGATAGCGACTTATTGCATAAGATACTCTTCATTTTCTGAAATGCGACTTTTGCCTGCCCTATTCTGCTCTTAATCTCTGTTGTACATCTGATGTTATAAGTGCCCCTAGGTATTTAAAATTATCCACTTGGTTGAGAATTTCCCCTTCTATTTCTATGTCACATTTTGGTGTCCCCATTTTCTTTGATATCACCATTGTTACTGTTTTCTTGATATTCAAGGAGAGTCCTTTCTGTGCACTCTCAATACTACAATGTTCAATAATTGTTGTAGGTCTGTTGCATTATCCGCCACCAATACTGTGTCATCTCCATAGCGTATATTGTTTATATATCCTCCGATTAGTATTCCTGGTTTCTCTTTGATCTCTCTCATTATTTCTTCACTTGCACATTTAATAATAGATGATGGCAGAAGTAAACTGAAATCAAAAAGAAAATAGGAATGGCCAAAAATGTTTTCAACATCATGAAATCAGTATTAACATCCACAAAGATTAACACATTAAAATGAGAATTGTCAATTACTATATATATTCAACACTACCTTATGGCATGGAAGCCTGGACAATGAACAAGCAATCAGAAAGTCGAATAGAGGCCCAGGAGATGTGGATACACAGAAGAATATGTCGTATTTCATGGAAACAAAAACAATCAAATACAGAGGTTCTAGAAAAACTGGGAATGAAAAGAGAGTTGATGAAAGAAATAAAAACAGGTAAGTGAAATACTTCAGCCATTTTAAAAGACATAACACTCTTATAAAAACCATACTGAAGGGTAAGGTTGAAGGCAAGCGAGCAAGAGGTAGACAACGAGTGGGAAGACAACATCAAGAGATGGACGAACAGTAGTCTGACAGAATGTACAATCAAGGCGAGAGACAGTGTTGGAGATCTATTGCAGCCAACATGCATTGTGGAGATGGCATATGATTGATTGATTGTGGAAATAATACAATTTTCAATGACATATAAAGTAGTAGATACAAAATAATGTCATTCCAACTTGATGCTCTATCGAGAAGATTGCAAACTGGCAGTGCAGAGGATGGCTCTTACTAAAACTGCAGAGTAGATGTGGTTGTTGCACACAGTGAACAACTAGGGTTAGAACTGAATAGTAAGAAGACACAGATTATGGTCATCACTGAGAAGAAGGAAATACCACAATGTGATATACAAGTAAACGGGCATATTCTTAAGCAAGTGAATCGATACAGTTATCTCGGAACAGTCATAACATCTGAACGGAGATGCCTTGAAGAGATTAGAACAAGAATTGCCATTGCGAAGGTAGCCTTTTGCAAGATGGAAAACATACTGACCAATAAAAAGATATCAAATGAAATGAGAAAAAGAGTGTTGAAGTGCTATATAGAACCTATACTTTTGTATGGATGTGAAGCGTGGACAATGAGCAGCCAAGCTGAAAAACATCTGATGGCTGTGGAAATGTGGTTTCTGAGGAAAAAGCAAAGAATACCATGGACAGACAGAAAATCCAATGAACAAGTCCTTCAAGAAACAAATGAAGATCGTAAACTGATTAGAGTCATTAGACGTAGACAGTCAAAATTTTTTGGACATGTTATGAGAAGACATGACTTGGAGAACTTGGTGACAACTGGCAAGATCGAAGGGAAGAGACCAAGGGGAAGACCAAGAAGTAAATACCTGGATGGCTTGGTCATATGGCACCGTCGAGACAGGCACATGAAGCCGATCCATGACTTTGATGATCGAGTGAGATGGCAGAACATGACTGCCCACGCTTACCGGCATGGCACATGATGGATGCATGCAGTCGAGAAGAATGTGGAGGCGAGGAAGACTGATAGGATTGCTGACCCTGTGGCAACACACAGCAGTCCCACTCTTACACCAGCTGAAGCTGTTCCCCATATTAAACCAATGCCAGAGCCCACAGCTGAAGCCAGCAGCAGCTGTGAAGCTCACAATCACACCAAGGAGAATCCAAGCAGTTCACCAAGGACCTCTGCACAGGAGGGTAGCATAACTGAGGACTTCATTGGCAAAATCCTGCTGAGGCAACAAGCATTGGAGAGGCCAAATTGCTGGCCCTACCAACAGACAAGATACTCAGTCTGTTGGATAACAAGCTGGGAAGACACAGCATCACCAGCTGTGCAAAACACCAGAAGGAGTAGTGGTCTCCATCAACAAGACCGCACAGACCACCGCACTAATATAGAAACTCGCACAGAAAGAGAAAACTAACCCCATGACATCTCATTGAAAACCACCCAATACTGCATAATTAAAAAATGGGTCATCAAGAGAGTCAAGACCCATATAACAAACAATCAAGTCAGGGAGATGCTGTAGAGAGAAAACTCGACACTGAAGATCACCGGTACCGAGAGGGTTATCTGGAAGATTAACACCCCCTCCACAGTCATCATCATCACAGCAGAGGACCAAATGATCCCTCAAACAATCAGGACAAGAAACAGCAAGCCCCGGAGCCCATACATTCCTAGAGTGCTGCAGTGCTCTACTCAGTTGCCAGAACTTTTGGCACATCTGTGTCACATGTAAAAGTGAGGTGGAGGTCTGCAGAGATTGTTCTGGATCTACCCATACAGCCAGTGCCCTTATGCAAAGATCGACACGGACATCAAGAGGCCGAACACCAACAGATTGATTGATTGATTTAGAAACCGACATCACAGCATTCGGGGCATTCCCATAAGCACACCCGTTCCAGCAGCCAGCGAAGAGTTCCAACACCAATAGTACCAGTAGCAATCTGATTATATGTCCGTCTCGCCTTTCCTCTGAGCGTTGATCGTTGGCCAGATCCCCTCGTCACCCCTCGCTGTCGCATTCTAGCCAGACCATGGTGACCCATTTGCTCCTCCGAGGTGTACACATGCTCCCACAAGGTCGCAACCACATCTGCCTTGTCATGCATCAATACTCCACCAAGTTTTGCCGAGCCAGCCAATCTGTCCGCCTGTTCATTCCCCAGCACACCAGCATGCCCTGGAGAAAAGATCCAGACGATGCTTGTCACCCGTGACTTCCGAAATGAAGCAAGCCACTCTACACAAAGCTTGCCTGTCTTCACCCTACTCAGCATGCTTTCTGAGTCAGTTACAATCATGATGTGCGTGTGTATCGTATTCTCTATCCAGCGGAAAGCTGCACTGACCGCCTCCACTCTTAAGCTAGATGTTGTGGTATCATATGCCAGGCTCTCCTGCACCAAACGTCGACCATTGGCTTTTGCTAAGAACCCCCAGGCACTTCTCCTACCTGAGAGAAACAAAAGAAACAGAAATGCCAACAGAAAGTGTGCCAACTGCCTCTGCAACCATGGTGCTAGATACCTCAACTGCCTCTGCCACCAAGACAGCAAGGAAGCTATGAAAATTGCCGTCAAAGCCAATCTGCCCTATAGAGGTTAGGACGCAGTACGAGGCAACCACCCGCCTAACGAAATATGACAAAGCACAACAGGAAGGCCAGCTGAAGGACCTGAGATCTAAAGTTACCAGCATGGAGGAGAAATGAGACCCAGACACAAGAAATGCAGATAACAGCTGTTCAGCACATCCTGAATGAACTGCAGTGTGTACAGCAGAAGATTGGACAGGATGTGACCTGATTGCCTGCAATCGACGTTGCAGTCAACATCTGCATTTCTCAGCTGTTGTTGATGTTCTTGGCAAGATTACGCTCAGTAGTCTGCCATTGCTCTCTGAGCGAATGGCTCACATACCCCACAGCCAACCAACGCGACACGATCTGCTGCCGAATCTCGTGCAGCTGTGTACCTCATGTGGATATACAGGATTATGGAGAAAGTCGTTAACTCCTTTGCCAGGGAGATGGTATGCCATTAGCTGGGGTTAATATTGTGTGATGTATACAGGTCAAGAAAGTATTACGCTCATTTGTTAACCAAGTCTTCAGCTTAATCATGATATGGATAAAACCTATGTTTTGCTGCCAAGTATTTTATAATGTGCAGTTCTATTCAGTTCAGTGGGAATTATCATTAGTGCACTCTGGACATATCTACAGGTGTTTCGGTTTCCTCCATAATAAATCTATTAGCATAAAAGCGTAAAGTGACTAACCGTACCAATTCAGCAAATGTACATTCTTTATCGTTGTGTTTCTGTAAGCTGTTTACAGTACTCATTCAGATCAAGAAATACAGTGCATATCTGTGGGCAACAAGCTACTGTTACCTCTAATCTGTTTATACTACAGTATCATCAGAAGAGATATCCCAAATACCAGAAAGACCATTGTATGCCCTTTATCACGCTTGGATATTTTTCAGCAATGTGTAACATTTATAACTTTCTGACCATTTTTTCTCATGCCACTGTCTAATACATGGTGATTTGCCTATTAAATGTCTTTAACCATCACTGTACAATGTGGCTTTCTTGTTATAACTATGCCTAGAAATAAGGCCCTGCTAATTTCCTTTAGCATCAAAGTAAACTACCTGTATTATTTATATGAAATATATAAAATCCAATAATAATTTTGACAGGTCACAAATGGGAAAAGTAACACAAAGTAGTAATACAAATCTAATACCAATGAATGCACCAAGTGAAAATAGTCAACTATGAAAACTCTGTTTAGAGAAGACCTCTGTTACAAGTTCATGAACTAGAAGAATTATGAAACAGTATTAGTAGCAAATATGTACTAGCTAAGAACACTGTACTGTGTTATTTGTTTACCTGTTGTTTCAGTAGTACTATCGGTATGTCCAGTGCTGCCAGTTGGTGCTACAGTACCATTAGGGCTAGTATTTTCTGACGTTTTATTGAAGCAAGGGTTAATATATTACAGACAAAAACAAGTAAGCATAAACATTTGCTAGATCAAAAGCAGTTACAAGTTGTGAGATGCAATGAGTAAATCTTAAGTGTTTTTTCTCTAAGTCATGAGATGCAATGAGTAAATCTGAAGTGTTATTTTTCAGAAATAAGATGCAATAGGAAATATGAAGCGTTATTTCTGTCATGAGACACAATGAGTAATTAAATATGAAGTGTTATTTCTCAGTCATGAGACAAAGCTGCACAAGATACACAATATGCATAAATGTATCAAACTGTGTCATGTTGTCTGTCTATTTAAGATTACTGCTGCAAGAACTATACTTTTCCGCTCTACTCCATGCTGTCTGTTACATGTCCTCTAAGTTACAGACTTTGGTTAACAGAGTGAGCTTTCCCAACATGGGATGTGTGTCTCTAAATGCTATGGCATCACTTATCTTACACTGCCAGTGATTTTAATTATATGAGTTACCAGCAGCCATCTACATAGTTTTCAGTTATCAAATTTCACTCATTACTCTTCTAAGGTGATTTTGCATAATTAAATTCTCAATACAACAGAATGAATAAGTATTAATCATAATAAGATAAATATTAGTTTAACATAGATTAATAAAGTATCACTTTTACTGTTACACTGAGACACAAAAAACCATAATTGTATCAATATTGAAAAATAATGGCAATAAAATAAATAAGAACATGCAAAATCACCAGTGGCAGAAACAAAGAAAGGTATATCAAACAGAAATTAACAAGCAAATGCGCAGTTTAGCATATGTACAAAAAGGTTACTCTATTAATGATGTGTTCAACCTGAACCAGTGTTAGAAAACCATATTAGGGACCTTACTTCCAACAGATGGCTGACAGTTTTGCGATATTCAATTATAATTAATTTTGAGACTGTTCATCTTACAAACTGATAGTCATTTGTTTACATCTCATATCACAAGCAGGTCTTTATTTGCATTCTCACAGTTCTCAAGTTTATGATTATTCCATCAGTGGTTACAAGTTTTACTGATATGGAATATGCTGAAAGAAAGCTGGTTGCGACATGTAAAAAGTCCTCAACAAGCTCTCATTCGGATAATTTTTATTCTTCACTGCACTGCTGACTGGCACAGATGACCATGTATCTCCATAATCCTCACGTATTGTGTTTATCAATTCATAATCTGGTATATCTGCATGCATTGATATTAAGATAGTATGTTTTCTATTCATTATCCATCTTTTAGACTATCAATTCTACTAGTTGTCATTGCGTCCCAGCTCTTCTCTCTGCATCCATCCATCATGTGCCATGCCGGTAAGCGTGGGCGGTCATGTTCTGCCATCTCACTCGATCACCAGAGTCGTGGATCAGCTCCGTGTTTTTTTTTTTTTTTATTCATTGTTCTAACGTTCCAAGTTCCTACTTTCAATGATATCAATCTGTTGCACCTAGTAGCCTGTTGACGGTCTGGAGTCACCTGGTGCGCATGACTATCCCTACCGGGCGGAGGTTGCTCCTAAGGAGCACCCATTTACGCCCGTTTCTCTGATTATCGATGATTTCACACAACATGATTTTCTTGGCATGTGTAAAGAAGGTAGTTTGCCATTGCTTTCCTTCCTAGCAGTGACCATACTGGTCAGTGACCGTAGCCATTGTCTCCTAAAAAAAAGAGATCCTCTGCCTACCGTCGTGAAGGTGGAGACCATAACCAACTATCTGTTGGCTGCTCTCCATCTTCATCCACCACCTGCACCCATGGCTTCACGTAACCCTGATCGGGGGGCTAAACGGGTACTCCACCTTGCCCAAGGGTGTCCCGTAGGCTAGCGGAGGGAAGGAGGCGCCTTACTTCTCCTTTGATAGGGGATACCCCTACCCCGCTACCCCGTCTCTCCGCATGGCATGACTAAATAATGGTGCCCATTTCCTCTTGATGTCTGCTATAAGTTTCTTTTAAGTACTGTCATCTTTGAAAACATTATTCATTATATTTGTCCTTAGTGGTAACATTGGAATTAAGTTTACATGTAAGTATTTTCTTGTCTGTTTATGATTTGCAACCATGTGTTAAAACTGGTTCTAAATAATGCTTAAGAAGTATATTTTAATTAATCCTAATGTTTTTTGCATATAATTTTCTTCATTTTATACAGTGCAGTTATGGCAGAGCATTTGTTAGTGCCAGCTCACATTCTCAAGCCACTTATGTTGATAACAAATGCTCCACCATAGCTTTATCATTCTACATTATTGATGTCATTCGTCATTAATGATGACGAAGTGAATGCAAGAATATCCAAGGCCAGTGCGGCCTTTGGCAGACTGTACAAGAATGTATGGGACAGAACTGGAATAAGCCTGCAAACAAAGCTAAAAGTCTACAAAGCAGTTGTATTATCCACACTGCTATATGCTTGTGAAACCTGGACTGTTTATCAGCGACACGCTAGGAAATTAAACCACTTCCACACAGTCTGCCTAAGGAAGCTACTGAAGATTAAATGGCAAGACAAGATCCCAGACACTGAAGTCCTAGAAAGAGCGTCCATGCCCAGTATCCACACTCTACTGATGAAGAATCAGATTCGCTGGGCTGGTCACTTGACTCGCATGCCAGATCACAGGCTCCCTAAACGAATTTTTTACAGCGAGCTGTGTTGTGGTAAACGCTCCCAAGGCGGCCAGAAGAAACACTTTAAAGACACTCTGAAAATCTCTCTGAATGCTTTTGGAATTCATCATGACACCTGGGAGACTGCAGCCAGAGACAGAAATTCGTGGCGTGCATCATTACACAAGGGTGTAGTCATGTGTGAGGCAACCAGGACTGCAAGAGCTGTAAAGAAAAGGCAGGACAGAAAGACCACTACAGGAAATCCTCTTCCAGAAACATCAAGCATTCTTTGTCCACATTGTCAAAGAACATTTCGAGCCAAAATAGGCCTTATCAGCCATCTTATAACCCACAGCTCCATACTTTCAACCCCACTGGATGAAATGAATGGTCATCGTCATTCTTGATGGACTAACAACACATCATTCTACAGAAGAGCAATTCTAAAATAGTGTTAGAACCAAACCTGTACAAGCCAAAATACTATACTGTGTGATTATAGATTATCCATTTACCTGGTGTTTCAGTAGTACTGTGAAAATCTGTTGATTCTACAGTGGTATCATCAGTGCTAGTAATTTCAGTGGCACTATAAAACGTGGTACTATTACTGCCAATGCTCTCTGGAGAATTATATGAAGATGCTACAGTTGTATAATCAGTGCTAGTAATTTCTGAAGTACTAAATAAAGCGGTAGCGGTGCTCTCTGAAATACTATTTGAATATGCTACAGTTGTATCATCATTGCCAGTACTCTCTGGAGAATTATTTGAAGATGCTACAGCGGTATCATTAAAGCCAACACTCTCTGAAGGATTATATGAATATGCTACAGTTGTATCATCATTGCCAGTACTCTCTGAAGGATTATCTGAAGATGCTACAGTAGTACTGTAAGTGCCAGTACTCTCTGAAGGATTATCTGAAGATGCTACAGTAGTACTGTAAGTGCCAGTACTCTCTGAAGGATTATATGAAGACGCTACAGTAGTACTGTAAGTGCCAGTACTCTCTGAAGGATTATCTGAAGATGCTACAGTAGTACTGTAAGTGCCAGTACTCTCTGGAGAATTATTTGAAGATGCTACAGTAGTACTGTAAGTGCCAGTACTCTCTGGAGAATTATTTGAAGATGCTACAGTAGTACTGTCAGTGCCAGTACTCTCTGGAGAATTATTTGAAGATGCTACAGTAGTGTTGTTAGTGCCAGTACTCTCTGGAGAATTATTTGAAGATGCTACAGTAGTGTTGTTAGTGCCAGTACTCTCTGGAGAATTATTTGAAGATGTTACAGCGGTATCATCAGTGGCAGTACTCTCTGGAGAATTATTTGAAGATGCTACAGTAGTGTTGTTAGTGCCAGTACTCTCTGGATAATTATTTGAAGATGCTACAGTAGTGTTGTTAGTGCCAGTACTCTCTGGAGAATTATTTGAAGATGTTACAGCAGTATCATCAGTGCCAGTACTCTCTGAAGCATTAATGAAGCAATAGATTAATGTGTTAGACAAAAGTATATAAGCATACACAAGTATATAAGCATAAACATTTTCTAGGTATAAGCAGTTACAAATCAAGAGACAAAACCCCCACATGATGCTCAATACACATAAGTAAGTAATAAATGGCTCTTTTTACATGCCTTCAGGTGTATTTGGCACATGGTATTAGCGCCATATTTTTATAGACCAATTAGCACTTCAGTAGACAATACCATGCTGACCACCTCTACTTCCCAGGACATTTCTTGGTACCCAGTTTAGGCTGAGATAACCTGTGAGCCCAGGACATTTTTAAAACATCTGCCATGAAGCAAATTTGAACCCATGACTTCCCGGCCGCTGTTACTGCCCTACCACAGCTCCCAAATACACATGACATAATCAAAATAGCATTTCCTCACGACATGCGCAAAGAATGTGGACTGTCCTCTTCTGATGCAAACAACTTGATATCTTTGTGAGTTAACTTCTTTCAAGAAATCTTCATTACTATTTCTAACTGTCCATAGAGTTCTAATCATTCTTCTATAATACCATAAATCCACAACCTACACACAATTCCTCATTTGTCTGCTAATTGTCTGTGATTTGTTTCCATACATCAGAATTAGCTCAAAATAGCTCTTAAGAACTCTTTACTCACCTCGATTGGCAAAAGATAAATTGCAGTGAATATAGTGAAATGCTGCTTTTGCTTTGTTATTCTACATTTATTCTCCTTAATGCATATTTCATTTGCTGTTATTAAAGTACACAAATATTTAAATACACTGTCTTGATTCAGACATTCAATTTGATGTTGCATTTGGGAAGAAATTTTTCTCTGCAATTAGAATTACTTCTGTTTTGTTGTCATCGTCGTTGTTATTCATTTTGTTTTTAGTATCTGGTGCAATTACATTTATCATTTCTTGCAACTGTGTTTCATTTTCAATGAATCAGGTGCTGTCTCCACAGTGAAGGTTGGCTGCAATGGATCTCCAACACTGTCTGTCTCTCACCCTGACTGTACATTCTGTCAGAATGATGCTCGTCCATCTTTTGATGTTATCTTCCACTTGTATCGTTATCTACCTCTTGCTCGCTTGCCTTACCCTCCATTATGGTTTTTATAAGAGTGTTATGTCTTTTAACGTGGCCAAAATATTTCACTTGCCTTGTTTTCTATTTCTTTGATCAACTATTCTAGACCCTCTGTATTTGATTATTTTTGTTTCAATGAAATAAAAAATATTCTTCTGTATATCCTCATGTCTAGAGTCGCTATTTGACTTTCTAATTGCTTGTTTAATGTCCAGGCTTCCGTGCCATACAGTAGTGTTGAATATACATAACATTTTACAATTCTCATTTTTAATGCATTGTTAATCTCTCTAGATATGTATACTGATTTCATGCTGTTGAAAGCATTTCTGGCCATTTCGATTATCTGTTTGATTTCTGTCATCCTCTGTTATTACAAGTCCAAGATAAGAGAAACTTGTTACTTGTTCTAGTAAATCCCCATTTACTGTGATGCTCATTGATGGCCTCTCCTTTACACTGCTAATTTTCATAGTTTTTGTTTTTTGAATGTTAATATCTAAGCCACATTCTCCACTAGGCCTGTTTACTTGTTCTACTAGTTTTTGTAACTTTTGCTCGCTTTCTGTTAGTAACACGGTATCGTCAGCATATCTAAGATTGTTTATGATTCTTCCATTTATGTTAAGTCCAGCAGTTCGACTCATTTAAAAAATTCTTTTTGTGCATAGGTTGAACAGGCTTGGGGACAAAACGCACCCCACCACACTACTCTTTTTATCTCTATGGGTGATGAATAATTATTTCCATATCTAATTGACACCACTTGTTCCCAGAACAAGTTACTAATAAGTTTGATGTTGTTGCTGTCTACTAATATATCTTGAAGGCATGTAAGTAATCGTTCATGTTGTATTCTTTCAAAAGCAAGCTTTCTTGTAGTCTATAAAAGATACATATATATTTTTCTGCACTTCTGTATAGTTTTCAGTTAACATCCTCAAACAGATTATTGCTTCTCTGGTGGCAACACCGGGAGAGTGCCTGCTTATGGGCTTTATGTATCAATATTCCCATGGACTCTGCTATTCCCTCCGTCCATCGTTTATGTGGTTGGCCTCTTCCTCTGCTTCCATCTGGTCTGTAATCATTGCTTGTTGTTATATACTGTTAGTTGGTAACCTAACTGCATGGCCAAACCATTTGACTTGCTGCCTTCTAATAAAATCTAGTGCTGATATAACCCCTACTTTAGTCCTAATTTCTTCATTTCTGATCTTATCTCTTCTTGATACATTGAGTATTCTTCTCAGGAATCTCATTTCTGTTGTTGTGATTATTTTTCTTTTCTCTTTTTCTGTCATTGTCCAGGTTTGGCATTCGTAACATAGAGTTGGGTAGGAAGATTGTGTTGTAAAGTGCTTTCTTAGTAGCTATTGACACATGTTTGTTCTTTAGTATTGGTGCC
This sequence comes from Cepaea hortensis, assembly GCA_963921405.1. Classification (NCBI taxonomy): domain Eukaryota; kingdom Metazoa; phylum Mollusca; class Gastropoda; order Stylommatophora; family Helicidae; genus Cepaea; species Cepaea hortensis. The sequence goes on from OY992886.1 coordinate 105,881,931, forward strand.
GTGTGTCCAATGAGTTGGTTTGCCTTATTGCATCTATTTTTGATGTCATCTTCTGATTTGCCATTTAATTATCTGGTCCCCGGGATTTACCTTTCCTCATGTGTTGTATACCATCTTCAACTTCTGCTTTCAGTATTGGTGGTCCTTCCAACAATGACAGTAATTGAATGTTTCTGATCTACCATTATCATCATATAACTCTTTTATATGTGCTATCAATCTTTAAATTCTCTTTCCTTTATCAATTAATATGTTACGTCCTTTTATTTCCAAACAATTATTCGCTGTATGCTTTCTAATGTCCAATAATTCCTGTATCTTTTTGTACATAGATTTTGAGTCCTCTATTTCCTCTATGTCCTTGCACTAACTGATTAGCCCGACTTCTTTTCCTACCTTATATTTTTGTACTATTTCTTAAAGTATTCTTTTATATTCATCTCGAGTTTGGTTACTTTTTCTTCTATTGTCCATCAGTTGTAGAATTTACTGTCATCAATTTTTACTTCGTCGTCTTCTTTATTTCTGGAATTATTTAATTCATGACTGTTGTGTTGACTCCTTTAACATTTGCCTTTTATCACGCACTTCGTGATTTGATTCAAGTATTGCCAAATCTAGCTTGACATTTCTTGCAGCCCTCTTTAATTTCTTCAGTTTTACTCTTAGTTTTCCAATTATTGTGCATGGTAACTATTGCAATTTGCCCTTGGTCATGGTTTTAGTGGCAGTAAGCTGTTTCGAATTCAATTCATTTAAATATGTAATTAATTTGATTATGATAATTATTTCCTGGACTTTTCTATGTCCAAAAACGTTTAGGATGTTGCTGGAAGATTGTCTTTCCAATTATCTTATTATGTCTTCTTCCCCGATCAACCAGTTCCCCCCCCCCCCCCCCCCCCCTCATCATGGCCATATCCACCAATAACATATTCATCGTTTTCTTCTCTAACATTTGCACTGAAATATTATTATTGTTTTACATTTTCTTTATTACATTGTGCTGTAGCCATGTTAAGTTGTTTATAAAATTATCACTTTCTTCTTCTGTGCTGTCTGCTGGTGGTGCATAAACTTAGTATCTACTATTCTGCCCTGAATCTTACAGAAACTTGATCCTTTTACTGTCTTCGCTCTTTCTCTGTCCAGAAGTTTCCTCATGTCTCTTTCAAGTTTATGCCTTTCTCAGTAAATTATTTTATTTTTGTCTGAATACATTTCTCCGGCTCCAGTTAGCCTTGTCTCACATAATCCTAAGATATTTACCTTCATTCTTGTTATTTCCCACTTTGATTTTTCCAGTTTACCAACTTGGATGAGTATTCTCACATTCTGTGGCCCAATTACAATCCCAAATGTTAGTTCACCCTTATATAAGACAATAATACAACAAATATGCAAGAAGAATGGCAATACAAGAGATTACAGAGCATGCGTATGTACTCACTTCCAAAACCATGCAGAAAAATTAAATGGCATTACAAGTGAATAAGGCAAGACCGATATGAGAAAATTAATAATGAAATGCATTTTGGCAGATATATAAAAGAGCTGGTCTACAAATACTGTGTTCTTCCTGGGGCAGTGTGATAACACCACTGTGGACACATGTTTTATCTTGCTTCTCATGTTCTTCAATAATATAATCAAAAGAACCATGCATGATCAAAGCAATACTAGACAAATGAAACTGAAAATCATTAAAAAAAACATTTAACTAAAAGCCCAATTTCTACTGTGACAATGTTAGTTTTAGTAGAAGCAATAACCATCACAAGCTTTATAGAAAAATACTTCTAACAAAAGAAGATACTAAAATGCCAACAAAAATTATATACTGTTCATCTTGATAATTCTTTTTTTGCATCTGATACAATGCAGTGACACATGCCGGGCAATAAATTGTGCAGCCTATTGCTTAGTCTTCATTACCCAAATAGTAGGAATACAAAATATTAAATCTAGATAAATATGAAGATAGCAGCTATACATTTTTAAAAAAAATACTATCGTAAAAACTTACGAGCCCTGGCAACGTGTACCTGAAAATAAAGAAAATACACATTGTTTAGTCAAATAGAAACAAAATCTTTAAACTGACACTAATTGTAGTGTGATTGCTGCTGCTCCACCATCTTGTACTTCTTCTAACAAAAGAGTATACTTGACAACGTGGTGGAAAGTCTTAAAACAAACTCATTCATTTTTTTCTAAGACTATACTGAGGCAATGTAATAGAGAACTGACATTTATATGTCTATTCCTTTTCAATACAACCGCTACCTGAAATGAACACTATGTCTTTTCTGCTTGACCTTGAAAAGAGTTGGAATAGAACACACTATTTTTTCCCAAATGTGGAGAACAGGGTGGGTGTGAAATAATCTCAGCATTCAAATCCTTTATAGCAGTACAAGTTCTGTTTTGAGACAGGGTGTGTTTTGAAGCAAAAGAATATTTTGAGTGCTTGCTATCGCTTGTTTTGTGGTCACAGTCAGCTTTTCCTGTAAATTTATGTGCTCTTGACAGGTGTTGTGGAGCCCAGGATTTTCCACTGTATGCTGGAAATTTTGGATTGGGGTCTAAATTCTCACCTACTATCAACATTTTAGCATCAAATGTGACTGGCAATTTCTAAACACGTTTCCCTCATTTGCTTCTGCTCATGTGTCAACAGGCATGGAACCAGAGGGCACACACATTTCTCTTGCTCAGTACCTTAAGTAAAATCATATTAATTTTCTTTCCGCTTTTTTTACTGCTTAGCTATCTATGCATTGTCGTTTTTAAATCCTGGTCAATGATTTTTTTTTCACTCTTGCTACATTTTCTTCATTGCACTTGGTTTTATTTTGCGGAAACATACAAAGAGCAGAAATCATGAAAGACTGATTCCAACTGCCTATGTATTTTTGTAGGTATTTTCCCACTAACACCAAGAATTTTATCACAGCTCTGGCCTTGGACTTCACTGTTTTGATAAATCGTTGGAGTAGCCATTCCAAGAAATAAGGTACAGTGGTATCTCGGGTTATGAACTTAATTTGTTCCAGAACTCGGTTCGTAACCTGAAACGTTCGTAACCCGAAACATTGAAATCAATGAAATAGAGACAATCCATTTTAAGATGAAAGAATCATTCTTTTTTATTAGCATCCGATCATTTACCTGACAAAACGCAAAGAATATGTGTACTTCATGTATTAAATAAAGAGAAAGAAAACCACATAGATTAAATGTAAAATAAAAAAAGATTTAGTCTATCTTTCTTACCAAGAAAATGATCATGGGAAATTTGTCACTTTCTTTGCTATTCTGAATCATTAGTTTCAGGAGTTTCCTGTCGCTGTTTCTTGGCAGTCGACTGAGAATCTTTCTGCATCAAGAAACTATCAAGGGAAATTTGTTGCTTCCTTTGCTGGAGAATCTTTCTGAAGTGGGCCATCGCGTTATCATTCATCAGGTTTACTGCACTGTTAGCAAAATGTTTGTTTGGATGATGGTTCACAATGAAGTCTTCGACGTTTGCCCACTTGCTGCAAATTTTTAAATCCTGGCAGTTGAAACAGTCACTGGCTTCTCATCATCGGATGACTGCTCCTCCTTTAATGTCTTTAGCTGTTCATTCTGAATATCCACAAGCTCATCTGTAGTGAGCTCTCCACTGTGGTCCTCAATCAGCTCCTCCATGTCGTTGCCATCAACTTCCAGGCCCATATTTTCCTCTTTGATGATCTTAGCAAATTCCACCTTGAATGCTTCTGCTTCTTTCTCGTTAGAACTTGCAGCCTCTCCGTGCCTAATTACACTATGAATGCCACTTCTTTTTTTAACTTTTCAAACCAGCCTCTGCTGGCTTTAAAATCGTCAGTCTCAGCACTTATACCAAGCAATTTTCAATAAATCACTGTGCAACAGCTTCACCTTTTCACATATTATTGCCTCACTAACATTGCCTCCTGCAAGTTGCTTTTCATTGATCCAGATCAAGTGAAGATTTTAAACTTTCTCTAGAATTTGAGGTCTTTGCTTCTGCAGCTTAGTTACTCCTTTAGCTACATCGACTGATTTGAGTAACTCTTTGTTCTTTATGATGGTGGAGATAGTTGATTTTGCCATGCTGTACTCATTAGCGATGTCACATACACAAACGCCATTTTCATGTTTCATAATTATTTCCTTCTTTACCTCCACTGTTATACGTTTCTGCTTCCTAGCAGCACCACTACCGTTCTTTGAACTCATAATTGATGGGGTTAACAAGGAAATATTTTACTGCTGTGTAGTAAGGCCAATGAAAGTGAGGCTGAGCACGTGTGCAAAACTAGGCTACTAGGCTAACGTTAAGCGATGTTAGTACTGCGTGGCCTTTGTTTGTATAGTATGCAATCGTTTGTCTCCAACGTTAAACCTTGCTATCTCTCTCGCCTTTGTTTGTAACCCGAGGCAATGTTCATTACCCGAGACAAACAATTTTTGAAGTTGTTCGTAACCTGAGGCGTTCGTAACCGAGGTACCACTGTACATTGCATCATAGCTGGAGAACCCATTGAAGAAACAAACTTCACATGTTTAATGCAAATATGAGGAGCTTTGAACGTGCTAAGTTTCAACTTTCTCCTGTTTCTCTACTCCATCTGTCTGAGTAAACACTTATGGCCAGCCTCTTGTAACTTCCCAATCCTCTCTGCCATCTGATACTATAATGAAGTTGGTGTTGTTTATATTATTGTTTGTTTTCCACCTGTTTAAATCTTCCACATACATCTTTCTCTCTTCCTTTGCCTATCTTGTCTAATATTTTCTGTATTTTCCTAATGTAAATATTATTTTTAAACTCCAGTTGCCAATACTGGTGATGTCCCTAGGTGAAAGGAAGTCAATCTGCGATACATACTCCTTGTAGGTTTCTTTGCACCAATCATAGCTCTTCTAACTTACTTTCCTTGGTTGGCTGAATTTTTCTTTTTAATTTGATCTATCTTGTTGGTTGGATTTGTCTATGTGGTCGGGTAGCCTATCCTAAAAACACATCTTCTTAGTCACCTCTTACAACATGCATGACAAGAGTACTGTATTATTATTGCTTGCTTCCTTTACAGGCCCTGGTAACAGAAAGGGCAATTTTATGGCGTAGAACTTGTTAATTATTCATGCATAGCTGGTAAAATCCAATTCTAGAACTCAGATAAGCAGAAGACACTCTTCTAAAATAAAGCTAAGGGGTTAAAAGAGCTACGGATTTTCACTGTAGACCTTTTCAAAATCACCAAAGAAGTAAATTGGGTCTTCTAAACAGAGAAATATTTAGGATACAGTGGACCATGAAGAAGAAACATTCTGAAATTCTACGAGATCTAAGCATAGCAGTAACCCACACACAAAATTCAAGTGAGTGAATAAAAAAGAAAAGAAACTGAACATAGTAGAAAACTGGCTCATAAATAGCTTCATGAATGTAAAACTGAAATATCATGTCTGTAAAACTGAAATATCATCATGTCTGTAAAACTGAAATATCATCATGTCTGTAAAACTGAAATATCATCATGTCTGTAAAACTGAAATATCATCATGTCTGTAAAACTGAAATATCATCATGTCTGTAAAACTGAAATATCATCATGTCTGTAAAACTGAAATATCATGTTTGTAAAACTGAAATATCATCATGTCTGTAAAACTGAAATATCATGTCTGTAAAACTGAAATATCATCATGTCTGTAAAACTGAAATATCATCATGTCTTTAAGACTGAAATATCACCATGTCTGTAAAACTGAAATATCATGTCTGTAAAACTGAAATATTATCATGTCTGTAAAACTGAAATATCATCATGTCTGTAAAACTGAAATATGTCTGTAAAACTGAAATATCATCATGTCTGTAAAACTGAACTATCATGTCTGTAAAACTGAAATATCATCATGTCTGTAAAACTGAAATATCATCATGTCTGTAAAACTGAAATATCATGTCTGTAAAACTGAAATATTATCATGTCTTTAAGACTGAAATATCATCATGTCTGTACAACTGAAATATCATGTTTGTGAAACTGAAATATCACCATGTCTGTAAAACTGAAATATCATCGTGTCTGTAAAACTGAAATATCATGTCTGTAAAACTGAAATATCATGTTTGTAAATCTGAAATATCATCATGTCTGTAAAACTGAAATATCATCATGTCTGTAAAACTGAAATATCATCATGTCTGTAAAACTGAAATATCATGTCTGTAAAACTGAAATATCATCATGTCTGTAAAACTGAAATATCATCATGTCTGTACAACTGAAATATCATGTTTTTAAAACTGAAATATAGCCATATGAAATGTCACAGTGGTCTGGAAAGAACAGTTATGGAAGGCCTGGTTCCTGGAACAAGGCTTGACCAGTATGAAAATGAACACAGGACACTGAAGACAGCATGGACATGACCATGCTTGAGGCTAAGGTGTTGGTAAAGAATCAAAAATCTTGCTTGGCCGGCTGTGATGAGAAAGTCATTCTACACAGGGATTGTTACATGATGATGATTTGTTAATGCTAGTGTGTACATGTTTCTTCCTGGTATGTAAAATGCACATTACAAACAGCAAAGAATATAGACAAGTTTTTATGAGAGTTCACAGTAAACGCAAGCTCTTGAATACAGCAACAAAGGCATTTATAAATAAACTCTAGAAACCAGGAAGTACAAATATGAGGAAGGCATATATTAAGCCACCTTCTGGTTGTGTTTGTCATACGCCTGCTTATAAGTGTACTGTAATGTTTAGTTATGTTTGTGATACTGTCTGCTGATAAGTGTGTCTCTATTTTCACTTCCTAGATTGCACTATAGCACAGAAATCAAAACTTTGCAGGGGAGATGGGGAGAAGAAGAAGAGAGACACACAAAATTGTTAGCTTCCTAACAGCTTTGTGTTTTACGAAGATGTTACTGAGAATATGTTATGTCAAATTATAGCACTGTGCACTGGGCATTCCCAAGCATGCGCAGTACAGCGATGCAACAGCCATCCCAAAGTATTTCTGTTCACTGTTGCCATGAGGAGTTTGTTATGATATCTCCTCTCTTGATGATGAAGGTAGCATTGATGTGCTTGACCAAGTTCATGGAGTCTGATATGATTAGCTTGCGTGTGACTTTCTGTTCTGTTGCCTATACAAGTGCTCTTGAGGCAGCCCTGATCTCAGTTGATCTCCATAGTCAACTTGATGATCTGTCAAGTGCTGGCTTTTGGACTTATTGCCTGCATACAAATATGGGTTAAAAAACAAATGTTCTAGACCCCCAACAGAAGGTAGGCTTAGATAGATAATTACACAGTTCGTAGTAGCACAACACACAGAAGGGGTAGGCTGACTGGATGATATGACATTGCCTGCCATTTGTATTCCTGTGTTTACCATAGTATATTCACGTCACTGTGCAACTGCTTAGTTACAAGGTCCATCTTCTCATCCAGAAGTGGACAAATACACACACTGCTAGGGTTCCAGATTGAGTGAGTATTGTTGAAGGTGCTGGAGTTTCAATCCAAGTTGACAAGCCAAGCCCAGAGCAAACCACCTGGTAACTAGTGTAGAAATTAGAGCTGGAAAGAATAGACACACATATAACAGAGTGACTGTTATAGAAGTTACATAGGTGATGGTCGTGGATTGACATGGTAGAGCTCAGGCATGGAAGTGAAATAGTAAAAGTATTGCAGTGCGATAGAAAATAGTAATGACAGACGCACTAAAAATCACCAGAGGTATGTCTAGGTATGATGAGATGGCAAATATGTAGGTTGGCAACAATAACAGTCGACAGAGAAGCCATCTATCAGTCAAGCAGGGTAGATGTGTTTGTAATATGAGTACTGATTTCATCTGGTTTGCAGTAAATGTTTTATATTTATAAAAAAAGAAAAAGAGAGTGTTAAAAGAATAAGAATGTCACAAGAATATCTGTTGAGAACTATTTTTTTTTTTTTTTGGTAACTGGAGTATTCTGAGCAACCAAATTTTTTGTATGACATGTCAAGATTTTAACTGCACTATGAAGAAAGAAGAATAAAGAACCAGTAAAACCTGAAATTGGATGAACTCTTTCATTTGTATCTACATTTAGGAAATTATGAGTTTTACGAATCCTTGTTGAATGTTTGCAATTAACACCAAAAATACCATCAATGTATAACAACGGAGACTGCCATGGAACACGATCTTATGGACCTCTAAGTCGGACATTGGCATAATGGGTGTCGACACTGTCAAACACACAGCTACCACCAAAGGTAAGTTTGTAGACTAGGGACATTACAACCAATATGCAATGTGATGACTCTAAATTACATTTAACTCAATAGAAGTTTACTTAAAATCAAAACTTTCACTTTAAGCCTTGTTAAAGTTTATTTATATGTTCTTTGTTTGTAATGTTGTCAGTAAAGTAAACATATATTGTTAACACATACAATTTTAATACACTGCCAGGATCTCCGTGGTTGTGGGGCCACCAAATTCTGCCTCTTTAACCCAACAGTGGGAAATCTAAGTCTTTAGAGATAGATTCACAGACTAGGATTTTCTGCTTATACTGTCTGTTTTGCCGGTCTCTCTGGCCGAGGGGTTACAACACTTTCTCTGTAATCCCGTTTATCACGCAGAGTCTCGTAGCGGGCAAGAACTGGGAGCGGTTAACTGAGCGGGATAACTCAGCCGGCCGCTCAGAAAGCAATGGCAAACTACTGAGCGTAATCTTGCCAAGAAATCAACATACAGCTGAAAGATGCTGCTGTTGACAGCAATGTCCTGTAAAGGATATGCTAATTTAAAAAAAAACAACTGTCTGTTTAGAAGTCTCTTTTCTTTTCCACATGAAGTCTTCTGACAGCAGTTTTGTACTTAGTTTTTATTATAAATCTTCTTTAACTGGAAATTGTGTAGGAATTTTGTATTCTTCTTCTTCTTCTTCAGCGTTCATCCGGAGTTTTTTATTTCCTGACATGATTGCGTTGTGCATTGTTGACAGCAGAGCTGCGTTCTTGCATTGTTAGGCAGACACATCCGACTTCTATGAGCATTTGTTGACCGAGTTAACCTTCCCGGGGATTTCTGTATTCTGATTTCTCTCATTCGTTAGACATAACGATCATTGTGTGTGCGAATTTAACCCACCAAATCACCTTATCACTACTTCCTAGGATTCTCAACTATTTGCTGTCTGTTTCTGTTTTCATCAAAACTGTTCTCTGTGTGTAGAATCGAACTTTCTCATTTTAAACAAATCTACCCTTCTTGGGGGTTCTAACTTTTAAACATAACCATAATCACATTTCATTGTAAAATACCCTTTTATTTCTTGAAATCCAATTAGCTTTACACAAAATAGTGATTCAGAATTACAATATGTACACCTCGTAGATATGATCATTGATAACTGTTTGTTAGTAAAATACATAATAATACAGCACAACAATGGCTCGGAACGCTGAAGAAGAAGAAGACGAAGAAGAAGTTACGAACAGATAAAGCTAGGAGTACGACAGGGGTATGTCTTGTCACCAGATCTCTTCTCCCTATATAGCGAAGTAATAATGAGAGAGATCAAGGAGATGCCAGGAATACTAGTTGGAGGTTATAATATAAATAATATATGCTATGCAGTTGACACAGTATTGGTGGCGGATAAATCAACAGACCTACAACAATTGTTGGACACTGTAGTAACAGAGAGTGCAAGGAAAGGACTCTCCTTGAATATCAAGAAAACAGTAACAATGGTGATATCAAAGAAAATGGTGATACCAACATGTGACATAGAAATATAAGGAAAATTTTTAAACTAAATGGGTAATTTTAGATACCTAGGATTATTTATAACATCAGATGGAAGATGTACAACAGAGATTAAGAGCAGAATAGGGCAAGCAAAAGCCGCATTTCAGAAAGTGAAGAGTATCTTATGCAATAAGTCACTCTATCACTGAATGTAAGAAAGAGAGTGCTAAAATGTTGAGAGCCATGAACGCCTCTGCCAACTGGCAGGGCACTTGATGATGATGATGATGAATCTGTTAGAATTTTGCAAGAGCAGTGGCAAAACAAAGACTACTCTTTATGAGTTCCAACAGTTGAGGGATTTTCAATATAAGCAGCATGCACATGAGACCCCCTATTTATTCGCCTTTATCTGAAACTATCACTATCCCAGGATTAGAAGATGAGTAAAACTATCTCAGGTTTTGTCAAAATCTGTTCAAACATTCTTTGTTCTATGGGAGAAAAAGGCTTCTGACTTAACATGTGGAGATGCACTGTAAGGAATCTTCTTGAACTCAGTGAAAGGAGACTACTTCAACAAGCAGAGGAGACAAGAATCTGATAATAGCAATGCCAGGTTGTGCAGCTGCAGACCTCATTCTCATTGGGCACATCAACCCAAAGTTAGATATGACTGAAGAATGCTATTATTTCAAACATATTTTAACCATAATACATACTTATTTGACACAGGACATAAAGTAAGTAAAATAAAGAATACTGGGGGGGGGGGGGGGGGGAGAGAGCAGAGTGGTCTCGAGGTATGGTGTCCACCTCGAGTGCTGAAGGTTCCAGGTCAAGTCCCGGTGAGGGCTGGGATTTTTTCACATGGACTTCTAGTAACAAAATTGTCCCGGGTCTCTGGGTAGTGAGATCGGGACGCTCGTGTGTAGTGTTGCGTACGTAAAAAATCCCTTGACGGTTGGAAATCGAAATAGAGTAGGCTAACAGAGCTGCCTGGGCAAAATTTTGAGTTAAAAATCTACCCAAAGTATTTCAGGATTCTCACCGGTGCTATGGAGTTCGTGCACTGAGCTGAGATTCTCTGGACTCAGGCTTGAATTAGTAGTAGAACGGAGCACTTATGGGTTATGCCCTTGTGCCGTGATGTTGATTCATCGACTAAACTAAACTAAAGAATACCAAAATTATCCAATACAATCTGTTTTTCAATAATGGCCCTAATCATGCAGTTGGAACTTGTTTAGTCTACATTCAAACTGTTTGTATGCTGAAGGACAGATTTTGATTACATCTGATTATGCATTGTATAAATCCATTTCATTCTTGTAGTAGATGAGGGAGATGTAGGTAACAAACAGCACTGCTAAGAAGAGTACTACCACAATGTACTAGTGTTTTAGGTGCTTTCTTGACTGATACACAACAACATGCTGGTGATAAAACTGTAAGGAGAAGTTCTTCCTCTTCCAAAACAACACTGCAGTAGAAACATGTGTGGTCACTACAGAAACTACTATAATCCACATACTCTCAGAATATTTAGGAATGTTTTATTATTTTCAAGTAACCACATCTAAAATGAGAAGCAGATGAAAAGGAAAGTGAAGGAGGAGGATAATGATCAGAATGTACGGAGGGTAGAGGAAGTTGAGAAGAAGGAGAATAATAAGGATACGGAGCAGAAGAAAAAGGGAAGAAGAAGAAGAGCAGAAGGGCAAGGAGAAGAACAAAGAGCAGACAAGGGAAGAGTAGGAGAAGGATGAAGAGCAGGAGAAGAAATTATATTTCTGCTCTAGGTTGTACAAATTTGGGGAAAACTTATGTCTAGAATAAATTCTGTTGAACTGAATGCTCCCATAGCAAAAGGGACAATTTTACACATACACTCAATGCACAAAGCAGTAAGAAGTACAGAATAAAATGCTTTCATGAGCTGACAGTGATAACAGACACAGACAAACATTGAGTAAGCCAGCAGGAGAGGTAAGTTTAAACTTCCTCCTGCAATATCCTGACAAGTGATAGCACACTGGCTGATCTTACTGTTGATTTACAACTATGTAAACACAGCATGAAAAGGTTATAAACTTTTATGTGATCGGACAGGGCCTACTTCTCTATGAAGGATGAGTGGCACAGAAGTACAGAGTCTGCCTATAATTTGAAAAGGGCAGGGACAAATTGTGCCGTGCATTGTTACAAATAAGGAGCCCGAGGGATGCTATTCTCCCTATTGGTCTGTGATAGTGCGTTAAATGCCCAGGCTTCTTGGATCTATTTCTTCTTCAGATGTCTAGTCTGCAGCCAACATCATCAGTTGTAACCTTCCACCTCTCTATCATTTGATATTGTGAAGAAGCTGGTGCTGCTTGCATTATTATTTGTTGCCCAGCTAATTGAGCTTTCCATATACATCTTTCTCCATCTTACTGTGCCTCTCTTGCCTAGTTATTTTCCTTATCACACTTCTGTTGGTGTGTGTCTTATATTCCATTTGTTTTTACCTTAAGGTTTTGATGAGTGATCTTGTAACACACACAGCTCTCAATACCTCAGTGTTTGTTCTTCTTTTCATGGATAAGGATGAAAAACACTTCAAATTAAAAGAGCTCAGCAGTTGAAAATCATAAAGAGCAAAACAAGTAGGTCAGAATTTGAAAATCTGTCCACAAGAAGATAGATATGTATATTATCTGTGGTTCTGGTATGCACATTAAGTTGGATCCTCATCAGTACGACAGAGTTCAAGCACTCTGTAGAGATGACCCATGTTTGACCCAAGGGAGAAGATTTGGAGGTATCCATGTGCAATGAAGGCAGTTATTTACAAAGCAAACCAAACTGATAGCTCTATATATATTCTTGCCTTATAGTGGTAGAGCATAAATCATATACACAACTAGCTCTCCGTGATATGACCATTATTAAAAGCTGTCCTGACAGAATAGAACTAAGTCACACATAAAGGAATGCACAACAAACTGACTGCATTAAAGCATTGTGGTGTAGAGTAAAGTGAGAGGAATAGTATCTAATGGTGAGTGGCAGCCAGATCCCAAGGGATAAACCAGAATACTATTTGATTCCTATCTCTTTACCTAGCTCATGTATGGATCCACAAATACTGCTTGCGTACAGTGGTGGCCACACCTTGGGCAACAGTCTTAACTGACTGGCTACACTATGTGAGTGAAGAAGGGGTAATATCCTACTAAACTGGGAATGTCCATCCCTAGTACACAAAAGAGTGAGGAAGAAAATACAACCTGAAATAGGGGAAGAACAATGTGGGTTTGTAGAAGGAAAGGGTACAGTAAATGCTGTGTATATGCTGTGAACAGTTATTGAACGTGCTATAGAAGTAAACAAGGATATACACCTTTGCTTTATTGACTACACAAAGACTTTTGATAGAGTTAGATATGTCAACATGGTAGATATGCTTGCAGATCTACAAATTGATGAGAAAGACATTATGACTTATAAAAAAAATATATTGGAAACAACAAGCTGCCATAAGGATTGATAATGAAGTGGGACAATATCAACTTATTAAGAGAGGTGTTAGGCAGGGATGTGTAATGTCTAAAGATCTTTTTTTCCTATACAGTGAAAATATTTTCAGAAATGTAGAAGATATAAATGGAATCAGCATTGGAGGACGAAACATCAATAACATTAGATATGCAGATGATACAGTATTGATTGGAGACAATGCACAAGATCTACAACAATTAGTAGACGCGGTTGTGGTACACAGTGAGTGGCTGGGGTTGGAATTAAATTGTAAGAAGACACAGGTTATGGTCGTCACTAGGAAGAACGAAGTACCACAATGTAATATACAAGTAAATGGGAATATTCTTCAACAAGTGAATCGGTACAATTATCTCGGAACAGTCATAACATCTGATGGGAGATGCCTTGAAGAGATTAGAACAAGAATCGCCATGTCAAAAGTAGCCTTTAGCAAGATTAAAAATATTCTGACCAATAAAAAGATGTCAACTGAAATGAGAAAAAGAGTGTTGAGGGGATACATAGAGCCTGTTCTTTTGTATGGATGTGAAACTTGGACAATGTGCAGTCAAGCTGAAAAACATCTGTTGGCTGCAGAAATGTGGTTTCTGAGGAAAATGCAAAGAATACCATGGACAGACAGAAAAACCAATGACCAAGTACTACAGGAGACAAATGAAAATCGTAAATTAATTAGAGAAATTAGACGTAGACAGTCAAAATTTTTTGGACATGTTATGAGATGAAATGGATTGGAGAACTTAGTGACAACTGGCAAGATTGAAGGGAACAGACCAAGAGGAAGACCGAGAGGAAAATACCTGGATGGCTTGGCCACATGGCATGGACGAGACAGGAACACTGAGCTGATCCACGATGCTGGTGATCGAGTGAAATGGCGAGTCATGACCGCCCACGATTTCCGGCATGGCACATGATTGATTGATTGAGTACACAAAAAACTGGGACGGTGAAAAAAGCAGATGAATCTAAATAGATCAACGGCTTAGAAAGCAAAACAGCAGTGTGTGGCACACAAGAGGTGTGTTCAGGACACAATGGTGAACATGGCTGGCCATCGTGGAAGAGATTAGGACCTCACTACGTAGTATCCCAAAGACACCAATGAAAAGGAAAACCGCAACATTGGTAATTCTTGGCCCTGGTCAGGGAATAGACAACTGCTATAGTGAATAAGGCAGAGAATAATGACAAATGCATCCCAAATTTCTTTTGAAAGAATGCATTCTGAAAAGCAGGACAAGTCTGAGATTTCTGAAGCAAATAAAATCATAATCATCATCAAGCGCCGTGCCAGCTGGCGTAGGCGTTTGTGGCACTCAACAGATCTCGGTCTTTGGTGTTCTGGATCAACTCTGCTGATGATATTCCTCCATGCCACCATCTTAATCCGTCCAGCATTATTTCTCTTGGTCTGCTTATCTTCCCCTTGATCTTTCCAGTTGTCACGATGTTCTCCAATGCCTCCCTTCTCATCACATGACCAAAGAAAGCTGTTTGTCTCTTTCTTATTGTTGTATATAGTGTTCTAGTTTCATTAGCCTCTTTCAGGCAATCATTGTAAGTTACTCTGGCAATCCAAGGAATTCGCAACATTCGTCTAGAAAACCACATCTCTGTTGCTTCTAAGTTTTTCCTAATTTGATCATTTACATGCCAAGATTCGCTGCCATACAGCAAAATTGGTTCTATATAGCATTTTAGCACTCTCTTTCATTGATAGTGACTTATCGCATAAGATACTCTTCATTTTCTGAAATGCGGCTTTTGCTTGCCCTATTCTGCTCTTAATATCTGTTGTACATCTTCCATCTAATGTTCTAAGTTCACCCGTGACCTCCGAAGCGAAGCAAGCCACTCCGCACGAAGTCTGCCCGTCCTCACCCTCGTCAGCATGCTTTCTGAGTCAGTTACAATCACGATGTGTGTGTGTGTCGTATTCTCCATCCAGCGGAGAGCCGGAGTGACTGCCTCCACTTCCATTCTTAAGCTGGATGTTGTGGTATCATATGCCAGGCTCTCCTGCCCCAAACATCGACCATTAGCTTTGGCTATGAACCCCCAGCCACTTCTCTCACCTCTTGACACCGAACCATCTGTGTAGATAATCACATCACTCGAGTGAGCATTGTCCTGAATTAGTTGCTGGATTTCCACTTCCGTGGCCCCTGCTGGCCATTCCCTGCACTCCCGGCTTAATGTGATTATAACTCTGCACAAGTCTGACTGCTCCGCTGGCACTCTGACCCACTCCTCTCCACGCCTAATGTTCTCCAGGGGGCACACCTGTCTGATCGTATCCTCCGCCTGAGCCATCCATGATTTCCCTCTTATCAGTCGCTGACCCTTAACTGCGTCCAGTGCCTCATACAGTGGGTGGTCTGTGTCTGCAGCTACTCTGAGGTATGCCTTCGCCTGCATCACCTTGAGCCTACCAGCAACAGTCGGCAGACCAAGGATGTAATGCATACACACTACTGGGGTGTCTCTAGTGCATCCCAGAATGACCCACATAGATTTGTTCTGTATGCGCTCTAACTTCACCAGCTGACTCTCTGAAACAGTGAGCAGACCTAATCCATAATCAATCACTGAGAGGATCAAGTGCTGATATAGTGTGAAAAGCATTCTCTGCTCTATGTCCATAACAGCCATAGTTTTAAGTGCATTGAGTCCCTTTTGAGTTCTTGTCACGACCGTCTCCACATGGTCCTTGAAGGATAGGCTCCTGTCAAATGTGATCCCCAGATTCTTCAGTTTGTTCTCTCTGCTGACATTTCAACCATCTATCGAGAGGCTTGGGACATCAGCTCTTACAATCCTGTTGTCCAGAGAGCATCACAAAACAGCCGCCTTTTCCGGGTGGATGACAGCACTCATTTCTGTGCACCAGTCAATCACTTTATCTACTGTCGCCTGTAACTCCTGGGCTGTTTGCTCCCTATCTCTCCCCTGCCTATATGCAAGAATATCATCTGCAAATGTTAGTATTCTTCCAACCCCTGGTGCTTCTAGGTTTGCAATCTTGCTCGTATACACATTAAAGAGCACCGGTGAGACTGCAGATCCCTGTGGCAGTCCCGGGGTTAACATATGTGGCTCTGAGGTCCATGCGCCCAGACGGAGAGCAACCTGACGAGAGTGCAGGACGGCTGCTATCCAGTTCACCAACCAGGGATTGACCCCCTTCTCCATCAGTGCGGTCATCAAAATATCATATCGAACTCTATTGTACACATCCTCGAGATCAAGCGCTGCCGCCATCGTTTCCTGTCTACTCTGGAACCCCTCATAAACATCAAAGGCAAAAGTGGCTGCATTAGACCAGGTATCTTTTGCTGGCCTGTAGCTCCCCAGGCCTCTTGGAAGAAGCTTCCCCCTTTCCAAAAAATCCTGCAGCTTAACAGCGACTATCTTCTCTAAAACCTTCCCAAATGTATTTTGAAGGGTGAACTATAAAGAAAACAAAACTATTTCAAATTTTAACTGAAACACCTGTATTTAAAAGACATTACCTGTAATTGATATTTCTGTATCTGACTATAACATACTGTTTTTATTATTTGTTAAATATCATTGCAAATGAATAGGCCATGGTGCCACAAAACAAGACAGTCTTAAATAAAGTGGTAGTCACATTGGACTGAGGAATGGACAGCGGGTGAGACAAGCATCCATGCAACGGATGACAGATAAGTGATAATAATTCATGCCCAAGTGATGTGATAATGCAGACGATACCATGTTAATAATATAAAGTGACCAAGAGTTACAAAACCTAGTAGAACAAGTAAACAGGCAAAGTGCAGAATGTGGCTTAGATATTAACATCCTAAAAACAAAAACTATGATAATTAGCAGTGGAAAGGAAAGGTCATCAATGAATATCACAGTAATTGGAGAGATACTAGAACAAGTAACAAGATTCTCCTATCTTGGATATGTAATAACAGAATATGGCAGAAGTGAAATAGAAATTAAAAAGAGACTAGGAATGACCAAAAATGCTTTCAACGGCATGAAATCAGTATTAACATCTAGAGAGATTAACAACGCATTCAAAATGAGAATTGTCAAATGTTACGTATATTCAACACTATGGTATGGCGCAGAAACCTGGACATTGAACACGGAACTAGAAAGTCGAATAGAAGCCCTGGAAATGTGGATAGACAGAAGAATGTGATTCAAGAGGGAGTGAGCAGAGGTTCTGGATGACACTCAATGCATAGGTGGAAATGCAGGCAGATGTTTAACCAGACTGCCACTTGTACCTACAGTATGGGAACTCCTTCACAGACTTCTAAAGACGAGGATGAAACAAATATAGGAATGTCACACATTCATTCATATTGATTCTTGAAGCCATACTAAGTTCTATATATGCCACTTGCTGCTTTTTATAGTTGTGCACAAAAAAGCGGCATGTTTCAACCAAAAACTGAGAGAATTGTGGTGTAACATGTATAGTAACATCTTAATTTATGCAAGCAAGATTTATCGCATTATTAACGCTTTCTGTCCCAACAGCTGATGCATCCATTCTGTCCTCCGTAATTGTGTTTGTAAAGCTGGTGAATTCCACTTCTTACTTTCATTGATTTCTTCTTCTTCTTCAGCGTTCCGAGCCATTGAGGTTCTTTGCTGCAGATACAATCTGTCTCCATTCATCTCTCTGGTTGACCTTCTCTTGCCAGTCGTTGATTCCAAGTGCTTGTAGGTCTGTATATATATTATCTCTCCACCGTCTTCTTGGTCTACCTCGGGGTCTACGGTAATTTATTTCCTGAGTGTAAGTGAGTTTTGTTTCCCTATTGTCTTCCATTCTGCCCCAGCCATTGTAGTCTATTAGCCTTCATGATACCAGTGATTAGCGGGGACTTAAACAGATGATAAATGTCTTTGTTACTTCTTCTTTTCCACTCTCCACTTTGTGTATCACTAATGGGTCCAAAGATGCGTCTTAAAACTTTGTTCTGAAAAGTTTGTAACAAGGCTTCATCTCCTATCGATGTACTCCAGGTTTCAGAGCCATACAGCACAACTGGTCTGATCAGTGTTTTTTATATTGTGATTTTGTTGTTACGAGATAGCGCCTTTGATTTTAGTAGATGTTGTAGTGCATAGTATATCTTATTTCCAGAATTGATTCTAGTTTGTATTTCTTCCCTTATGATGGAGCAGTTGAGGATTGTACCCAGGTATTTGTATGTTTCCGTTCTTTTAATGGTCATATTATCTATTTGTATGTGGCCAGAGTTTTTAGCCATTCCGTCTCTTGAAATTACCATATATTCTGTCTTATCTTGGTTGATAACCAGCCCTATCTGTTGGGCTTTTTCCTTTAAGTGAGTCAATATTTCCAATCTCTTTTGTTCATTTTCCCCTATAATATCTATATCATCTGCATAACCAAGCAGCTTGGATGTTCCTCCAATACCACATTGATTTACACATGTTTAATTTGTTATTCTTTATGTCAGATGAGGAAATAAACATACATATTATAACAAATGTTAAATGGAAGGTCAGCAAGTTAACAGAAACTCAACCCTGAGAAGGTGAAAAGCATAGTACGGTAGTTAGTGGCTTACTTAGTATAGAGTATATAGAACTCTGTGTACATTTTAGATTATATGTGAAAATAAAATGTGGGGAGACAGATGACTTCTATCTTGTGTGACACTTGACAGTATTAATAAATTCTGATAGAAACCAAAGTCAAATGTAATTCTAATGGAATGGTACTAAACTAAACTATAGTTAGAGTTAGTAGTTGACATTGTTGATTACATTACAGATTACAATAGAATATTAATAGTCAATAACTAAATAAGTGAATTATTAAGTGTTCAAGTTCAATACTTACTGAGAACATAAAAGACATCATCAATACAGCAATCGTGGCAAACAGCGTCGACATTGTGAATGAAGGTGGAATGATGGCAACAGTACGACCCATGTTTGGATCCCCGTTTAGTGTACAAAACTATCTCGCCTCTCTGTGATAATCCTCCGAATGATGTTTTAACTGAACGTTTAATTGCTCCAACCAGCTTTGGTACGAACGACCCACCACTGCCACTCACTAGCACTACGACGGTCACTTAACTTACTTGCTTGACTGATCTGCTTCACAACTTAGCTCGTGGTAGCAGACATTTCTTATTTTCCATGATGATATATTTAATCTACAAACAATAATACTAAATAACCATGTCTGCTAACTAGAAGAAAGTTCAAGCTTCCATAAATGACAAGCCTGCCGAGTCGTAATCACGTCAACGGTCAGGTCCTAGGATTTAGCTTCCTTGTTGACAGGTTGGCCAGGATGGTGTCCCCTGCGAGCTGGGCGGGGTTATCTATATATAGAACAAGGTGTGAGACAATATCAGCCAAACTTTCTTGTATTGACTATCATGGGCGTGTTCCATAACATCATCGTGTGTCGTACACCAGCATGTTCGCTCTTTTTCTACTGTACACCTTTCTAATTCAGGTATTCTTTCGTACAATTAAAAGGGGAAAAGTTAACACATTGCATACAAAACTATAAGGACAGTGGATTGTATTAACTACTAACTAGTCACTCTACTGCTCTTCAAAGACTAAAACAGATGAATAAATTATGGAGTGGGACAGACAGAACTACAAAAATTAGATTTTTAAGAGCATGCATCTTTCCCATTGCAACATACTCCTGTGAGACATGGACACTTACTACACAAGCTGAACAGCGCATGCATGCCTTTGAATATAAATGTTATAGACGAGTTCTAAGAATATCTTGGGTAAAGAAAAGAACAAATGCATCCATACTTCAAGAGTTGAATATTGAGGAGGGATGGCTATTAAAGACGATAAAACAAAGAAAATTGAAGTATTTTGGTCACTTGAAACGTCACGACAGTTTGGAGAGAACAATAATGGAAGGGTATATGCCTGGGAAGAGAGGAAGAGGAAGGCCAAAGAGAAGATGGGTGCAGGATGTGGCGGATGATCTCCAGATGGGTGTATCAGACGCGGGACATCTTGATTGTGATCGAGAAGTTTTCCGGAAGGTTGTTATGGGAGCGAGGTTCTGCAAAGGACATGCTACTGAATGAATAAATGAGTCACTCTACATGACATCAGCGTCTCGAAGAAACATTTGAGCGTAAACTCTTCGCCAGCTTATGGTTGATGGATAATGAAGAATCGACATCATCATAGCACTCCGTTAAAACACATAAATGCTTAGTTTCCATATCAAATGTTTCCAGGTGTAGATGCTGATAGTGATAGTAATAGTTTCAGTAACAGACTGGTTATAAAACATCGGACACGTCCCCATCATAGAGTCATTTTCCCATTTTTTTATGGAAGCACACTTACGTCCAAACTGAAAGTCTTTAAAATATTGTTTCGTCTATTATTGTGTCTTCTACTATCAGTTTTTCATAGATAATTTTCAATATAATATACGAGGTAGGCCAGGAAGTTATGCACCACAATTATTGTCTCAATTAATTATAAAGATAGCAGCATTTAATTTGCACCGATTTAAGTGTATAATCTCTTGGAGTCTCCCTGGCGAATTAGTTAACAACTTTCTCTGTAATCCCGTATATCCACGTGAGCAACACAGCTGCGCGAGATTCGGCCGCGGATCGCGTCGCGTTGGCTACTGACGGGGTATGTGAGCCGGTCGCTCAGAAAACAATGGCAAACTACTGAGCGTAATCTTGCCAAGAACATCAACAACAGCTGAAAAATGCTAGTGTAAATACAAAAATTGTAGAAAATTGTACCAAAAAAAAAAAATACAAATTTGTAGACCGACCTACTCCGCATACCCCATGAGGCACATCACAGGAATGATACCCACCTCCCTCTCTCTTTCCCTCCCTCCACCTCTCTCTCTCTCTCTCTCCCTCTCTCTCTCTCTCTCTCTCTCTCTCTCTCTCTCTCTTCTTATATATACCTTGCACATGCCCATGTACACTAGTGCATTCCCACCCAGATGGGAAAATGACTGCCGATTCCATCAGAAATGAACTGGGTGTTTTGTGGGGGACTATTTACTATTGTGTTGACATTCTGGCGGCGTCATTATGCACAGTGTATCTGTGCGGGCTGTTGTTTGTCGAGACTCCTATCTTTTCCACTTTTCACATTGGGCAGTGGGGAGTGTTTTGTGTGATATTCACTGGCACAGGAATGGAGCATAATGGGGACGACCCGTTGCTGTGAAGTTGGAACTGCGACTAACTAACTAGTGTATGAATGTCTGTTGAGCGGTGTATATGTATGTATGTACACTCACGTATATCAGTCCACCCAGACTTTAGGACTTGCCTCAAAATAACATATATGAGTGCATAATGTGATTTTGGTTAGTACCACCATCATGCTTGCGCCCACTCATGCTTCGTTAGTACATCCACTGAGATTGCTCAGACACCCTTACCAGAGAAGTTGCCGCCCTGTCCTCCTGCCTCCGCCCCCCCTTCTTTCTATGTGCTCACTGAACCGTAACACCTATCACCCCGCCACCATCCCCCATCTTACTACGTCGGTTGGGTATAAAAAGAATACATCGGAGATATTCTGAGTTACTCACAGATCGAACTGTGAGGTAAGTA
Source organism: Cepaea hortensis (assembly GCA_963921405.1). Taxonomy (NCBI): domain Eukaryota; kingdom Metazoa; phylum Mollusca; class Gastropoda; order Stylommatophora; family Helicidae; genus Cepaea; species Cepaea hortensis. The sequence continues at coordinate 105,903,892 of OY992886.1, forward strand.
TGAACATTTTTTTTTCAATTCTCATTTTCTCTTCATTGCTTTAATATTTTCATCCTTTTGTTCTTCTCGTTCTGTCGTCACCTTTTGATGTAGTCACAGGAAATCTCCTTGACTATATGCTGTGTTTGTAAATGTGTTTGTTTGCTGATGAAGGCTAATCGCCGCAACGTCCTGTATGTGTCGTAAATCTGTTATGTAAAGTTGCACTACTTTGTGTCATTTTATATTGTTTACATGTTCACAGCTTTACCGCAGTTCCACCCAATTTTATTCATATTGTTACAAGCAGAGGATTGTTATAGAATGTTTGATAACATTAACAAACGTTTGTATGCTGTTTATGGCACTTTTGCATTTGTTACTGCAGGTTTAGGCCGCACAATAATCGAGAGCAACTGCTTTTCCTTCACGACAGCGTGTGTCCTTCACATAAGTGTCTACAAACAAGGGAGGCAATCGACAAAATGTGGTGGGATAGACTACCCCATCCACCTTACAGTCCAGACCTGACACCATCTGATTTCCAATTTTCGGTCCCCATATTAATGCTATCGGTGGGACAAAGTTTGAAGACAACGAGGGAGTGATTAATGCAGTGAAGAAATGGCCACGAGAACGCGACAAAATGTGGTACAGATCTGCGATACATGATCTTGTTTCAAGATGGCGTAAAGCCGTTGAAGTTGATGTGAATTATATATATATGTATATTTTGTTTTGCTTTGCATATCCTATTTACAGGACATCGCTGTCAACACCAGCATTTTACTGCTGTTGTTGATGTCTTCGCAAGTTAACGTTCAGTAGTTTGCCACTTCTTTCTGAACGACCAGCTCCAATACCACGTTAAAACACCCGCGCGACACGGTCTGCTGTTAAATCAGTCGCCATTGTTTCGAACGCGTGGTAAGCGGCTCGCGAATCGCGTTCGCAACCTTTTAGCCACGGAGTTCGGCTGGAATATATTGAGAAGTAGAAATGTTCGCTGCACATGTGCATGAACATTGTGACTACATTTCATTTGTATGTTATTAACGGTTAAAGAGATAATAATTGTGGTGAATAACTTTCTCATATTTCCCCTGTCCATCGTCTATCGTGAGTAGTCTTACTGATCGGGCTCTTGAAACCAATACATCTGCTCGTTCATGTCCTCGTAATATATCATGATCCGAACATACATGTAACGCATTGTAAGAGAGCCGTGTCTATAGTTGAATTAGTTGATACACACTCATGCCACATATGACCAAATTCAGATTTACATAGTAAGGGCTGGGAATGAGAAGCGGGAATGCACTGGTGACTTGCATACCACCTAACGGCCTCAAAACAGCAGTGATCGCAGTCACTTCAATCTTCACACTTTAGGGTATAGTCCTGTCAACTCAAATCTGCCCAGGAACGACATTCACTGTGACTAGATGGGCATGTCCAACTAGATGTCTTTTCAAAGAACTTTTCCTGTTAACTACAGTGTCTTCTTTCCTGTCTTTTCAGGCACTGTTGGCTTTCTGCTCTGCCAACCCATTACACCACTATATTCAGTGGGACGGTGCCTTGATAAAAGCTGTTTTTAGTGCCTGCCGCTGCAAAGCATTTCTTGTCCCCTAGGTCTGATTGACTATAGTAACCTGTCCGAATGTATATCCTGCCCTTGCCACACACACACACACACACACACACACACACACACACACACACACACACACACACACACACACACACACACATATATATATATATATATATATATATATATATATATATATATATATATATATATATATATATATTCTCATTACGACAAATGCAAAAATAAAAAAAAAATGCCGTGAAAAGAATCAACCTCTGTTTATTGCCTTCATCGACCTCACAAAGGCATTTGATTTGGTCAGCCGTGAGGGTCTGCTCAAGGCACTAAAAAAGATTGGCTGCCCATCAACTCTTCTGTCCATTGTGGAATCGTTCCACACAGGCATGAATGGTATAATCAAGTTTGATGGTGCAACTTCTGAAGAGTTTGAAATCAAGAGTGGAGTTAAGCAAGGTTGTGTACTAGCTCCCACCCTCTTTGGAATATACTTTTCACTTCTACTGAAATATGCCTTTCGTGATCAGGATGGAGGTATATACATTCACTCACGCTCAGATGGCGGCCTCTACAATGCTCAGAGATTGAAGGCCAAGACCAAAATTAGGAGGGTACTGATCAGAGAGTTGCTTTTTGCAGATGATGCTGAGTTACGACCCACTCCGAGGAAGAATTACAATGTCTACTATATGCATTCTCCAAATGGTTGTTCTGAATTTGGTTTAACAATTAGCAAAAAGAAGACACAGATTATGTCACAAGGTGCACATGGGGTACCATCAATCTTTATTGACGACGCCGAACTAGAGATGGTAGACCATTGTACATATCTAGAATCAGTGGTAAATAGCAAATTATCCCTAGATCAGGAAATCAACATCCGGATTGGTAAGGCAGCAACAACAATGAACAGGTTAAGAAAAAGAGTCTGGGAGAACAGGAAGCTTACTGCCAAAACAAAAGTATTGTCTATTAAGCCTGTGTCCTTAGTACTCTTCTTTATGGCAGTGAAACCTGGACAACTTACTCACACCAAGAGAAACATTTAAACAGCTTTCATATGCGGTGTCTGCGAAGAATTCTTGGTATTAAGTGGCAAGACAAAATCACAAATACTGAAGTATTGGAAAGATCAAGTTGTGTGACAATTTATTCCATGCTCAGTCTTCGTAGACTTAGATGGATAGGACATCTTAGGAGGATGGATGATGTTAGAATACCAAAGGACATCTCTTTTGGTGAATTACAGATGGGTAAGAGATCTCAGGGTCGGCCTCTACAAAGATGTGTGTAAGCCGGACATGACTGATACAGGCATTGATAATGCACATTGGGAGCAAATCGCCGCTGAACGTGTTGCGTGGAGAGCAAATCAGAAATGGAATGAAGACAAAGGAGACAATTATTGCAGATAAGTCACAGACCGAGCGTGTGAGACGTAAGATGGTGCATGATGGTGGAAATGACCATGTGTTCACATGCACCCACTGTGGACGGACATTTACAGCGCTAATTGGCGTTATCAGTCACCTCGACACCGCAAGGTACAAGAGGAACATGATGAGATGAGATGAGTCACATTCTCTACCGCTATGGGTAATAGTTATTATGCCTTTTATGAAGCACAAACTATCGTCTGTCAATGATATATATATATATATATATATATATATATATATATATATATATATATATATATATATATATATATATGTGTGTGTGTGTATGTATATATATATATATATATATATATATATATATATATATATATATATATATATAGAGAGAGAGAGAGAGAGAGAGAGAGAGAGAGAGAGAGAGCGTACACCGCTTTAGGCGATCTCGGATGTGGCGAATTTCTGCTGTGAAGAACAATTTGTTTATCCTCGGCTGACGTTTTACAGCGAAGTATGCCAGGCAAGAAATCGTACATTTTATATGCGGCGTCTTTGTTTAAATTCATTAAAGAAATATACACGTTTTCTTTGTCATAACTATTGATTGCGATTTGTTCTGTATTCAGTAAAAACTTATAATTAACCTTAATCATCTATCCCAACGTGCGCCTGCTGGGGCTACAACCTCTAGTACAGTTGTTCTCAACCGGTGGGGAATTCCCGCTAGGGGGGAATTTTAGGGTTTCCAGGCGGGGGAGGGGTGGGGGGGGGGGGGGGGTGGCGCTGGAGAGAGAATTAAGATTACTTCAAGATCGCGTTAATACAGGAACCGATTACTTGATATTGTTTTTTTCGTCATTCTTTACGGTTCTGTACGCCTCATCCTTCTAAAATTCATTTTATAAAGTTAGTAGACCCACAAATCACGTTTTATGTGGGCGTCTAGACTTGTTTTAGTATGTGCTATTAAATTTAACTTCCATTATTACGTATACTGTGTGGGGGCGCGGGTGGGGGGATATTTAGGTAGTAAATACGAAAGTGGGGATGACGTTCTGAAAATTTGGTGAAGGGGGGCACGGGCCAAAATTTTAGGTAGGAAATACGAAGGGGGAGGGGGGATGACGTTCTGAAAATATGGTGAAGGGGGGCACGGACCAAAAAAGATTAGAACCACTGCTCTAGTATGAAGGTGAAGGTGGCTGCGATCATTGTGGCGGCAATGTGGCTAGCGGGTACTGGTACCACTTGCACCCCGCAAGGCAATCCGACATTTCTTCGCTCGTTATATTATTATTACGGTATTTTTACAGTATAAAGAAGATATTATTGAAATCATCATCATCATATGCCATGCCTATAAGCGTAGGCGGTCATGTTTCGCATCTCACGCGATCACCAGAGTCGTGGATCATCTCAGTGTTCCTGTCTCGACCATACCATGTGGCCATGCCATCCAGGTATTTACTTCCCTGTCTTTCCCTTGTTCTCTTCCCCTCAACCTTGCCAGTTGTCACCAAGTTCTCCAAGTTATTTCTTCTCATAACGTGTCTCCCCCCCCCCCCAAAAAAAAGAGAGCACTGAGAGCACCTGGTAGATATTTTTTTATTGTGGAAAATTCACAGAAAGTTTAAGTCTGGATGGACCTGGAAGCTCTAAGTCAATAAACACAAATCCCCACAGCGAGGAAAATTCAAACACATGACCGCCAGGCCACAAGGTGGACGTGCTAGTCACTGCACTACCGCGACTCTCGCAGGTAAAACATAATGTGTGTAATAATTCATGTCATCAGTTAGACGTTGATGTTACCTGATGTAAGACATGTTTCGTTCTCTCGGAATTCATTGGGAGAAGAATCACTGTGATTATATATTCTTTTGCAGCTTTACGATGAACAAACCTCTAATGATCTGGTCCAGGTAAGGAAATTTGTTTAGGGATTTTTACTTCAATACTAATATTTATGCTTTGCGTTTGTGCAGCAAATTCAACATTTTAAGTTTAACAGCACATTACTAGCAGCCCCCTTCCAATTGCCAATGAGAACACACACATACAGAAAAATAGGTACAAGTAAAAATGTTTTGCATATCCTTTACAGGACATCGCTGACAACAGCAGCATCTTTCAGCTGTCTGTTGATTTCTTGGCAAGATTACGCTCAGTAGTTTGCCATTGCTTTCTGAGCGGCCGGCTCAGTTATCCCGCAAGTCACCAGCGGGGGACGAACCGCTCCCAGCTCTCGCCCACTATGAGACTCTGCGTGATAAACGGGATTACGGAGAAAGTGTTGTAATCCCTCGGCGAGAGAGACCGACAGGTACAAGTAACTAACATAAATTATGGCTATAGTATAGTTGTGTAAAAAGATGTAGCTTTTCCGTCTACGCATGACTGAGTGGGGTGCGTATTTCCTTTTCCAACTCGGAAGCGATTGCCGCTACGTGATTTTGAACCAATTGCAACAGTCTGCAACGCTTAAACAAATACACTTCACTGGACATAAACATGAATGGCGAACACATGTAAGAATCTGGCAGGTCACTCGCAAATCGCTGTAATAACTGTACAGGTAACGGTAATCCCGCTGACGGGGTGTGAAGTGTTAGTTCCCACACTCAGGTCACAACAATGAATCTTAAAATGGGTCGATCAGGGAACCGCATGGTCATGACAACATTGAATTTCGCCACTACTGGAGTTTGAAACTGGATCACTGTGTGTACCAGTTAGGGTACCTGGGAGTAGTGTAGAACGACATTATCACGCGAATTTTTGAGGTGCACATTGCTTTTGCACCTCAAAGGGCGATAACTCCGGGTTTTTAATTTCCTCCGCAAAGGGCGATAACTCTCCGGATTTTAAAAAAAAAGTCAAGGGCGATAACTCGTTTTTTTTAAAAAATAGGCGTGGTCCGAGTAGGTGTGGTCTAGTGACGTTAGGTATGTGTACAACATAAAAAATACAACATTCAAAATAACAAACGAGTCAAGTAAGGTATATGTTTTTATTAAATCATGTATAGACAATACAAGGCATATTAAATAAGTAGCGGTATAGTGGGAAAGTCTGGCAGGTAGTACCGGGGAGTTATACGTCGGCAAGTGTGGGAACGGTTTTTTGACGGGTGATGGCGGGTGTCTGTGAAAGTAATTAAGGTAAAAGTAGTCGTGTCTATGTTGGTTGGTTCTGGAAATAGAAAGAGAGGGTGTGAAGGGGAAAGTTATTTTGGTTACGTAGGGTATATTAGTATGGGTAGTGATGTATAAACAAGGGTGTGATGGGTCGTGGTTTCTACTCATGAGTTGGATATATGGTGGTTACGTATATGAATGTATTAGTATGCGTGGTGTAGTGATGTATAAACAAGGGTGTGATGGGTCGTGGTTTCTACTCATGGGTTGGATATATGGTGGTGGCGTAGACATAATGTATTAGTATGCGTGGTGAGTAATGTATAAACAAGGGTGTGATGGGTCGTGGTTATACTCGACGACTCATGGGTAGAGGTGCAGATGGTTACTATCATCTGAACAGTGTGATGATAAAAGTGGGGTGCTAGTAGTGAAAGTAAAGGCTGGTATGTAGCTTATTCACTATCATCATTACAAAGGAAATATTATAAAGTTATAATGGGTGTCATATGATGGTAAGGGGTGGATATTAGTGAGCAAGTAGGAGTGGTCGATATAGGGGTGGTCATAAATGTAATAAGAGGTGTTATGTTCGCAGTTACACACTGGTCAACCAGTGGTCAATCAGTGGTCAAGCAATGGTCAAGTGGTCAAGTGAGGAAATTTTAGGGAAAAGTGATTGTAATGATATGGTGATGAATAAAGGGTGATAAATTAGTGGTCAAGTAGTGGTCAAGCAATGGTCAAGTGGTCAAGTGACGAAATTTTAGGGAAAAGTGTTTGTAATGATATGGTGATGCTTAAAGGGTGGTAAATTAGTGGTCAAGCAGTGGTCAAGCAATGGTCAAGTGGTCAAGTAAGGAAAATTTTAGAGAAAAAGTGATTGTAATGATATGGTGATGCTTAAAGGGTGGTAAATTAGTGGTCAAGTAGTGGTCAAGCAGTGGTCAAGTAGTAGTCAAGTGAGGAAATTTTAGGGAAAAGTAGTTGTAATGATATGGTGATGATTAAAGGGTGGTAAATTAGTGGTCAACCAATGGTCAAGTAGTGGTCAAGTGAGGAAATTTTAGGGAAAAGTGGTTATAATGATATGGGGATGATTAAAGGGTGGTAAATTAGTGGTTAAGTAGTGGTCAACCAATGGTCAAGTAGTGGTCAAGTGGTCGAGTGACCACTTAAATTGTAGAGGACGATGTCCCTAAGATTATGGTAGTGGTTAAAGTGATCGATGACATGGTCAAGTAGCGGTCAACCAGTGGTCAAGTGGTCGAATGAACACTTAAAAGGTAGAGAAAAGTGGTTGTAATGATATGGTGATGATTAAAGGGTGGTAAATTAGTGGTCAAGCAGTGGTCAAGTAGTGCTCAAGCAGTGGTCAACCGCTCAAGTGAGAAAATTGTAGGGTATGGTCCGTGTAGTGAAACAGAGATGGATAAATTAAGTAGTGACATTGTCAAGTAGTGATCAAGTAGCGGGCAAGTACTGGTCAAATGGTCGAGTGACCACTTAAATTGTAAGGGAAAGTACGTGTAGTGAACCTGTGTTGGTTAAAGTGATCGATGACGTGCTCAAGTAGTGGCCAAGTAGTGGTAAATGGTCGAGTGACTACTTAAATTGTCGGTGAAAGTAGGTATAGTGACATGGTGATGATCAAGAGTTGGTCAAGTGGTGTTCAAATAGTGGTCAAGTAGTGGTCAAGTAGTCGAATGACCACTTAAATTATAGGGTATGGTACGTGTAGTGAAACGGTGATGGTAAAATAAGTAAGGACATAGTCAAATAGTGGTCAAGTACTGGTGAAGTAGTGATCAAGTGGTCGAATGATCACTTAAATTGTAGGGTATGGTATGTGTAGTGACATGATGATGGTTAAAGTGATCGATGAAATGATCAAGACGTTATGCCGACTGCTAAGCTCAGAAAGTAATGTCCTTACTATCGGCAATTTCCCTGACAGGAGCGCCTCGAGCACTGATTTTGTATTGATCAATAGCACCTAGTGGTACAGTCGACACACATGGACAATAGTTACAGCCGGTCAAAGATGGCGTCGCACCCTATCACACATGGGTAATTGCTACAACAAGACTACGTCTCATTCGCTAAAACTGGTCAAATATGGACTTGCAGTCGATCCCATGTGTAATGGTACATCCAAGAAAAGGCTCACTGACTAAAACAATCAAAGAATTCCCTGCTTCCGATAACATGTATAATGGTACAGCCAGAACACGGGGTTAATGATTCAACCGGTCAAAGATGGCGATGGATCCAGTGACACGCATAACGATACACGTGGAACACGTCGCTAATAACCGAAATGTTCAAAGACGGCGGCGAAGCCGGTCACAGGGGTAATGGTACAGCTCAGACACGTGGTTAAGAGGGAAACTATAGAAAAAGGGTGTCCTATCGGTTGTCGAGTCAAGGAACCTAACGTATGATGATCACTGTGTATAGGAGTGAATACACTGCATCATCAACATTGCATCCGAAGGCTAAAAGGGTCACCCTTCCCTCTCTCTCCTTTCTATAACCGTGTAGTCCTAGTGTTATCCGGTTACACCAAAGGACACTCGGGCATCAATACAACATAAACTGGTCTCGAAAACCCCATACGCGCATGTAAACAAATCACCACAGTGTCCGACTAAGCCTTTCTCATATTCATAGTACAGAGCTGTGATCACCGAGGCTAGTCGGCGAAATCGTATCTGTACGTAACAACTATCGGGTCATACAGCGACGAGTGGGTAGTGGGTGTTAACAGATGCACACAAACACAACAAACTGCCCCGATTCAACCTTAGGCAATGCACGTCACATGTCCCCCGTCATAATCAGCGACGTTATCACGTATCAAATTAGATAGCCACACTTTCATTTCCTTTCTATGTGTCCATAGTGTCTTTACATCTTTCTCCAGAAAACCATTTCCAAGACCACTATATGTTTTTTGTCAGTGTACCTGCTCAGTGCCACACTTCACAACCATACAAAAGTACACGTTCTATGTACCACTTCAACCGTCAAATAAGAAAATATGTTAGACAAAATATTAAAATTATTGGTCAAATACAGAAATATATCACCCAAACTTATAAAAAGTAGGAACATATGTTAACCAAATGGAAAATATCTTAGCCAAATAGGAAAATTTGTTAGCCAAATAGAAAAAATATTGACCACGTAACGATATATCTTGTCCACACTTATGAAAAGTAGGGAAATTTGTTAGTCAAATGAGAAAAAAGATTGACCAAGTAACGAAATACCCAAACCAAACTTATGAAAAGTACGAAACTTTGTTAAGCAAGTATGAAAATGTATCGACCAAACAGAGAAATATATCACCCAAACTTATAAAAAGTAGGAACATATTTTAACGAAAGGGAAAATACCTTGGTCAAATAGGAAAATTTGTTAGCCACCATCTTAACAACAACATAGAAAAAAGATTGACAAAGTAACGAAATTCCCCAACCAAACTTATGAAAAGTACGAAACTTTGTTAAACAAGTATGAAAAGGTATCGTCCAAACAGAGAAATATATCACCTAAACTTATAAAAAGTAGGATGTAAAGACACTATGGACACATAGAAAGGAAATGAAAGTGTGGCTATCTAATTTGATACGTGATAACGTCGCTGATTATGACGGGGGACATGTGACGTGCATTGCCTAAGGTTGAATCGGGGCAGTTTGTTGTGTTTGTGTGCATCTGTTAACACCCACTACCCACTCGTCGCTGTATGACCCGATAGTTGTTACGTACAGATACGATTTCGCCGACTAGCCTCGGTGATCACAGCTCTGTACTATGAATATGAGAAAGGCTTAGTCGGACACTGTGGTGATTTGTTTACATGCGCGTATGGGGTTTTCGAGACCAGTTTATGTTGTATTGATGCCCGAGTGTCCTTTGGTGTAACCGGATAACACTAGGACTACACGGTTATAGAAAGGAGAGAGAGGGAGGGTGACCCTTTTAGCCTTCGGATGCAATGTTGATGATGCAGTGTATTCACTCCTATACACAGTGATCATCATACGTTAGGTTCCTTGACTCGACAACCGATAGGACACCCTTTTTCTATAGTTTCCCTCTTAACCACGTGTCTAAGCTGTACCATTACCCCTGTGACCGGCTTCGCCGCCGTCTTTGAACATTTCGGTTATTAGCGACGTGTTCCACGTGTATCGTTATGCGTGTCACTGGATCCATCGCCATCTTTGACCGGTTGAATCATTAACCCCGTGTTCTGGCTGTACCATTATACATGTTATCGGAAGCAGGGAATTCTTTGATTGTTTTAGTCAGTGAGCCTTTTCTTGGATGTACCATTACACATGGGATCGACTGCAAGTCCATATTTGACCAGTTTTAGCGAATGAGACGTAGTCTGGTTGTAGCAATTACCCATGTGTGATAGGGTGCGACGCCATCTTTGACCGGCTGTAACTATTGTCCATGTGTGTCGACTGTACCACTAGGTGCTATTGATCAATACAAAATCAGTGCTCGAGGCGCTCCTGTCAGGGAAATTGCCGATATTAAGGACATTACTTTCTGAGCTTAGCAGTCGGCATAACGTCTTGATCATTTCATCGATCACTTTAACCATCATCATGTCACTACACATACCATACCCTACAATTTAAGTGATCATTCGACCACTTGATCACTACTTCACCAGTACTTGACCACTATTTGACTATGTCCTTACTTATTTTACCATCACCGTTTCACTACACGTACCATACCCTATAATTTAAGTGGTCATTCGACTACTTGACCACTACTTGACCACTATTTGAACACCACTTGACCAACTCTTGATCATCACCATGTCACTATACCTACTTTCACCGACAATTTAAGTAGTCACTCGACCATTTACCACTACTTGGCCACTACTTGAGCACGTCATCGATCACTTTAACCAACACAGGTTCACTACACGTACTTTCCCTTACAATTTAAGTGGTCACTCGACCATTTGACCAGTACTTGCCCGCTACTTGATCACTACTTGACAACGTCACTACTTAATTTATCCATCTCTGTTTCACTACACGGACCATACCCTACAATTTTCTCACTTGAGCGGTTGACCACTGCTTGAGCACTACTTGACCACTGCTTGACCACTAATTTACCACCCTTTAATCATCACCATATCATTACAACCACTTTTCTCTACCTTTTAAGTGTTCATTCGACCACTTGACCACTGGTTGACCGCTACTTGACCATGTCATCGATCACTTTAACCACTACCATAATCTTAGGGACATCGTCCTCTACAATTTAAGTGGTCACTCGACCACTTGACCACTACTTGACCATTGGTTGACCACTACTTGACCACTAATTTACCAGCCTTTAATCATCACCATATCATTATAACCACTTTTCCCTAAAATTTCCTCACTTGACCACTACTTGACCATTGGTTGACCACTAATTTACCACCCTTTAATCATCACCATATCATTACAGCCGGTCTCTCTGGCTGTGGGGTTACAACACTTTCTCTCTGTAATCCCGTTTATCACGCAGAGTCTCGCAGCGGAGCGAGAACTGAGGTGGTTCGACCCCCACTCGCGACTTGCGGATACTGAGCCGGCCGCTCAGAAAGCAATGGCAAACTACTGAGCGTAATCTTGCCAAGAGATCAACAGACAGCTGAAAGATGCTGCTGTTGACAGCTAAGTCCTGTAAAAGGATACGCAAAACATTTAATATCATTACAACTACTTTTCCCTAAAATTTCCTCACTTGACTACTACTTGACCACTGCTTGACCACTACTTGACCACTAATTTACCACCCTTTAAGCATCACCATATCATTACAATCACTTTTTCCCTAAAATTTTCCTCACTTGACCATTGCTTGACCACTGCTTGACCACTAATTTACCACCCTTTAAGCATCACCATATCATTACAAACACTTTTCCCTAAAATTTCGTCACTTGACCACTTGACCATTGCTTGACCACTACTTGACCACTAATTTATCACCCTTTATTCATCACCATATCATTACAATCACTTTTCCCTAAAATTTCCTCACTTGACCACTTGACCATTGCTTGACCACTGATTGACCACTGGTTGACCAGTGTGTAACTGCGAACATAACACCTCTTATTACATTTATGACCACCCCTATATCGACCACTCCTACTTGCTCACTAATATCCACCCCTTACCATCATATGACACCCATTATAACTTTATAATATTTCCTTTGTAATGATGATAGTGAATAAGCTACATACCAGCCTTTACTTTCACTACTAGCACCCCACTTTTATCATCACACTGTTCAGATGATAGTAACCATCTGCACCTCTACCCATGAGTCGTCGAGTATAACCACGACCCATCACACCCTTGTTTATACATTACTCACCACACATACTAATACATTATGTCTACGCCACCACCATATATCCAACCCATGAGTAGAAACCACGACCCATCACACCCTTGTTTATACATCACTACACCACGCATACTAACACATTCATATACGTAACCACCATATATCCAACTCATGAGTAGAAACCACGACCCATCACACCCTTGTTTATACATCACTATCCATACTAATATACCCTACGTAACCAAAATAACTTTCCCCTTCACACCCTCTCTTTCTATTTCCAGAACCAACCAACATAGACACGACTACTTTTACCTTAATTACTTTCACAGACACCCGCCATCATCCGTCAAAAAACCGTTCCCACACTTGCCGACGTATAACTCCCCGGTACTACCTGCCAGACTTTCCCACTATGCCGCTACTTATTTAATACGCCTTGTATTGTCTATACATGATTTAATAAAAACATATACCTTACTTGACTCGTTTGTTATTTTGAATGTTGTATTTTTTATGTTGTACACATACCTAACGTCACTAGACCACACCTACTCGGACCACGCCTATTTAAAAAAAAAAAACGAGCTATCGCCCTTGACTTTAAAAAAAAATCCGGAGAGTTATCGCCCTTTGCGGAGGAAATTAAAAACCCGGAGTTATCGCCCTTTGAGGTGCAAAAGCAATGTGCACCTCAAAAATTCGCGTGATAATGTCGTTCTACACTACTCCTGGGTTTTTCCACGTATAATTTACTAGGGTTATGTTGGGACAATGTGTTACAAATAATAAGATTGTTTTCTTCGCAATACTGTATCAGCCGGTCTCCTCTGTCGTTTCTGTTTCCCATACCATGGTGCCCTACTATCTGCTTATATTTAGTTTGTCCAACCTTTGCGTTCATGTCTCACATGACGATTAGGACCTCTGATTTTACAACTTTCGGTGTTTGTTGTATGTCTTCATAACATTCTTCTAGCTGTTCATCACTATAATCAGTCGTTGGAGCATACGTCTGAAGAATTACTATGTCTAAAGGTCTTGCCTTAATTTTGAGTAGTATCATTCTATCTTTATGAGCCCAGAACCCACTAATATTTTTCTCTAAGTTTCTATTTACTAAAATTCCCACTCCTCTCCCGTTTCGATCTCCTCCCGAGTTAATGAATATGTAGTCGTCTTTCCTTATATAACACGCATCTGTCCATCTTTTTTTTTTCAGACACACCTAAAATATCCAAATCCACGTTTTTAGCTTCCGAAATAAGGTTGTCAAATTTTCCTGCTTGATAAAGGGTGCGTGTGTTCCACGTACCAATTTTCAGACTTCTCCTTTTACTTTCCAGGTAGGTGTTGTCAGAATGCACCCTTTCAAAAGAATTTGAGGTGCATCCATCATTATTCACTTCCTTACTCACTATAGGAGTTGTCTCTTTCGTGAGCATATTTACAACAGGCTCATCTCCAGGGAGCCAAGAATAACCCTTATAGCTGTTTTCTTTCTGTTGTGATCGCATTGCTGCCCGTGGGATACTACGTGGTTAGATCCCAATCCCTTCCACGATAGCCAACCATGTTCACTATTGTGTCATGAACACGTCTCATGGGCTCATGTGTGCCACACACTCTGCTGTTTCGCTTTCGAAGCCGTTGATCTATATAGATTCATCCGCCTTGTTCAACGTCCCAGTCTTTTGTGTACTAGGGATGGAAAATCCCATAGTAAGATATTACCCCTACTTCACTCATGTAGTTTAGCCAGTCAGCCAAGACTGTTACCCGTGGTGTGGCCACCACCGTACGTGGAGCCATACGTGAGCTAGGTAAAGAGATGGGAACCAAATAGGATCGTGGTCTTTCAGTTGGAATATGGCAGCCACTCACCGTTAGGTATTTCGAAATATACAGGACATAAGTTACTTGGCGCCGTCTTAATGCCTGCTAACACTGAACAACTTATCGGGGAAATCCCTAATTAGGGACAACTCCCTGCCTGTTGAGGTTCTCGTCAGTTGATAATGTTGATTACCCCGACTCAAATTGGGAGTCGCCAACTCGTTCGTCTGCTGGTCATGGGTTCGATCCGCATTAGGGAGGATTCAAATCTTATTGTTAAAGAATCTGACCAGGACTGTCAGATAGGCGGAGCTTACAATAGGCACCAAAAAATGTCTTGAGCAGTAAGGGATGCTCAAGTGGCACTGATCACACCACCCCTCGACTGGTCTATAAACTCATGGATGTAGCGCCATATATCCAATACGCCTTCAGGCGTGAAAAAGAAAAGGATCCTGTTCTATATTTAAAATCAGACTATATACACTCATGAAATAAATAGAAGAACAAAGGCTGGGTGAGAAGTGGAGAAGTGAGCCTGCAATACTGGTTGTGTAGGTGTATAGAAAGAATGTCATGACAGGAGAAGAAAACAAACAATGAAGTATTACAAAACATGGGATTGAAGAGCACATTACTGATTATGGTCAAGGTCAGACAAGATACTTCGGTCATATAAAATTACACAACTTCTTGTTGAAGGATAAGCTGGATGGAGAGGTGAAGGGGAAGCGTTCAAGAGCGATACGGGAGGGTGGAAAACAACAAGAAATGGACTGGAAGAGTCTTATATAACTGAACCTTGAAGACGCAGGACAGCTGCTGTGAGAGGCCCAGTACAGAGGTCCTCCAATGCAGAGACGGAACTTGGTAATGGTGATGAAAGGAAAAAGTGTCTTCAGGATATACCAAACATACATTACACTAGCCTGTAGTGTCAGTAACTGGTTAGTATAGTAATGTGTATCACAAAGACAACGTCGATGACTATGGCAATGGTCTATGACAAATAATAGTCACTGTCTGTCTTCTACAGCAAACAAAAAACATTAACCTTAAAGGGACACTTTCCACACCAAGAGGAGTACTAGCTATATGTTGCTAGGTCTCTATTTTGAGACCAAGCGGCACTGGGTGAGTGGTATGGTCAGTAGCATGCAGGCCGCTTTTTCCAAGAACATTTGTCTCTTTTAGACATTGGTTCTGTTCATCGCATGGATGTGTGGCTGTTTACACAATAAGGAAAGGATAGTATACTCCTGCTTGGTCATGAGGTAGTGGACAGGATGTCTAAGTCCCTCAGACAATGACGAAACATTTAAGGGCACATGTGTAAGATGCACACGTGAACAATTCATTGGCAGCTGGGAATCGAGCTGAGGAGGCCGATTGGGCCACTGTCCACTACATTTCAACTTAGAAAAGCTACCCATAAAAAGCACATTTATATTAATTATATAGTTAGATGCATATCCTTTACAGGACGTTTGCAGTCAACACCAGCATTGTTTGCTGTTGTTGATGTCTTGGCAAGTTTACGCTCAGTAGTTTGCCATTGATTTCTGAACAACCAACACCCATTTAATTTACATAAAAAACTAGCGCAACGCGGTCTCACTGATCAGACCAGTTGTGCTGTATGGCTCTGAAACCTGGAGTACAACGAAAGGAGACGAAGCCTTGTTACAAACCTTTGAGAATAAAATTTTAAGACGCATCTTTGGACCCATTAGGGATACACAAAGTGGAGAGTGGAAAAGAAGAAGTAACAAAGACATTTATGATCTGTTTAAGTCCCCGCTAATCACTGGTATCATGAAGGCTAATAGACTACAATGGCTGGGGCATATAGAAAGAATGGAAGACAATACTAGGGAAACAAAACTCGCTTACACTCAGGAAATAAATGGCCGTAGACCCCGAGGTAGACCAAGAAGACGGTGGAGAGATAATACATATACAGACCTACTAGCGCTTGGAATCAACGACTGGCAAGAGAAGGTCCACTGGTGAGACGAATGGAAACAGATTGTATCTGCAGCAAAGAACCCCAACGGCTCGGAACGCTGAAGAAGAAGAAGAAGAACGCGGTCTGCTGCAAAATCGCGAGCAGCTGTGTTTCGAACGCGAGTGTACGGGATCACGAACAGCGTTCGTAACCCCTTCGCCGCGGAGACTGGCACATTCATATAGCTTGTTTTAATTCAGGCTTATAAACGTTTGAAGCCTCGCTGGTGCTACAGAACTCGTGCACTGTGCTGAGATTCACAGTGTGTTCTCCATGAGGCACTTATGAAGATGTTAGAATTTGTCATTCAACACAGACACCATAGCAATCTGGACGCACCCATAACTTATGGAATTATCCGTGTGCCACGAAAGTGAACTTTGACCAAACACATAAATAATGCTAAATCTGGGCAATGTAGTGGTTAGTTTGTGAAACGATGTCACACCGTTGTCTGTTGCTAAAGAAGAATGTAGGAATTTAATCAACATGGCGTTTATGTTGTATATAGTCTTTAATTAAAGTATGGCTAAAATGGACAAACTGACAATGGGTACTTTTGCTTTCTTTCACCCCAAACAAAAGGGAATCCCAGGGTATGACGTCACATCCAGGGGTTCCCTGTGTTGCGCCGAACATCCAGGGGTTTCCGTGTGCTGCGCCGTAGCTCGGTGCGCAATTCTATGCGGCGGCGGTGCGCTATTCTTGCGGTGGCCAGAATCCAACAATGTCCGCAAGAATGGTGTTGAACACATCTAGTCCAGCGCATTTAATGATCTGTCTGTATGGGAGACACGAGCCTTGCAGCCATGTGCCTTGTCTCAGCGGGATGTCCTGCCGACATGATGAATGTCGGCATCTCCATCTGTCCTGACGCTCAGTCAGCGATAGCACCATGACATGATTATGAGAACAGCGTCTTGCAGAATGTAAGATGCCATGATTCTGCAGAAAAGCCACGCTACTCTGCTTGTCGTGGACAGCTGCTGCCAGTTCCCAGAAAACTCATGATGAGACAGACACTCACACAGAAACGGGTTGCCACAGCCAAAGAAACAACACTGTGGTGTGGGGCAATTGAAACGCACTGACACGCACTCCGGCCGAACATAGAGGAGATCACCGTTGTCAACAACCTATGTGTAAGGCATCATCAGATTACTTCTCCCACACCATACAAGAAACTTGCAAGTCGTGTGAGAGGAAATAAATGATACATTTTATTGCCGTTGGCTCTTCACAAGTACATAACAGTCGCTATCAAAACCACACACAAAGCCACAGAATTGCCTATCACTAGTTTTCTAAACCCTAATGCTAATTCTATCTATTTGGTTACACAAATCTCCTATCAACACTAAAACGAGGTGCTCGCTACAAAGTCAGTCCCCAGTCTCCCTTTCTTACTCCCGTCCCTACACAGCACGCGGAAGGACCTTGAGGTGAGCTTCGGCTTTTTGCGTGCCGTGGTACCTGGCACGCTTACGTTAGCTGTCTTCTGTTCAGTGGCAAGAGTGGCTGTCACGCAGGCGTGAATCTGTCGTGACCAGAGTGCTAACCATCTGGTCAACGTCTCCGTGTCTCATGAGAGAACTAGTTAATAGTCCCCCATTCTATCACCTACCCTGCCCTGATATCGGGGCACTGTATCACCTCTCATCTATTTGAAGTTGACCAGTCTTCCCGGTGGTCTTCTATCTTGAGAAGACCTCCGGCCTTTATCTTTCAGTCTTTGACACACACCCTCCCCTCCTGTGTTGCGTCATCAACTTTGACTCATTGGTTGTGACGCAAGGGGTTTCTAAAAAATTAGTGTCTCTAATTTTTGTCAAAGACTGTAGATAACCTGGCTTTGGATAACTCCATAGACTTCTACTGACTAATGTCACAATGTAGTATCACTTTACTTGGCTACTGGCAATCGCCACAATCTTGTCTGGTTGGCGTGAGCCCTATTCTCAATCGCAATATTATATTAATTAGAGGTATGTCTTATGAGACCTGCCCTCAAATAGTAAATTAACTCACTACCCATACAAAGTTGACTTTCTTAGGGTCAACACATGAATTGCTTCATGTCCCCCATATAATATTAAACAACCATTACACAAGCTGTGTGCGACAGGCTTTACCTATCTCGCTTCCGCGTGTAAAGTTATCTTTCACTGTTAAGTTAGTGTTTCGTTGTCTATTATGTCCCCTGACCCGGAGTTATCTCCCTTTTATCTATAAAATTTGTATGCAATTTATATGTTTGTTTTTCTGGTTGTTTGCGTGTTTGGATGTAATTAATAATATAATCTAACTTCTAACATGTGTATCTAACTATCATGTGTATGTAAGTTAGTTTTCAAGTGCCATAATTCGGTTGAATGAGGCCACAAAGAAGTGTATCACACTAATTAGTGACTACCTTTCCGTCTTATGGGACTTAAAATACTTTTTCTAAGATCTAAATTAAACTACACACAACACATTCATCGCAGCACACTTTCAACAAAGAAAGCACACATTTGACGCAGACAAAAAATAAAAAGTCGCGTTGAGCGGCAGAAAAATCCGCTGACAGACCTGACTCTCTCTTGTATAATTTACATTCGCTCTCACTTTCACATTTCTGTCACACCTCTTTCACTTTCACACTTCTGTCACACATCTTTCACTTTCACACTTCTTGTCACACATTTTTCACCCTCCCAATTATTTAAAAACCCTGGAGTGACACTGTACAAGTTTGGCTCAATTTGCAAAAAGTTGAGCTCAATGACTGTGCGTAAATCGCTGCACGAGTCATGTATATACAACATATTTACATGTAAGAGTAAGGGTTGATGGTTTATACCCTGGTATTATGACTAACTATATTTTACTGTAATAATATTCTCAATACTGACATACTAATACTACTTCTATAAATGTGTATTTAATGTGTTAACTATTTTAATTTATATTGCCACATTAATCCTAAGATATGCTTACATTAATCTTAATATTTATCTAATTTAAGGGATGTAATCTAATTATTTAAAATGGTATTGATGTGAAATGAGTTATGTACCTTTCTGAAATGGGTAATCTAAAATGTAATCAAATTATAACTAATGTTTTTAGATGCAAAAAAAAAAAAAAAAAAAAATAAATAAATATATGAATGATATTCTTATCTAAATGGTGTAAATGATGTATGTTTAATTGTCTAATATTTTTATCCTATTATGGTGTAAACTAATCATATTATTAACTCATCACGTTTGTTAAAAGGAATGGTTCATTAAGATGGAATGAACTGAAATGAAATGAAACAAAGTGAAATGTAATAAAGTAAATGGTACTATTACTATCTAAATTTATTATTCTAGTTTCCACTTAGTTGTTGTTATGTTTAAATTACTATGCTAATCTACTTTTAAGCTAAATAAGTGGGTAAATTAATAATCTATCTAACCAAAAAAAAAAAATGAGAACTATTATCTTGTCTAAATCTAAATATACATTACGATGATCTAATCTACCTATAATTTGTTACTATATTAAAACGTTATAATACATATCACAATAAGTCTTTATATACATGGTATTTAAATACCTCAGGTTAGTCGTTGCCCTTAATGTTCAGAAAATGCTTTCATTGGCATACTATCTTACAATTGTCCTGGGTATATTAAATACATTACACAGTCACACTTGTGTCTTATGGGTATTGCACTTGTAGAGTTCGCTTGTGTCGTAGACCACAGTTTTCGTGTCTGTATTTATGTAATGTTCTGACACTGTTTTTCTCTGCTTAACACAAATGATTCACTGGAACACATATGGAGCTTAGCAAGTAATGAGCTGTCCTCGTTCACAAGGTGATATATTTGTTCTCAGAGCAAAGTTCTTAGTTTGATGTCTACGGACACATAGTACTTCAATGTTCTTAGTACCTAGTTCAGCACATAATGCCTATGTATTTGTAACATATTTCACATAGAATATTTTACTGTACTACGTTAACATCTATTACTCTACACTCTTATGTGGAATCTCTGGTATTTCTACCTCAGATGGTCGACTAAGGGTATCAGCCAGGATGTTGTCCTTACCCTTAATATGCTCTATACTAAAGGTGTAGTTTTGGAGTATAAGCGACCACCTGTATATACGGTCATTCCGATGCACACCACTCTGTATGACCGTGATTGGGGAGTTGTCAGTCTGGACAATGAAGTGAACACCCGCCAGAAATCGATGGAGCTTCTTCACCGCATAGATGACGCTTAGGGCTTCCAACTCTGATATGGAATATCTGGACTCAGCTGGTGTGATCTTACGGCTCACGTAGCAAATCGGGTGGAAGATGCCATCATAAAATTGGCCTAATACTGCAGCGATGGAGATTCTGCTGGCATCTGTCCTAAGATAATAAACGAGCCTAGGATTAGGCAAGCGGAGGATTGGTACATTACTAAACAGGATTTTCAATTTTGACAATGCAGAAATTAATAATGCATCTTTGACATCTAATTTTACAGATGCTTTTAAAACATTGGAAAATACACTTGTAATTTCCGCTAAATTTGGTATGAATTTACTATAGTAATTTACTAGTCCCAAAAGGCTTCTGACCTGCTTCTTTGTGGTAGGCATGGTCAGGTTCATAATTTTTGTAATAATTCTATTGTCAGTCTTAAGTTGACCTTGTGAAATGACATGACCCAAAAAGTCAATTTCTTTTAGGCCCAATTCAACTTTGCTCGGTTTGACAGTGAGCCCGAAGAGTCGCAACCTATCAAAGACATGTCTTAGTTTCAGTAAGTGTGTTGTCCAGTCATCAGTATGGACACATATATCATCTATATAAGTCACCGTATTCGTCACTCCATGAAGTAGATCTTTAGTTAAGCGTACGAAAGTGGCAGGAGCATTTCGAAGTCCGAAAGGAAGAAAACGCCACTCGTATAGTCCTAAGGGTGTTGAAAAAGCAGTAAGATGGATGGATTGAGACTGCATAGGGACCTGCCAATATCCCTTAGTAAGATCTAGTTTAGAAAAGATTTTGGAGGTGGACATGTCAAGAATAAGATCTTCGCAGGAAGGAATTGGCTCTGCGTCGATCTTAGTGACGTTGTTGAGTTTTCGATAGTCCACACACAGACGAATTGTGGAGTCTTTTTTCTTAACTAGGACGATTGGAAAAGAGTACTCAGAAATGGATTTCTGGATGATCCCACTAGCTTCTAAATTACGAATTTCCTTATTTAGATTTTCCCTATAGCTAAGTGGGATTGAGTACGGCCTGCATTTAATAGGCTTAGAGTCCGAAAGAAGAATGGAGTGTTCGATTCTGTCCGTCCTACCTGGAATGTCAGAAAATATGTCTTTGTATTCCGTCACTAATTCAACTAATTGTCGTCGTTGACTGTCTGTTAGTCCCTGTTCTATCTGTATGCTATCTAATGTGGCAGTCTTGTCCACAATAGGAACGGGTAGTTCCATTCCGTCGTCGTCTACCTGATTCAGTACGGTGGTGGTGCTAAATGCGTATTCTGTATTCTCGCTAGATGTATGGATATCGTCGGATATGCCAGTCTCGCTAACTAGTGTAGTTGCGTTGTGTATGTCTGTCGTCTGATCACTAGATGTGGGTGCACTTTGTTCGTCTGTCTCTACTTCTGTCTGTTGTCGTGAAAAGTAAGGTTTCAGCATGTTGACATGGAATATCTTTAATTGTCCGTTTATTGATATTTCATAGTCAACATCTGAAAGTTGTTGTATCACCTTGAAAGGCCCTTGCCATGAAGTTAACCTTTTATTATGCTTGTCTGGTAGTAGCACCATTATGTATTGACCAGTTTCAAGTGTTATGGGTCTAGTACCTTTGTTAGGACTGTGATGTCCGAGGATATCTGCACTGTTTACTGGAGTGAAACCATTCTTCTCCTCCCAGACAGATATTTCTTCATCTGTACAGTGCTTTAGCTGGGGCAGACACCCAAGAATTAACTCAGCACAAGGGTTGTCTAGTATTGCACAAGTAAAGGTACCAGAAAGGAACGGGGTGTTTATATGGGCTCTTGCCAGAGGATAGGTTTCTATATTACCAGAAAAAGTACGACATTTTACAGAGTCACCAGTATAATCCTTTGGATTAACAAGTTCCTTTTTCACACCAATAATAGAGCTGCCACTGTCAAGCAAACATCGGCATGGCTTATCATTGACCATTGCAGAGTGAAACAATAGATTGCCTCTGGAGGCTATAACTGCATTTGCATTCTCTACGGAGGATGTTACAAACTGCCCACATTCTAATTTTCCGTCTGCATGAAATTGGTGACATTGGACACAATTGTCAAAACTTAATACATCGTTCACACAACACACGTCTTCAGATTGCTGGAAAGGTAATACATTTTCAATCTCACACTCAGTCTCACTACCACTATCAGAGGATGTATCAATCAAAATAGCATTGTTGGCTTTCATACGTTGGCGGCCCAGGCACTTATTTGAATAATGGCCGTAGCTGGAACAAAAGAAGCATTTGATTGCACGCCTGTATGCAGATCTTTTGTTTTGTTGCTTCTTGATAACATTTTCAAGATGCGCAGGATAATTTGGCGATTTGTCACACATAGAATAAGTGTCATGCAAAAGTTGACAGTAAATACATTTTGACACATTCCTATCTTTCTTGTCGACTTTCTGAAAGGGTTTTCTCTTACTTTGATAATTTTTCGGTTGGTCTTTCACAAAAGAAACTACTTCAGAGTCATTTGAGGTCTTAAAAATATCTCTGTTAGAAGAAAAATATGCAGACCCTTTCTTTTCGAACTGCTCTATGTTCTCAATGTCTGACTGCTGTAGAAATTTAGCAAAAGGAGATGGTATAGTGGATATGACTTTATCCATGGCTATTAAATATTTAAGTCTATCAAAGTCTTTTCCTATGTTAGCTGCTTTAAGCCACCTATTTAGTACACTCTGAACATTTGAGACGTAATCAATGAAAGTCTCACTAGGTTTAGGTTTTAAATTTGAGAACTGAACCTGATACCCAGGGGCATCAAGTAAAAAGTGTTGCATTATCCTATCATGGATGTATTGATAGTTAGATCTAAGATCAGTTGGTATAGCTTCTATCACTTTAAGGGGCTCACCACTTAGGTTCTTCATATAAATCATAGCCCACATGTCTATTGGAACTTGGTGATATTTAAATTGATACTCTACATTTTCTGTCCAGGCTGATATGGAATCTTCTTTACAATATGGTTTGATAATATTTTTGTATTTGTTGAACTTATTTTCTTCTTGTTGACTTTTTAGTTTAGTGGCAGAGATCTCTGCGTGTGAGTCTACATCCATACCTTTCATCTTTAACTGTGTTTCTGATTCTACTTGTATTTGTTTTTCCTTAACTCTTGCCATTTCATCTATCTCTCTTTGCTTTAGTTCTCTCTCCTGATCTAATTGCTTCTGTTTTAATTCTAATTCCTTCTGTTTAATTTCCTTATCATGTTCTAATTGTTGTTGCTTAATTTCCTTATCATGTTCTAATTGCTTCTGTTTTGTTATCTCAGCTAGTTCTGTAATCTCGTTTTGATGTTGTCTTTCTCGTGCGCGTTCATCTCTCTCCACCTATTCTTTTCGTGTTCGTTCAGCTCTCTCAGCATCTTTTGCTTCTTTAAATTTTTGATCAGCGTATTGTTCTAGCTCCTTTCCTGTGTATTGTAACTCTTTACCAGCTTTTATGAACTCAGATAAAGTTGCCATGTTGTTGGCCTATTAGCTAGCAATTACCCTCACTGAAGTCTTTAATCACTTATTTTTTCTTTGATATGTTATGTTTCTTAATATATGAGCACTGCAAATTGTACTCTTTGTGTATAACCTGAAAAATTTAGTCCTGCAAAAAACAGAGCACAAAAGTATGCTAATGCATCACAAGCTGAAAAAGAGATGCACTATTAATCACATTGCATGCCAAATATATTGAGTATACTCAACTTAATGTTCCCGAGAACAAGGAACACACTCCGGTAACACAGGTCACCTTGTTTGGCGCTTCGGTATCGCCACGAATTTTCTATCTATGTCACCTGTTTGGCACTTCGGCATACACACCAATCTTCTAATCAGCTGTTGTTCACCCTGGTTTACAGAGCAGCAACAATTAACAAATAGCAAACGACATATTATTCGACAATTTGTAACATTCACAATGACATGCCCACGAACAAAACAGAATATAGTTTACTTAATATTAAATTGTCAATGTCCTGTCTTCGTTCTAACTGTTTATGCCTTTCGTCACTAACCTAGTTTAATCTATGCAAGTGTAGTGCAGACCAAGTCTAATTTGCCTAGCCGAAAGTAGTGCCATCGTGACTGTAAACACAGGAAAAAGTACGAAAAAAAAATTCAATAACTGCTTTGAAATAAATAAAAATATATTAATGTTGTTTAAATAAATAAATATATTCAATTACTAATTCAAATAAACAAATAATAGGTAATATAAAGCACTGATTCAGGCGGGCAGCAGCTTAACGATTTGTAACCATTCAGATGCTGACTGCCAATGGCGTAGAACAACTGCTTGTCAATCGTAACACGTCAGAGGCGCAGCGCTATTTTTAGCTTGCAAAAATCGATATTGTTGCTGGCTGTGTATCGCTCCGCCAAGAATCATTTTTGATAGTTATTCATAAATAAATAAATAATTACATGAATAAATAACAGTAAATAATAATATCAATACTTACAACTTTGAAGAAACACATGATTTAAGTATATAATATTTTACTAAACACAAATAAGCATTATTTCGTCACGATAGGCACAGTTTCGTTAGCAACTTGTCCTAGTTCTGCACACGTCAACCGTCACTGACACAAATTAAATTCACTACTTCACTATTTGTAAACTTAGTCTAGAGCCATTAATCTTCAGCCGAGAGCCGTGGGTGAGTGTATTAGCTTGAACTTTCGTCCAAGCCACACTTCTGACACCACATTAATCTTTGCCTGTCAACAACTTATGTGTAAGGCATCATCAGATTACTTCTCCCACACCATACAAGAAACTTGCAAGTTGTGGGAGAGGAAATAAATGATACATTTTATTGCCGTTGGCTCTTCACAAGTACATAACAGTCGCTATCAAAACCACACACAAAGCCACAGAATTGCCTATCACTAGTTTTCTAAACCCTAATGCTAATTCTATCTATTTGGTTACACAAATCTCCTATCAACACTAAAACGAGGTGCTCGCTACAAAGTCAGTCCCCAGTCTCCCTTTCTTACTCCCGTCCCTACACAGCACGCGGAAGGACCTTGAGGTGTCCTTCGGCTTTTTGCGTGCCGTGGTACCTGTCACGCTTACGTTAGCTGTCTTCTGTTCAGTGGCAAGAGTGGCTGTCACGCAGGCGTGATTCTGTCGTGACCAGAGTGCTAACCATCTGGTCAACGTCTCCGTGTCTCATGAGAGAACTAGTTAATAGTCCCCCATTCTATCACCTACCCTGCCCTGATATCGGGGCACTGTATCACCTCTCATCTATTTGAAGTTGACCAGTCTTCCCGGTGGTCTTCTATCTTGAGAAGACCTCCGGCCTTTATCTTTCAGTCTTTGACAACCGTCAGCGCTAAATATAGCTGGTGACTCTAAATATAGCTCGCAAAGTTTGTTTGGGGTGAAAGAAAGCAAAAGTACCCTGACAATGTATAGCAGTGCAAAATATTTAAAAAGTAAAAAACTTCTACGCCATTATTGTGATACACACACATATCACATACGATTGTAATAAATATCCTGCGTTATCTCAAATTCTCAATCAGGTATGGGCGTTAACCAAGTACAGACAGTACTGTAGTAACTAGTATCTGTAACGTGTAGCGTCTAAATGATCTGTCTGGGAAGAATAAACGATTAAAGGCACTATTACGCCAGTTATTGCTGTTGCGTTTTGATTGATGGGATTTAAGGACAATCTCCATGGTACTTGTAGACACTTGTAGTATAAACTCCAAGGGGGTATAATCACAACATGAGGCTTATTTTTTTTTGTTCGCATATACTTTACAGGACATCGCTGTCAACATCAGCATCTTGCTTTCTGAGCGACCGGCTCACATACCCCATAAGTTACCGACGCGGAGAGAACAGCTACCATTTCTCACGCACGTCACGTTACCCACGAGAGTATACGGGATTACGGAGAAAGTCGTGTAACCTCTAAACCAGGGAGACCGGCATGAGGCTTCTAATCACCAGAAATATCCCCTTTTACACATTTTGGCCTATTTATCTTCTTTACTCTAAAGGGAGAGCACACATGCAAGTTATGATTTCATATGTATTTCTCATTTTGTGCATCCGAACCTTGTGCGCAAACTTCAAGACAACAGCTGACTGCTGTCTTCCACACATTCGCTGCCATGTATGCCAACCCCACAGCCATCCTGCCCCGAGGGAGGCGAACGCCATGTACCCGGTACCTCGTGATCCTATCCTTGTTCACGGTACCTTTGTATGTGGCAGGGAGAAAGCCGGCTGCCCTCACCGAGCCATTAGGCCTGTCACTGCCGGCTCGCTATACAAGCAGTTGACATCATCTTCTGCTCGCTGCAGTCTTGGGGAAATGCATCGGCTCAGCCATGGCTTTGGCTTTCTTTTTTTCTTTTCTTTTTCTATACTTGGGCGTATAGCTGTCAGGTCAGTGAGCACTTTACTGTGGCTACACTGCACGCAGACAGTACGTGCGCAACTAGGAGGTAATAGCGAAATGTCCCTATATGTTTTACATTCCTTTTTGTTATATTTTTTTTATTTTTGTCAACAGAGTTACTATTGTTGTTGTCTACCGGTCATCGGGATCGTGTCTTTCTGTCCACGCTTCTGAGAATGTTCTTTCAGGTACTTAATCCCTAATCAACGCACGCAATAAAATATAATTAACAGCTACACTACTTCAGCTGCCATAACCAGCACGTCAGGAAGGAAGTCTTCGAATGGAAACAAGCAATCGAGGAGTGTTTAACAATTATTTGGGAAATGTTATTCGAAACATTCTTGTTAATAAAATAATTCAACTGAAAGAGACCGTACTGCAAGATGATTTCCACAATGGATAATAACTATAGGAATAAGACGATATGGAGTCATCCTTGGTCGTATTTAGCTTTGTGTGTGTGTGTGTGATATCAGTAAGGTTAAAGCGGTGTTTGTGTAGTCATTTCCATTACTCATCTTATCTGTCTAGAAATTGTCAGTTAAACATTCTCTCCTACCGCCTGCTGTTATGGTTCGCATATCTACCTTTGCGCACGTTTAACCTGACTAATTACCTTGTTTGTTTAAAGCCGTGGTGATGTAGTGATTAGCACACTGTCTACCTGTACAGTGATCCTGGATTGGATCTCAGCAGTCAAAGGATGCAATTCTCCCATCAAGTGCGGAATAAATACCGGAGATCTGGGAAAGCTTAGGTGGCCGATACAACACCGATCATATTAACCGTAATGTCACTTCAGTCACCGAAATATGGACACCATACCATACTTCCAATGAGCCTGAATAGCATACTCGCGGGCTGTATTTGCATGAGGTTGTTTTCTATTACACACAACTATTGTTAATTTCGCGCTTAATGTTGTAACAACTTTTATACCTGCAGTACGGTGTCATATACAGATTCTAATAGAAAGAGACGTGACTGAAAGGTTTTAGTGTCTTCCACATGCTTATAAGTTAACGGGTTAAAAACACTTCATAGTGTTGAGAATTTTTACAAGAACCACTGGTTACTAATATCACACCGTCCTCTGACCTCGTGGTGACTTCGAATAACTAGTATTCTTAGATTAGGGCGAAATAAAAGATGCCCCGAGTGTAAATTTCGTGCGTAATAACTCTACAGCAGCTGGAAAGTGTTCTAGATACTGGTGCGTGTTTCCTGATATATTCGTGCTGTTAATCTTTACAAACGACTCCTTCCCACAAACATCGTACCTCCTAGATGTGTCCCCAATACTATTTTAAGAAGAAGTAAACACCCTTTTATACACCCTGAGATGTACTGAGTATATGGTGCTAGCCCCATATTTACATATATCGTCTGCATTCAGTGGGTGATCGGCCACTTTTACTCCCCATGGCAGTTCCTGGTACCATTTGAGGCTAATTCGACCTGGGAGCTCAGGTCAGTTGACAAAATTGGTCTCGATGGAGATTCGAACACATGACGAACACGCCAGCCTGCCAGCCGCTGCGCTACCGCTACTCCCGTCTAAAAGTAAAGTCACTGTTTTGTTTCTGTTGTCTGAAATCAGATATGGCTTCTTATTCTAGTTTAACAATCTGATCTGGTGTGCTACAGTGTTGTTGAATCCAGATTTGATTGTTGTATGCACCCCCCTTCCCCAAATGTAGTTTTTGCTTTGACCGCTGGGCGTCCATAGTCTCCAACATTTGCCACTTATGTCTGTGCTTCTAGAATTCTGAAGAACGAGCTTTTTCACTTCACGCACTGAGGGAAAAGTATGCCTCCAACATTTGTACACGGGTGTTTATATGGGTGTTCTGCCAAAGAAACTGCATAAAAGAGAGACAACCGAATATAAATAACACATCCTAAAGGAAACTCTCCACTCAGGCATATGAAATGAGTACTAATTTCTGAGCAGAACTGCCTTTCTTAAGCTGTGAAGACGCTAAATTGTCGAGAAGAACTAGCCCCCCAAAAAACCACTGTCTCCACAGACTCAATGCCAGTCCTCCAAGCCAACTCATACTCCAAACAGGACACTATTATCCGTGGAATAAACGATATTAGAATTCTGTGTACAAGAACAGAACTAGACGTGCAGTTGATACCAGCTCACTGTGGTAGTCTCTGGACATGACATGGCAGAAGAGCTGGAGGAAGTCTCGAGCAGCCCCATCCATCCAATAGTTTTAGGGAGGTAAAAGCACATCTAAAGTAATCTATGTGTATGAACTAGTCAAAAGAAAAAGAAAACTACACATCTAAGCACTGCAGCACAAGTGAGCTTGGCAGAAACGCAGAGACCAGAATCTTGAGAACAGACGTTGTACACCCATAGCACACCAGCCAACGGATCTCACCGACTCTGCCAACTGCTACTGTAAATGTTTTGCGTATCCTTTTACAGGACTTAGCTGTCAACAGCAGCATCTTTCAGCTGTCTGTTGATCTCTTGGCAAGATTACGCTCAGTAGTTTGCCATTGCTTTCTGAGCGGCCGGCTCAGTATCCGCAAGTCACGAGCGGGGGTCGAACCACCTCAGTTCTCGCTCCGCTGCGAGACTCTGCGTGATAAACGGGATTACAGAGAGAAAGTGTTGTATCCCCACAGCCAGAGAGACCGGCACTGCTACTGTGCAGAACCAAAATAAATACTGGAGCATGTCCTTCGAGACTGCCATGACTTCGCGAAAGGGGGAGAAAAAAAAGTGGGGAGAGAAAGAGAAAGACACAGAGAGAGAGAGAGAGAGAGAGAGAGAGAGAGAGAGAGAGAGAGAGAGAGAGAGAGAGAGAGAGAGAGAGAGAGAGAGAAAGAGAAAGGGGGTCCGGGGGGGGGGGGGACTATGGGGGAACCAATGAAGACCTCAAACAAGCGAACCGTCCTGTTGTTTGTGACCCATGCCTGAATAGAAACGTTGACCGCTGGAGAAGACAACAAATAATTATGTAAATGTAAGTTACTTACATTTGTTATTGCGCACTTCTGATTTTAATTTCTGGATCCAAACCCTGGCACCAGTGTTGCCATCTCCCTTTGAAGAAAAAGCACCAAAATCGACCCCAAAAAGCACTAAAAAGGACCAATTTTTTTTGGGAAAGCACCAAAAAAAAAAAAAGAAAAGAAAAAAAAGCACAAACTGTTTTTATTACAAATGTAACAAGGTAGCACAGTATAATTTATTATTATCACTTCATATTACAATGAAGTTTATTCCATATCCGCCAAATCCCAATCAGAACTACTTTCGAGCCAAAAAAGCACCAAATTGCAATACTATGTTTTTGGGAAATCACTAAAACAAGCACTGTCGGTATTCATTCAAAATGTTATAAAGTAGCACATTATAATTTATTATTATCACTGAATATTAGAATGAAGTTTATTCCAGATCTGCCAAATCCCAGTCAGACAACTCCTCTTCAGTTTCTGTAGCTATTTTCTGCTGTGTTTGCTCTTGCAATGATGATGATTGAAAGAAACGTGTATATGATTCCTGTGATCCAATTTTTCGTAGAATATCCTTAGGTAGTTTTTACTCATGACAGCATTTGCCGTATCTTTTCATTCCATATCTAATAGTCAAAACAGCTGTCAAACTCTTTATGCTCAGTCTATTCCGCAATTTTGATTTTATAATTCCCATCTGACTGAAAATACCCGCCATGTCCGCATTAGAATGAGGTAAAATGAGCACAGTTAAAGCTAAATCTGTAAGATCTTGGAAAGGATATTCACCGGTGGCATCCCTGTATGAGGCTATTTCTGCCCACAGTCCAAGTATGTCAGAGGTCTGTGTCCACTGCATATGATGAAGTTTTCTCCACTGGAAATCGATGCTGGTGAGAGTAGCTGCATCTTCTACAAACATTTTAGCAAGATCCAATATACAGGGCGTCATTGGCTGTAGACATTCACTTCCGCTAAGACATGACATGGACTGCAACACTCCAACGTTATCGTGCAAACGTAAACGCAGCTTTGTCAACAGCTCTATTAAAAACTGGATGCACCTTCCACGAATTTCTTTCTCATCAGGAAACTGGTAGCCTGCTATTTCTTTCTCAAACTCATAACCTAGATTGGGATTAGGATCTAAATAATCTTTAATAGCATCACTTTCTGTTATTTTTCCCCCCTGGAATAGCAATCTTTGAACTGATAGAATCAGTAAGTTGGACAAGATCGCTGAGTAGTTTTGTTGGATCCTGTATATCTGCTTCGAATTTCTTATTCACACTTTGAACTTCTCCGAGAATATGCTTGAGAAATATGAGATACACATAGTATTTCATGTCGCTAAACATAGAATGTAGAAAGTCTGCTGTATAACAGCGCTCGTTGAGTCTTGCTATATCAAAATGATTTCTGAGCTCGATCCACTGCTGTAATATTCTGACAATGGCAGATTGAATGGACATCCATCGTGTCTGGCTTAATTGATCAACCGTCAGCGGATGTTGTCCATCATTTAATAAAGCAAAAAGCCCTCTCTACTTTGCGTGACGAAGACTTGAGTGAGAAAACCAGTTATATGTTTCTCTAATCATGAACTCTATGTTCCTGGGCAGACAAGCAGCTGCAGCCTGTGAGACTGCCAGCTGAAGAGAATGACATACACACCCAACTAGTACCAGGTGAGGAACTACGGATTTTAATTTTGTATATACTACATTGTTTACACCTGTCATGACAGATGCATTGTCATTTGCGAGTGCAACTAGTTTTTGCAACTCAAGTCCATTCTTGTTTAAACAATCTTTTAATGCATTGCATATTGCCTGCGCGTTGCAGTCACTCACTTCAACTAAATCGTATTAAAGGGAGTTAAATTACTTGAATATTGCACGGTAATGTACTAAGACTGCTTTACTCCCTTGCTTCAGTTCAAATTCGGCTTTTTAGTGCCCCCAAAATGATTTTTAAAGTAATTTTTACCCACCCAAAAAAGCACTAAAAAGCACCAAAACAAAATTGTGAAGCACCAAATTAGCGCGGCCACGCTAAATGGAAAATTTTCGCACTAAATGACTTGAAAAAGCACTAAATTTAGTGCGAAAAGCACTAAAATGGCAACACTGCCTGGCACTTTTATAATATAGTGTAATGCGAGTAATGGCGGCGAGACAGCAAACATCACGACTGCAGAATAATCTTTCCTGCCGACGGGTGTCCCTCTACACGCGGTTGTTCTAGCAGACAACAAAGGTCCAATCACTCCATCTACATGCGCACTTCTGCATCAGTGCCCTATGGTAATTTATTCCAATTGTTTTGTAAGTTTCATTCATCTTGTATAAATAAAAGAGAGTACCTATGTCGATGGATTGCGATGGTGGCATGGAGGAATATCAACGGCAGAGTTGATCCAGAAAACCAAAGACCGAGATCTGTGGAGAGTCATGAACGCCTACGCCAGTCGGCACGGCACTTGATGATGATGATGACCTATGTCGATACATTTTTTTTCCCTCCGCGTTTCCATCATGTTTTCAGGATATTGCGGTCAACACCAGCATCTTTCAGCTGTATGTTGATTCCTAGGCTAGATTACGCTCATCAGCACGCCACGACTTTCTGAGCGACCGGCTCCATACTCTCATAAGTCACTGGCGCGACTAGAACCGCTTCCAATTCTCGTGCGTTCACGTCAACCACAAGGATATTCGGGGTTACGGAGAAAGCTGCTAACCGGCCTATGTCGATACATGCATCCCGAAAATGTATTTCTGTATCCGTGAAACATATTTAAATGTAATCACTTGATATTTATGCAGGCGGATTGTTGTTTGTAAATAGTTCTCTTTCTGAGTTGTTGAGTTGAGTTGAGTTGAGTTAAGAACCGACATCACTGCACTCAGGACATTCCCATACGTGCTCCGTCCCCTCGTTCAACAACCAGCGAAGAGTCACACTACTAATCGTTCCCACCGCTATCTGTTTAAAAGTTCTCTTTCTGAAAGTTGTTAAACAACAAATAAATGCACGAGGAGACATGATTATATTCTAGCGCACGGTGCAAACTGAGCGAAAATGTGGTTCGAATAGGGAAATCCCAATTTGTATTTAGAAAAACAGTGATGAAAGGCATGGTTTCTGGGAGAAGAGGCTAACGAAGCAAATATAAGCAGCATCATATACGAAAGAAGAGCGAGATACACTATAAAGGCCCCACATACAACCAAACCGATATAGTCGAAGGTTGAACGGGGCCATTCGTCTCAGCTGAACTGGAACAGAGAAGAGGCAGGCGTCTTCCGGTACGAAAGAGGACAAGGAAAATAGAGCCTTGAGCACGAAGCTAACGAGGCAGGAGAGACGGCTAGTTATCGAGAAAATGTTCGTTGAGCCTTGATGAGAGCAACGTTTCGCAGGGGAAATGATGATTTAGCAGGTCTTTTGCAGGTCGATCTCATGTCCTGTAGATAAGAATTTATACCCTTTCCCAATTCCCTGTCCCATGCACTGAGAGACCCAAGGTGTATGCAATGTTAGGTGTCCAGTTAAGGATTTTAGAGCTTCCATTAATAATTTTATTACATTATATTAACCTCTAATTAGAACAATAGAAGAGTTTTCTATTATTGCAGCATATTATTTACCATGTAGCATAAACATATTCACAAGTATTGGTTGGCTGTCACAGAGGTAGAAGAAAGAAATAGAAATTAGAGGAAACACTAGTCAACACAAACAAGGAAAGCGGTAGTTACCAAACCGGGATTCGAACCTTTCGCAACCAAAATGACGAGAACGCCGCTCGCTACTTCTTTCTTCTACTGCTATGCCCGCTAATCAGTATTTGTGAATTTATGTTCCATCTTAGTGGCCACAGAGGTTCCACTGATATTCTGTGTATTACGTATCCAAACATAAATTTTATTAAAACGCAACAGTATTTTTCGTTTTCATGTAGGAAGCAGACATCAATCAATCAATTAAATGTTATCTCCACATCGAAAGTGGGCTGTCCGGCGTCTTTGTGGTGCATTCACATAAGCTTCTTCCAGACCATATCTTGATGTTGTCTGCCTATCTGCAGCGTTGTCTGCCTTTTGCATGCTTCCCCTCTACCTTTCTCTCCTGCGCATCCCTACGATGGGAATGATTGAAAGTTGCATATTAAACCGTAAATTTGTGTATATTGATAAAACAAAACAAAATGCGTATCTTAAACTTTTTTGAAAAATTCCAAAAAAAAAAATACCAGAAATAGTTAATACTGAATAGGCCTATGCAGTGTTATAGCTGGCGTCCCGTGTCTTGCAATAAGTAGCTAAATTGTTGGCGAAGAGGAACTAGACTGCCTTGGAGTCAGTCGCCTTCGACAGGTGCATGTCGCCTGGGAGTCGCCTTCGACAAATGCATGTCATTTGGGAACATGTGGCTGTCGTGAGATCAGGGAGGGGACTGGTGCACTGGGGATGGTGGCAGGGTGGTGTTGGAGCCAGTAATGTTGTTCATGCCTTATCAACATCTGATTCTCTCTGGGGTTGAGTGTGGGATTGGGACTGCTCAGGGTGTCAGTGAGTCGGCTTGCGAGGCTGGAGCGCATGCAGAGTGGGACTATGCGGGTGGTGCTGGGTGCACGGGAGACGTGCCGGTGGTGTGTATGTGTGTGTGTGTGTGTGTGAGAGAGTGTGCGTGTGTGTACGGTGCATCCTAGTCTTGCCCACGGTTGCAGACTGGGTCAAGGTGCTGCGTAGCTGGGTCATGTCCCCAGTGACAGCTGCCACGGAACGCCT
Source organism: Cepaea hortensis (assembly GCA_963921405.1). NCBI lineage: Eukaryota > Metazoa > Mollusca > Gastropoda > Stylommatophora > Helicidae > Cepaea > Cepaea hortensis. The sequence continues at coordinate 105,938,761 of OY992886.1, forward strand.
CCTGCGTGGGGACCTGGACGCGGTTGGGGAACGCAGACTGATCGGAGGAGAGAGGGTTTCATGGATGGCTCGGGCGGAGGATAGAAGAGGTGTACGTGCATGAGAACATTGGAGGAGGAGGTCGGAGTGCCAAGGGAGGGTTCCAGCTTCTGCGGGATCATTGTAACATTGGGTCGGGAGTGCCGGGGTTGGCAGGCGGGCTGCACTGGGTGGGAGGTGCGAAAACTGATCCACTGGGGTTAGCGATCGGGCGATGTGGTCATATACACGGATGGCTCTTGCTGAGGGGTTGAGGGGGTGCCTGTGGGTTCGTAGCGGTTGACGGTGGACGGTGTTTACTGCAGGGGAGCCTGGTATGTTGTGCACGACATCTGGTTTAAGAGTAGGGGTGGGGCGGTCGCGGTGACGCATCGCTCGCTGGGGGAAAGAAGAGTGTCGTGAGTGAGGCAATCTCAGGGGCTGTGATGGCAGGCATGGGGGAGGACATGCGTTGGGCAGAGTGGCGGGCTTCAATTCGGCGGTCAAACGTGGAGAGCGTCTGTTGGATGTTTTCCTTCAGGGACGTACTGATGTGATGGGAGGCGGCCGGGCGGGCCGCTTGGCTGGGTCTCCGCCACTTGATGGGGTACTGGTGCATGGTTGGGCAGATATAGTCGGGGTCCTTTGATGTCGTGTGTGTGGTGCAGAGGCGCGGCTTGGGGAGAGTGGTGCTGCGGGGTGTGGCCGGGGGATCTGGCTGACACCCAAACTACGAGGAAAAGACCCGATCAGACTGTTAGTGGTGCCATTAGTGCCGAGATTCTTCGCTAGCTGTTGAAGATCAGGACGGAGCACTATGAGAATGTCCTGTGTGCAGTGATGTCGGTTCTTGACTCAATTGTTACAGCCATGAACTCTTAAGCAAGTAAAGGACCTTGTTCTACAAGATGTATTGATTACATGGTGCTAGCCCCAATGTTTACAGAATAATGGGTGCTCGATGGATGACGCGGTCAGTATCACACCCGCCTTCTCATTAAGAACGAACGAACGAAAGAACGAACGAACGAACGAAAATCTTTATTTTCAAAGGGTTAAGAACTGGGCACGCAGGCCCGTCTGACATTCTGCACATTTTCTCTATTTCCTCTCATAATTCTTTCATTCAACATCACTTATAAAGCAAATTTTTGACAACAAAAGAACAATAAGCATTACAACGCATGAAAAATAATCAATAACAAATGACTTACTGCAGCAATGTTTAACATGGGCATTATAAATACCTAAGGACGGTGTAACGTGCCATATATATGGGAATGTGTTTTTTTTTAGCTAGTTGTCGTTTGAGATAATTTGCCATTGTTATTGTCCTTTTTGTTTTTGTTTATGGGTGCATGTAGTCTGTACTGAGGTAGTGTTCAAAGAGGTTGGGAATGTATGTATAATTACTTGTGGTGTCTTTGATTTCTTGTAGAAGATTGTTCCACAATTGAGCGGCCGAGTATGCTAACCTTGTATTACATAAGTCTATCCTAGATTTAGGAAAATGAAGTATATTTAGTCGTTCGCTATGTCTTGCGTTATATTTAAACAATGGCCAAAGGTAGCTTGGAGCATTTTGAAATAGGATTTTGTGAATTAGTTTAGCCTTATTAAATAATAGGCGTTTGTGGAGTGGCAGTAACCAAAGATGTTTATGTAGGTTAGAATTATCGGTAAGCTTTTCACCATTAATTTGATAATGGTGAAAGAGACAACATTGAATGTAAATTCAACAGCGCACAACCATACAAACCATTTTCACCATTAATTGGATAATATCTGGTGCCCACTATAGGCCGAGAACAATCGTGCTAGCCTAATGGCTAGCCACTCGCTTGCTGCCATATGGTCAAAGGTTCGAATCCTCATCGGAGCGGATGTTTAAAATTGACGTTAGCTGCCAGGTCGACCCAGCTTAAAATGGGTACCAGGAAATTTCTTAGAAAATAAAGGCGATCGTCGTGATACTGATGATGCCACCAAATGAGCGCTGATTGGCCTATAAAATGGATCTAGCACCAAATGGCCAATGTGCCTCTGGCCTGTTGAAAGGCCCTTTACTGGCTGACTGTTGCAGGCTGTCTCGACCAAATCAGTTGAAAACATTCACATGACCGCAAGGTTAGTAGGAACAGGTGTTGGCCACTGCGAGACCACAACTCCCTTAATGCTCAAGTACTCAACACAAATTGGAAACATTTCACATGGTGAACCAAAGATGAAGGGCATGTCAAGTGACTCGCAGAGGGATACGTTTACTTTGAAGATGAAACAGTGTCATTGTAGTCGCTTGGTAGTCATGGTAGTTCGTGTGGTTGTGCGCTGTTGAATTTACATTCATTGTTGTCTGTCCCCTTGTGAGGACAGCAATATGACAGCTGAGTGTAAAGTATGATTGACCTTGTGAGGACGGGAACATGGCAGCTGAGTGCACAGTAAGATGGGCCTTGTGAGGACAGTACAATGACAGCTGAGTATAAAGTAAGATGGGCCTTGTGGGGACAGCAGTATGACAGCTGAGTGCACAGTAAGATGGGCCTTGTGAGGACAGCAATATGACAGCTGAGTGCACAGTAAGATGGGCTTTGTGAGGACAGTAATATCACAACTGAGTGCACAGTAAGATGGGCCTTGTGAGGACAGTAATATCACAACTGAGTGCACAGTAACATGGGTCTTGTGAGGACAGTAATATGACAGCTGAGTGCACAGTCAGAGGGACCTTGTGAGGACGGCAACATGACAGCTGAGTGTACAGTAAAATAGACCTTGCAAGGACAGCAACATGTGAACTGAGAGCACAGTAAGATTCAAGAACTTCGAAAACTTCTTGTTGGCTTGGAATCCCACTATACCTGAAATTGTGTTCCCATCATGACGATCTTCTGCAGATCCTGCGAGCTTCCGTACAGTTTGACATGTGCGCTTGTTTCATGTGGCCATAGAATAGACCTTTCTCGGCTGTATTTGATACAGTGTTGTAGTATATAGTCTGCAGTTTGAGGTGCTTGTGTACACATGTATACATTGCTGTAGACCCTATCTGTAGCTTTGCGTGCATTCGTTGTGTCATGTTCTGAGTCTCATCATTGGCACCTTTCAGTATTGACAGTATTGACAGAAGGCTTAATAACTACGACCCATGGCGGTGGCGAGTGTGGCTGGTAAGGTCAATTCTTGCTGCAAATGTTTGCCCACAGTAGATGCATGTGAAAACATGGTCATTTCTACCATTTTGCACCATCTTACGTCTCTCACGCGAGTCTAAGCATAGTGAATTGTTCAGTAGATAATAACCATCCTGTGGTTGAACGCGTCACTGGGTGGGTGATTTTAGAATATGTTTACGTAAGTGATAGCATATGTAGATGAAACGAAGAAATAGATGCAAACATGCAACAGTACATAAAACTAGAGCAGCGAGTGGCTGAGGTGTCAAAATGTCCGGCTTAGACAAGCAAGACTGTGATCTATCCTCAGTAAGGCGCACTTTAAAAAACAGAAATGTTCTACCCTGTGCATCACGTGTGGCTGCTTGGACAAGAGATTTTTATTTTTCAGCACGGGAAAAATCATCCCGCAGACACCAACAACAGTCGTCATGAAAATAAACAAAACAGAAAACAAGATAAATAAATTAACAGTTATTGTGCTTGAATAATTCCACAAACACAGAAAATAGAATCAATTTTGTTTTTAAAGTTTATTTATGTATTGATTTCAACGATCATTTAACGCCTCACTTGGCTGTCATTCTCACTTCTCTATTGTGCCTATCCTACTCATTTGTTTCCCCTACAAAGATTGACAGTTAACTAGTTAGTTAGTCGACAGATCATCCTCATTGCACATCGAACCGTTCAGTCCATAAGTGCTCGGATCCCCTCCTCAGCAAATTCCGCAGCGTGTAGCGGCTAACGACAACAGTTCCGTGTTGGTTTATCAATCTTCTTTGGCTTCCTGCGTAGTGTTCTTGTTTGGCCACCCCTCTTTTAATTTGCTGTTCTCGCTTCCTGACCATGGTTGTAGATTCACAGCCATCACTTGGTTCTCGCAAGAGTCTTACTTCTCGTAGAGCATTCAAAATGTCAGCCTGGTCCATGGCGCGTCCGCCCTCCACATTAGCCTTATCTGCGAGCTTGTCAACCCGCTCATTTCCTTGTACTCCCGCATGCCCTGGCACGAAGAAGAAACTAATCTTTGTCAGCCGAGACCGCTCCAGAGACAGCAACCATTCTCTTCGGATCCACCCCATCTCTATCCTCTTGAGCATGCTCATTGAGTCGCTAAGGAAATGCCCTAGTGAATGTCTGTACCTCGAGCCATGTTATTGCTTTACTTACTGCCATGACTTCCATAGTCAGGCAACTTGTGGTCTCAGCAAAAGCACCAGAGTCCTCCTTCACAATTCTCCCTCCGGCCTGAGCCGTAAAGGCCCATGAGCTTCTCACATGTCAGACGACCGACCCGTCTGTGTAAATGACAGCATCACCGCCTAGCGAATTCTCGAAAATCAACGCTTGTACTTCCGCCTCCACAGCAGCAGGATTTTCTTGTCTGCATTTTCTGTCTAGTTGGATGCAAACTGAAGAGGACGTGCAGAAATCTGTTGGCACCTGTACCCACTCTTCGCCAGGTTCTAAGTCCTCAAGTGAACACACCTGTTGAAGAATGTCTTCGGCTTGACCCATCCACGACCGTCCTCTTTTTAACCTGCTGCCCTTCACCTTCATAATCCCACTATGCAGTGGATGTTGTGTGTTTGCGTTAACTCTGAGGTAGGTGCGAGCTCTGCAGACTTGTATTATGTCTTCAATGATTGGAAAATCAAGAAGGTAGCGCATCGCCCTGCATGCTGTATCTCTTGTACATCCAAGAATAATGCGCATAGCTTCATTCCGTATCCTTTCCATCCTCTCCACACACAGTTCACTATCCCCAGCATTTAATTTGCCTTTCCCCACTGTCACTTCCTGTCAGCCAGCTTAAGGAGGTCGTGGCCCGCAGTTTGATGTGTGACCCCAGAATTTAGACGTTTCCAAGATTGAAGTAAGTGAGATCATAGTAGTTTTAACAATTTAATTGTGTCGGATCCTTCTGTTTGTGTATACAGGCGAAAGCTTTCTAGCCACAATGTCTACCCTGTCTCTTGTTGTCGTGTTTCTGTAAAGCCAACCACTTCCTCTTTTCATTGTTGTTGATTTACTCATTGTATTTTTACAATTTACTGCAACTTTGTTTTACTTTACTGCAACATTCGATGTCTCTGTGTTGCAGCATATCAGGAAACCACCACCTGTAATTGTTTTCAAAATAAAACTCTCCATATTTTATGGCCTTGAGATTTTTCTTTGTTAGTACATTTCACTGTCCGGGATGTAGGGATGCTTTGTAAAATAATTAAATGATGGCAAATGTCTCTATTTCAACTCTTCTGTTGAAATGCTCCATAAACAGGTAAAGACTGCTCAACTATATAGTCACAACAAATAATTCAATTAAGGGTTATTTTGGGATCTTTCTTCTTCTTGTCTTCAGGCTGAAAGAATTCTACAAGAAAATAAATATATCAACAAAATAAAGAAACTATCACTGACTTCACTTCAAAGTAATATCCCCATTTGTGTTTTTCAAACTTCGAGCGCTTCCAGAACTTCAAAACCACAATGGAGGCGTCCACGCTTGGATGGCGTGAGTGGTGATTTCCTTAGGTGTATTTCGAAGGTGAATTTTTAACAATGACGATGTAGGCCAGCTTGGCCTTCAAATATGAAATGGAATAGTCATTAAGTTTTCCTAAACAGTAATGCCTCATAAATATCACTTATTACTCATGGTTTTGATAGGTGAACTTGTATCAACCACATCTCTCAGTATCTCAGTGTTTGTTTGCTTCTCATTCCACGATATTCCCCTCTCTGTTCTCATAAAAAACATCTCCACATAAGTATAGTGAATACAGCAAGTAATGGAGCACATTTGAACTCCTTGAGGTTGAGTGGGTATATTGTGCTAGCACCATATGTTTATAAACTAATCAACACTTCATTGATGATGTGCTCAATATCACCCCTTTACTTCCTCAGACATGTTCTGGTACATAGTTAGAGACCAAGTCAATTTCACAAATCCACATGAGTTCAGAAAGCAATGGCACACTACTGAACGTAAACTTGCCAAGAAATCTCAAACAACAAAAGAATACTGGGGTGGACTGCGACATCCTGCGAAAGATATGGAGGTAGCTTAACATGAGTACACATTCGAACCCATGCCCACCAGACCGGCAGGCAAGCGCACTAGTCTCTAAGTATAAGAGGCTCTCATCTCCACATCTAGAAGCAAAGATAATCAACTGTAGACAAACATCCTTTAAATAAATACAGAAATAGTGTTGTCGCTATTTGTAAGATCTTTGAGTGAAATCTCACAACCTCAAATAAACAGTGCAGTTTAGTATGGTAAAAACATTTTTATATTACAAACCTATTTCGTATTAGGATAATTTGCATATATGTTACAATCTTGGTCACGGTTTACATTTACATACGGAGATTCCGTTGACTCTCTGATGTCTTGATGAACATCTCGATGTGATCTCACATTGTTCGCTTGGCGTCTGGGTGTTTGCGTGTATCTGACAGAGGATGCACTTTCTACCGTGATGCAGTTGGAATTACTAATTTCTTCATATATGTGTGAGTTCTCTTGCAGCTGAGGCAGTTCGATATGCCCAGAGAATGTTTGCTTCGGCGTATGTCTGTTACTGCTTGTCACTTGTGTTTCGGGATTTTCTGAGGACAAATGTAGAGTGTTAGTGGTGGTGTTTTTGTGATGTAAACTGACATGAATTATATTTTCACTGAACCAAAATAATACTACACTCTAACAATCACACCATCATGATATCATTATTACAATCGCCACCATCATCATTATCATGTACATGCCGATAAACGTGTACGGCTATGGTTAGCGATATGACACGATCACAGATTTCACGTTGTTAGGAAACAATGCTACATAACTGGTAATCTCTCATCTCATCTCATCATGTTCTTCTTGTACCTTGCGATCGCGATGTGAAGTATAAACAACTGGAGAGTGCCCGTGTATGCGCTTCATGTATTGATATTCCCATGGACTCTGTTATTCACTGCGTCCATCGTTTACGTGGTCGACCTCTTCCTTTGCTTCCCTCTGGTCTGTACATCATTGCTTGTTGTAGTATATTGTTAGTTGGTAACCAACTTGCATGGCCAAACCATTTGACTTGCTGCCTTCTAATAAAATCTAGTGCAGCTATAACCCCCACTTTAGTCCTGATTTCTTCATAACTGGTAATATAAAAGGGGAAAAAAAGACCCGCTTCCACGACTTTAGGCTATTAGATATAAGGTTGTAGGCCCATAATTTATAGCCCACGCAAGACTCGACATGTCTGTGTTTGCATTAGTGCATGTATGCATGCAGGCAGTTATGTATGGCGTGCGTGCGTAGGTAGGTATGTACTTACGTATGTATGGATGAACTAGCCTACCATAACATTTTATTCGCATATAAAAAGACATTTTGTCATTAGGTAGGTACAATAATTTTAACACATTTATTTTGCATGCATGAAGTCTTAGGAAAAATTAGCAAAATACAATGACAGAAATACTCATTGATCTGTAACTAAATACAACTGTTTACATATTACAAAGAAATATCGTATATGACGTATTGTTATTTCTCCTCTTAGTTTTCATTGTCATTTGCTGAAAAGAGTGAATATTAAACTACCTGCACTATTCATACAATAGAAAACATGGAAATACTCACGTCTGATTGATTCTCTGATCTCTCTCCTGGACTGTGCCATTCTTATCAAGTAAACAATAACACCAATGACAGCAATCAGTGCTAGACCACCCAAGACACCACCTACAATAGCCCCAACTGGTGTCTTTGTCTCATCATCTTCACGTGCTGAAACACAATGATCACTTAATACAACAACTGCAAACATGGTTTAAATACAATTATAACAGCGGAACAGGGTGTTTGGGTCGCTGTAACATGTTTAACTGTGTGGAAATGGTCAAGTTAGCATGACTGGGTAACAGAACACATTAACCAACATTCTTCTTGTGCTCATACGGCTTTTGCATCACCCTCCCTACGTAGCATGGACCCTCAAATATTACACGTCTAACCTCCTATCTGTTGTCATCTCCGGCAACTACCTCCATGTCCTCCCCACATGACTCATCACCGACTCTAATCTCATCTCCATGAGTTTTCCGGTCTCCTAGCCATTTCTGTCGCCACGTGGATTCAGAGACAGACTGTCTCGTTATACCATAAGCATGTGTTCTCAAAGAAAGTGTCTTTTCCTCACCGCTTGATCACTGGAAATTGTTCAGTTCTCTCTAAAAGCGCTAGTGGTTCCTTCGTTCAATTTTAGTCTTTTTATTCTGCGCGGGCACAAGTTAATGAATGCTTATTACTTATTAGTCGTTCCCCAAGCTTGTGATCCATGCAGCATTATTGATTTGACATCACAGTTTTCCAAGTTAGCACTAGATTTATTTTCTTCCAACGTTCACACATTTGCTAGTGCCTCTCTTGCCGTGTGCATCATTACTTGAATAAATCTTTCTTTCCCCCATCTGTATCTACATCACAATCTAAATATGTGTATAGTTACACCTCTTAAAGTGAACTTTCACCAGTAAAATCCATTTATCATTTACTATATATTATTCAAACTACTGAGTGTAATCTTGCCAAGGAATCAACAATCAGCTGAAAGATGCTGATGTTGACAGCGATGTTCTATAAAGGATATGCGAACCAAAAAAAAAATATATTATTCTCATTATTTGTAACTTTGTCCCGAGCCTTGCTTAGACCTAATTATTATGACCTCCCATCAAGCGTATCTAGTTTAGTTGATTTCCTGTGTGGTTCTGAAGGGTCATGTGGTCAGGAAGTCCAGATCATCCAGCTGCTGTATTAGAGTCCAGTGATTTCCATTTCTGGTAAAGTTATTGTTATTTCATAATCCGGTCTAAAGTCAGGAAGAATATTACAGTTGACTAAGGGCATCCTTCACTCACTCCTGTTCTGATTTCAAACGTATCTGTCAGTTATCCTTCATGAAGAACCCTACGTTTTTTATCTTCATACGTTGCCTTTTTTAAGTTATACTCTGTGGGACTCCATTATTTCTCATTTTCGAAAAGAGTCCTTATCAATGCTGTTAAAGGCTGATTTCAATTTCTCTGTCTATTCTGCCATTTTCTGTGATCATACTTCCAAGATATTTGGATTTTTTAACTTGTTTCAAAGATGTGCTATGTATCTGAATACTTGGTGGACCAGGAGACCTGATAACTTACATTACTGAAGTTTTGGCTGTATTTATACTCATATTGTATCTGCATACATGAAGCCCATAAGCGGGCACTCTCCCGCTGTTTATACGTCACCTCGACACCGCAAGGTACAAGAGGAACATGATGAGATGAGAGACAAGCTGACATGGAGAAAAAACATCAACAAAGCAGTAGCAAAGGCCAGAAGGAAAACAGCCATCCTGAGAAAGCTATAATATATAATGTATAATATACAACAATAAGACAGAGACAAACAGCTTTCTTCGGTCATGTGATGAGAAGAGAGGCATTGGAGAACATCGTAACAACTGGAAAGATCGAGGGGAAGAGAGGCAGAGGTAGACCAAGAGAAGTGATGCTGGATGGATTGAGACGGTGGCATGGAGGAATATCAGCAGCAGAGTTGATCCAGAAAACCAAAGACCGAGATCTGTGGAGAGCCATGAACGCCTACGCCAGCCGGCACGGCACTTGATGATGATGATGAGAAAGCTAAGTGGAACCACACAGGGAGCCAGTGGGAAAATACTTAGCAAAGTTTATCAACAGATAATACGACCACACCTGGAATACGGGTCAACTGCGTGGTGTTAAGCATAAAAAAACAACACTACAAAAGCTGGATAAGGTGCAAAATCAATCACTCAGGGTCATCACAAGAGGGATGAGATCAACCCTTATAGTGGAACAAGAGAAGATGGGGAGGAAACAAGCACTGAGAGAACATTGTACACCGCAGAACAGCCACTCTCAGCTTCCTTGATGACGAATACCCACAAGACCTCTGGATCCGAGTCTACATAGAGGGTGGCACTAAATGCTGTTCAAAATGGAGGAGCCGGAGTGTATATAGAATACCCAAATAATACTAGGGACACGGCCAGAGTTTCAACAGGAAAGTACTGCCATAGCTATGATGCTGAAATTGAGGCAATCAAGATAGCAACGGAGAAATTACTAAATACCAGCCATGGTACACAACCTGTGGTGTTGTTGACAGATGCCAAATCAGTACTCGGGGCTCTCCTGTCTGGGAAATTGCCAGTACTACCTGTCACAGAAAAAACTGCAGTTTAATGATTCCTTGATAACTTACATATTAAAATACAAGGAAGGAGAAGGGTTAACAATCGTGTACTTCATTCTGAGAGGAGGACGAATAAAAGAGCATTGACCGACACAGATATGAAAATAGGATACAGGTGTTCGTAAAGTTCATTGCTTGACGATCTGACGGACACGGAGAAACGGGACGATCGGCCGACGGGAAAATGAACGGAGAATGCTTTGAAGTGCAAACGAGCGATGGACAGAGGACCAGCGCAACAGCGGAGAACGGAGCGCCCGGACGTATACGTGATTTCACTGAACGTTTGATGTTACGGGAACGGCAAATGCGACTGTTGATGTATGGATATCAAACAATCAACGAAGAATGGGACACGCAATATAAAAAGCTGAACATGGAGTTTCTGTTTATTGTGTGATACCAAACTGGACGGAAAGATAGAATTATATGTCCTGTAATGAATAGAAATATCCTCCCTTATAATGGGATAGAGTGCTTGGCTGCGGATAAATTTCGATTCGGGGACTTACATTAATTCTATAGAGGCATATATAAGGTTCAAATCTCCTATTGAAATCATAGAAGAGATGAAGGTTACTACACTTGAGCAAATAAAGTACCTACTTAGAAACAACAAGAACATAGACATGTTTTAATATGAAGAAGTGATAACTTAACGTCAAATACAGAACACTGTATGCTCAAACAAATATACAACTAAAACCCTTAACAGGAAAAGACGTTAACCTGTGGCAAGCAGGGATACTTAAAACTGCATGCAATTGTACTGTGCCGAAACATTAAACTTTGTTAACCATAGACATGGTGTAGAACAGTCATAGTAACTCTAGACAATGTCGGATAGTGGCGGTGTGTATTCAGAGGTGGATTATAATACCGTCCAAACCGGGAAATATATGAACTTCAGTGACTTACCAAATCGGATTATTTTCTGGTGATAAGACATTGAACAGTTGTTTTCTTCAAGAATTAGATTAATTCCCGACTCAAGCAGGAGGAGATCATTCATGGTGAGATCACTCCATTTCTGTGTGTGCAGTCCTGTGTTTTGGCTGACAGAAAAGACGAGAAGAACTAATGCACATACGAGATCAACCGTCCTATCTTGCATTCACACTAGCAGACAATACCAACTACATATACTCAGTCCATACATACACCAGACATAGTTTTTCTTAATAAATCTTTTATTTATTGTTGAAAGGAACTGTTGTCTGAGTATGTGTTGAGAGAATAACAGAGAGAGTGAAAGAAATAGATATATGGAAGGGAAGACAGAAGGGAGGGGTGTAGACAAAAGTCAGTCAATAATCCCAACAGATAATAAGTTTGAAGATGGGCTTGTTGATTCCAACTCTCTCCCGGGAAAACAAGCGACACTACCAACACAACTTTATGAATTTGGCAGCAAGAGTAAGGTCGTCACACAGTGGATACCATCCCACTGTCGAGTATGCGGAAATGAGAAAGCTGACCAATTTGCTAAGGAAGGAGCGCCATAGTCCTGTTTATACAGTTTTGTTCACAAACACGTGAAAAGTAGGCTGGACGTCTTGGGCGAGAACAAAACGTCACTTTAGAATAAGTCAGACTTGAACTTCGTTCAGCCTACTTTTCACGTGTTGTTTACCAATGTCGTGATAGGTCACATCGCACGGTCTCCTTCTGTCGACCGCGCTTAATACGTCTCGTGCCATGTCCCCAAAACTGTATAAACAGGACTATGGCAAGAAGGACAAGCTGATGTACCCATTATATACCACCAAAAGAAAAGAATAATCAAATCAGTCAGAAAGCCACCAAAAAAACTGCTCAAAACGACTACCACCTTAAGGACAGACCAGAACAAACCATTGTTCTGTGCCTCAGAGCAGGTGTCAGGTTCTTACAATCTAATGAATCTGACTCGCTGGACCTAACATATGCGAGACATACACAAGTACAGAATGATTTGACTGGGCACACGGTAACACTAAGTTTTGATGGTTTTATTTACACTTCACATGCAACACAATCTAATTCGGCATGTGGCCATCACAAGGTGAATATTACAATCTATACACAATACATCAATGCACTCACAAACGCAAACCCACAGCTACGCAGTCTTTCATCTTCTCACAAGAGGTACGAGCAATCAACATTCAGGCACAGAAACACAAGAGCCGCTTTCATACAACGTCCGTCGAGTCCGCTACCCTAGCCGTGTCTGCCGTTTCCCGCTCACAGTGCTTGCCCTGTGGATTCGAGCGCAGCGAGAATTGCATGCGTCACGCTTGTACTGGCTTGACCGCTGACGGTCACTCTCTCTCGTCAGCGAAACCTGTGAATAGGTAACGGGTGTTCGCCTGGCGGGCGTAACGATGTCGCGGCATAGCAATGGGGGATTATGACACAGGACACAATAGATTACGCAGCCACATGCATACAAAATTCAAGATTGGTGAAACAGCCATGTGCACATGTGGATTGGCGAAACAGACAGTAGATCACATACTCCAAGACAGCTCAAAGTATGACAAATCAAGGCAAACCTTCTGGCCTGGAGAAACAACAGTGGAAGATAAACTATACTGGCCACTGAGTGAACTAAACAAAGACAGTTAAATTTATACAAGCAACATTGCAGTTATAGAGAAATTTTAAGCTAACAAAAGAGGAAGGAGATATGTATTTGTTTTGATGCAATACATACTTACCAATAATAAAGAAAGCTGTCATCTGCAGTGAGATAAAGATCTTAAATGCTATAAAGAGCCTAAACAGCTGTACTGAGAATAAGCAGACAAGATGAGAAACATCAGATAGCAGCAGAAATGCGGATTCTGTTTAAAATGAAAATAATACAATAGATTGACAGAAAAACTAACGATATAGTTCTCCTTTAAAAAGCAGACAAAAACCGCAAATATGTAAGCGAAATTAATGTAGATGGTCAAAATTGTTGGTCAAGCTATAGGGACTTGAATATGTAGTGACAAATGGCAAACTTGAAGAAACAAAAGCCAGAGGAACAAAAGCAAGAGAAAGACAAAAAGATAAATACCTAGATGATTTTGGCAACTAGTATAATTTTAACAAGAACATGGACCAGATGTAAAACTGCTGTGATCATGTAAGCTAGCGAAACCTGGCCGCCCATACTTATCGGCGGGTCACATGTAGGTAAAGATGAATAAGTGTTTTGTTGAATGCAGCCGTGCCTACCAGATATTTATACCAGTCAATATCGGAAGGTGATGGTGACTGAAACTAAGAACTTCGCAGTCTCTAGACAGTATATATATATATATATATATATATATATATATATATATATATATATATATATATATATATATATATATATATATATATATATATATATATATATATATATTTAAAACACTTATTAACATCTTGCTCGATAACATTTAATAATTAGTCGCGGTTCTAACTTCACAGCAACGGGTCGTCCCCATTATGCTCCATTCCTGTGTCAGTGAATATCACACAAAATGCTCCTCACTGCCTCACGTGAAAAGTGGAACAGACAGGAGTCTCGGCAAACCAACAACACGCACAGGTACACTGTACATAATGTCGCCGTCAGAATGCCAACACAAAAGTCCACTAAAAATACAGTTCATCATCGATGGAAACCGTAGTCATTAGAATACCAGCAGCCACACATTACTGCATAAGGCAAAACCAGCCAGTTCTGCGAAAAAGCCGGTGACCCTTATTCCGAACATGCAGTTTACGCTCCAAACAACCGCAGACAGATGTAAAAGTAAAAGCATTTCACACGAAATTCATAACTCACAGTGTCGCGCCATGCACTCAGCTCAGTAGTAGGGTGACGAAACCATACACTTCCAGTCCAACATGAGGAAAATGCGAATGCAAACGGTAGCCACGAGCATAAAAACTCAAGAGGCTTTAACCGTTTACATACCTATCCTCCATGTTTAGGGCTGGAAGTCCTTGCTCGAAAACAAATATTCGGTAATATATTATGGATCATTAAAAGTGGGTTACATAACTGACAATACCAGATGTAATTGTTTGAAATGTCACGGATGCTTGATCTCCAAGCCCTCTTTCATTCACAGCTCGCACGGTTACTGTATATTTACAATACAGTGTCAGGTTCAGAAGCTGCAAGTTATACTCATGGCTACTGCTTGTAATGTTAGCATCCTTCACGGGACAGGTGGGAGCACTTACATTTTGAGCCTGCAAAATATAAGTTCAAAACACTAAGTGGCTTGAATAAATGCTCCTCGTTATTGTTCTCAAGACATGAGAAGACTGCCCGTGTGTTTAACCTAAGAAGCAGAAAACATGAATCACTATAAATTGTATACCCCTTCACTATCTCTAACACGCTGCTGCAGCAAAGAACAAACTAAATATTTCAGTTTTATTTATTTGAAGAGGCTGTTAGCAACATTTCATGTGACCCTCCTTTGACAACAAAGACTAGCTGCTTGATTCATTTATGTGTGAGTGAACTTCAAGGAACTGAAGATAAATACTGAATACAGTATTTCTGACATGGAGAGAGATCCCTGCAACAAAACATTCTGCATGACTGTGAGGGTGAAAAGTAAGATACAAATAACTTGCCAGCATATCAAACTGTTATGCTTTTGCATCTTTTAATGGTTTTAGGAATATTCTCATCAGCAACCAGAAATTTTAAACATCAAAACAAGGAGTAGGCAGGGGGATGGGGAAGAGAGCAGTTATGACAGTATTCAGTTCTACAATATAGACTAAATTAGGAGAATCTGCTGTACATTCTTAGGCTAGAAAGTGTATCCCTCGTCATCTGTACAATAAAACATATCTTTATAAAGGTAATTAATATGTGTGATGTTCCAGAGAAAAAAGAAACTAAACATATCAGATACCGATGAATGCAGCAATGGAATAGGTAAAATTACAGCTAAACATTTGCTGAAAGTGTCCAATATAAGACAAAATCATGTTGGCCTACACCCACTCCATTTGAAGACATACTCTATGGAGATGTCAACAAGCTCAAGATGACTGCTTATTTCTTTAAGTATATATATTGAGGTTAACATCTGAAAGTATATGAAGAAGAAGACACAGATAGAACTATCGTAGAATACTATTTCACAACATAAATATAATGAAACAAAATACAGCTTAGAATTAATGATAATACCACAGCAGTAAACATTCAACCATGTTTTGGTAGAACAACAGACACCACGAGACTGGGGAAACGCCATAATTATCCTAATTTTGAAAAACAAAGGCAGCAAAAGAGACTGCACACAATACAGAGACAATTCACTGTTGAGTTATACTGGGAAAGTATTTTGCAAAATTCTTGAAAAAAGATTACGAACTACTTTAGAACCCCAGCTAAGCGAAACACAACTTGGATTTAGGAAAAACAAAGGATGCACAGATGCCATTTTTGCTCTTAGACATCTTATTGAAAAATCAATCGAATTCAATGAGACACTAATTAGCCTTTGTCGACCAAGAAAAGGCATTCGATAGAGTAGATAGGAACAAGCTGTGGGAAATCCTTAAAAAATATGGAGTGAGTACATATCTAACAAACCTATGTAGAAGTTTATACAACAACAGTGAATGCATAGTGAGAGCAACTGGAGGACACTCAGAACCCTTCACCATAAGATCTGGAGTACGACAAGGTTGTGTCCTGTTCCCTCTCTTGTTCATAACATATATAGACACCATATGTAAAGAAACCAGCCAAACAGAGACAGCAAGAATACCACAGGACGAGAACACAGAAGAAGAAGCATCTGCAAATCTAACCATTAGAGAACTCTTGATTGCGGACGACCAAGCACTAATAGCAAAATCAGAAGCTGAATTACAAGACCACGTGAATAGTCTAAACGAAATGTGTAGGGAACATAACATGAAAATTAGCACAAGCAAAACAGAGGTAATGACTACACCTAAAGAAAAACAAACAACAACAATTCACCTAAACAAACATCCCTTGAAACAAGTAAAGAGTTTCAAGTACCTAGGAAGTATAATATCATCAAATGGCAGATCAGAAGAGGAGATCGAAAATAGATGCAATAAGGCAAACCAACTCATTGGACAAATTGCACGAATACTAAAGAACAAACATGTACCAATAATTACCAAGAAAGCACTTTACAACACAATCTTCCTACCAACTCTATGCTACCAATGCCAAACCTGGACAATGACAGAAAAAGAGAAAAGAAAAATCACAACAACAGAAATGAAATTCCTGAGAAGAATACTCAACGTATCAAGAAGAGATAAGATCAGAAATGAAGAAATCAGGACTAAAGTGGGGGTTAAAGCAGCACTAGATTTTATTAGAAAGAAGCAAATCAAATTGTTTGGCCATACAAGTAGGTTACCAGTCAATAGCATACCACAACAAGCAATGATGTAACAGACCAGATGGAATCAGAGGAAGAGGCCGACCACGTAAACGTTGGACGCAGGGAATAGCAGAGTCCATGGGAATATCGATACATGAAGCCCATAATCGGGCACTCTCACGATGTTTATACTTCACCTCGACACCACAAGGTACAAGAGGAACACAATGAGATGAGATGAGATGAGTAAACATTTGATGTTAAATGTTCTAAGATTGGTAACAGATGTAATTTCTTTTAGCTTCCACACATTTCCTAGTCCCTCATGCCTTGTGTATTCATATTGTCATATTCTATCCATTCCTCCATCTGTGTGTAGATTGCTACCTAAATGTATGTATGATTCCACCTCTAGACCTCCAAGGGAGATCCAGTTATTAGTTTATAGAAGTATTCGCATTATCTTTGTCATTCTGCTTTGACTTCTTAGATCTAACTGTTGTGACCTCCCATCAAGTTTGTCTATGCTCAGTTCCTAAAACTTTCTGCATAAGTAATTAAAACAGATACCATCTTTGTTCAGTACCATAAAAAATTGCTTCATTAAGCTTGATGACAGTATTTTCTTCTCCAACTTTAAATTCATCCCTCAACCGCCATTATTTTTTTGTCCTGTGCGCATGTTTTGCCCTGCTATCCCACTAATATATAAAGCATGAATATTTTGTGAATTCCCTTTGCTGACCAAGCAAGAAGTTCATCATTTTAAGATATACCCAAACCATCCAGTTATGTTCTAAGTACTTCAATTTTTCCAGAACTTCGTTTAATGTAGCATACTCCTCCTTCATTATAGTAGAATGAGCAATTGAAATTGAGCCGTGTTTGTTACCATTGTGTAAGAGAACACCTTTCAAACTTTCTATAGAGCTGTCAATGAAAAGTCGCCACTCATCTGGTGTATAACTTACACCCATTTCGTTTATAATATCTCTTAGATTAGTACAAATCACAGGGTTGTTTTCTTTACAAAAGAACGGAAGAAAACCTCGCACTCTGCTCTGCGATAAAATGTACCGTTTGTATCAACAGCCAGTAGAATGTTTTTTCTTTCAATCTTAAAACCAAAAGTTCTGAAGATTCCTTGAAGAGATATAAATCTCGAATTAGATCATTCAGTTCACGCTGGTCCAAGCGTTTAGCAGCTGGAAAATCAACTTCGAAATTATTATCACTGTCACTTGTCGTACCATATGCCACTGCTGCGTCATCTTCTAACAGAGAATCCGAAATCTGACTTAGAGTTGGAACTGGTATGTCATCTCCGTGTGGAAAGGTCATCTAGCATAATCTAAATCTGGATATTTCCATTTTGTGTGTGTGTGTGTGTGTGTGTGTGTGTGTGTGTGTGTGTGTGTGTGTGTGTGTGTGTGTGTGAGTGTGTGTGTGTGAGTGTGTGTGTGTGAGTGTGTGAGTGTGTGTGTGTGTGAGTGTGTGAGTGTGTGTGAGTGTGTGTGTGTGTGTGAGTGTGTGAGTGTGTGTGAGTGTGTGAGTGTGTGAGTGTGTGAGTGTGTGAGCGTGTGAGTGTGTGAGTGTGTGAGTGTGTGAGTGAGTGTGTGTGTGTGTGTGTGTGTGTGTGTGTGTGTGTGTGTGATATGTTTTCAATTAATTCCATTAATATTGACAACACAGAAATAACCGTCATCATAATGGTTCTTGGCCTCTCTAAAAACCATTGGAAGTCCAAATTGTGTAAGGGACTGGATACAAATATTTTTCCCCCAGAGCCGTACACAGAAAATACTGTAATAATACTAATTAAATACACACATGCCTGCATCTCAAAACCTAGAACTGCTGCAGACAAATAAATGTGATATTTGAATTTAGCAGGCCTCATTTATGCACATTCAGGTGTAAAAATATTTTTTTTAGGGTTGGGTAATTTAATTGTACACATATATGAAGGCTGGCTAAAACTTTTTGAGCCTTGAACTCACCCAGCTTTTCTATGAAATCAGGGGGTAATCACATTTCCTAGACAGTTTTGTGTGTGGCGGCCAAGCCGAGTGGTTGATAACTCAATAAGGCTTCATATGTCTAGGCCTGCCAATGTTCCACTCTACACAGGTTGTGTGAATAAGTATTGTACCTACGAGAGCAGGGATTATTGTTTATTTGGCAGAGTATAGTGTATTATCACATAGGATGTATGATACGGTCATTGAACTAACGGATATGTTGTTGTTTATGTATGGCGCCTATGGAGTTATGCGAATTTTGTAAGTCAGCTTTCCACCTGTTATAACTATTGACTGGAGGATAGCGATGATATTCATCAGGCACAGATTAATCCATTATTTATGTGTAATGATTCAGAAAGATACATTCTGGACAATCATCATCATTGTATATTGTTCTTGAATAAATATATGTGATGAGTATAAATATGTTTTTACTTAATATTTCCAGTGATCAAGATTATGTGCATATGTATGAAGTAACTCTGTTAATCTTTGGATGTGAAAATCACCTAGACTTTGTTGGCTGAAAAACAAACACGACTGATGTCAACAATAAATGTCACTGACAATAACATTTTTCTTTTATCCTTTTCGCACTCCTGATTCCCTTTCTTTAGCACCTTAATCAGATAACCTTCTCTGTATAATTGCTGGCATTTCTTCAGTCTCCCAGACTCTCTTAAATAAAGTGTGCAGTAATTTAGTTGAAGTGTTTATCTGGCTTTAATAGTTTCTCCTGAAGAACCATGTGAACCAGAACACTTTCCACCTTTCATGAGTTTGATAACTTTTCAAATTATTTTTTAGAGAGATGGTTAATCACAGCTAATGTCCAGCTCAACGCATGCAGGTTGGATAACTAACGATTTTATTTGGGATCTGGTCTATTCAGAAGTTCCTTAAAGTAGTATACTCAGCCTATATGTGAATTTCATTTTTACTACTGTTGAGAACTTTTCCAGTACTATTTTTGAGTAGTCCACTTGCTTGATTAATTTCACCTGTAATTTTCCCTATGGTTCTGTAACGGTCTCTGAGGTTTTCTTTCGCTGCTGGGTCATCCAAACATTGTTATTTTATCTGCTCTTATCCACTTTGTGACTTGTATATTACCTTCTTATATTTTTCACGGGCTCTCACTTTAGGAGCTCTGGTTTTGATATGTGTAAATTTGCTTTTTAATATTCATTTCTTTTGTATTTAAAGGGTTTAGATCGTTAAGTATGTTTTATGTTTTCGATCCATTTTCCTGCGAACTTCTATACACGATTGGTTCCATATGTTTTAAATCTGCTGCCAGCAATCTTCCGTACTCACCCTTTTTACTATCTGTTGCAGGATCTGCTACTTAGAGACTGTGATAATAAAATGTTACTTAGTTTCTTTATTTTTGAGATATCTTAAATTGATTTGATTTCCTAGTTATAAGATATTAAGTATGTCTAGTAAATGTGGCATTTTCACTGCAATATCTCTATTAACAGCATAATAAAAGGCTGGATAAAGGATATTTTTGGCACCTTGCACCTTGCTGCCTTGACAGACGATAGTTTGTTACATTGTGCTTCAAAAAGGCATAATCTCTCTATAGCACAAAGCCTGAGCTGAAATACAGAGACTATGTATTGCCAATGCAGCATGATCCATCTTTCGGCCTGCTTAGTTCACTCCAGAAGAAAGGTAACACCAATACATCTGAAACAAGACAAGCTGCAGAAGCTGCTGAATCAGCAAAGCAATGCTCTAACTGACCGCCTGTCCGAGCTTCGATCCTAGCCCAGCTGCCAACCAGGGCTTAGGGCCTGGTCTGCCCTGCCATGACATTTTGTCTTTAGGTTGCATTTCCTCGCACCAGGGTAAGGCTTGTATCCTCCCAATTGCGCTCTTCCGCCCGAAGCCGTTGGCACAATGTGGGGTGTCGGGTTTGGTAAGCGCCGCCCAACGTTCGGCGCTAACAGAAAGCAGATAGCACCTTCTACTGTCTTATGGTAGCTCAGTCATATCTGACTAAGACCTGATATAATAAGTTATAATATAATAAATAATAAGACCTGATGTAAAGGATAAGAGAAGAGATTAACCACAGCAGTACACACCAACAGATATAAACATGTTACTGATCGAATTAAATCACGCAGAGAAATTAACTAAACCAATGAACACGCACAGTTCAACCACAGGGTAGATGGATGGACAGATTAGACCAAGATTTTCTTTGAGTGAGGTCTGTTGAGAATAAATAAACAAGACTAAAGAGAAAATATATCTTTAGTAAATCGGCAAATGAAAAACGTATTATGTTTTATAAAGCTGAATGAATCAAAAGTATATAAATGTTGTGTGTTAAAGAAAAGGTTAAATATTCGCAAGGTGAACGCATAAACAACTGAATACATTTTTCGCGTTAGATAATACCAACAGATAAACAACAACACTTACTGCTTCATCACAACCATAGCAAGGAACCTTGATGTAATACAGACACCCTGAAGTATTTTGTAGAGCAACCTCAACCAAGTAACCTGTTATATTCCCATTTGGTTGAGATGGAGGCTGCCAGGTTATATTTGCTGTGTGTGATTGTACTCCAGTATAATTTAAAGCTACGACTGGACCAGATGCTGTAATTGTGAGTGAAAGCATTGTATTTATCATCATATGTGCCCATAACTTTGACTTCATTCACGTAATTTTAATAAACATGACTGCGCAAACACATAAGCTATCAACAGACAGTACTGAGCTTACACCATCTGAGGAGCAATTCCACACTGAAGCTTGCACTCTCTTGCTATATCCTACATTGGTTTAATTAGAAACAGTTACAGAAACAACCCCCCTCCCCCCCACCACACACACAGAGTGAGTGAGATAGAGAGAGAGAGAGAGAGAGAGAGAGAGAGAGAGAGAGAGAAAAAGAGAGAGAAACAAAGAGAGAGAGGGAGAGAGAGAGAGGGCGGGGGTGAGGGGAGATGAAAAAGAGGTAAATCAGAAAAAAAAAATAGTAAGACCCAACATGTCAAGGAACTAAGTCTGCAATAATGAGAACATAGAACTGGAGAGAGATGGTTACGACAAGAAACACAGATAAGAGAAAATGTACACATTAATCACAGTATTCTGTCAATATACACAAGAATATAGTCAGTTTTGTTTTAATAGATAAAAGGGAAACAATTGATATTATATAAATCAGCAAGAAGGAAGTCGACGAAGAAGGTCTTGGCAAGTCACATTTCTGAAACTTATCAAGAAAATATCAATGCATTATTTTGTTCTAATGGTCTGTTCCTATCGGATAACATGTCTGATTTAAATTTTGCTGGATTACATGTGCGCGCAAACAAACATCAACTGTGAGAGAAAATACTTGTGAGATGAACACAGTTACGTCCGACAGCTCAACATCAAATGGTCACACAATAAACTGATTCAGTGCTGAAGGGTGACATATCGCAATACGTGACCTCGGATTTGGACAGCAGGATGATATATTGACACAACAGAGTCATTGTGTTAGTTGTTTTGTTTCGCGCTATCTTCTGCAGTTTTAATGCCCAGCAAAGGGAAATTTACATTGTATGTCTCCCCCCCCCCCCCCATTTCTTATTGTGCCATCCTTGCTGTCATGTTAGTTTTTAGAGTTGTGGAATTTTGTGATCAAAAAATTTTTTCCCAAGTAGTTTCCTGCCATGGGTCTGTGATGCGATAGGTCCATTACATGTTTTAGTTCCTGAGAGCAGGGAGGGATAGGTTGCCAATCTTTCACGCACGAGTCCAAACTGACCCGCACCTGCCTGAGCTCTGGACATTACCAGTTGTCTATCAACTTCGCTAGCACGCCGGTCAGAATTTTGTGAAGACTATGATTAATTTTGTGATTCAGAAAAGACCACTCCCACTAGCTATAGTCTTCGGCGATTTACATCAGCACAGGGGGCGCAGAGGTGTTTCCAAGGCACCAGGGCCGGGTTATATACTGGCCAAGACCTACTGACGCGTCCTCGTCGAGCGTCCTGGGCAACAGGTCCTTTCGGGGTCCTGGCTAAGGTCAGTAGGATCGCCGATTCCTCCGAAGTCGGAGAGTGTCTGCCTGTACGGCGAGGAACCACCAGTCTGCACACCAATAAGCCAGACATGGGACAACGGATACTCACGCAAAACTCAGGTCCTGTATGACATCACACTGATGTTGGACAACAGGATGTCTTCATCTGACATACAGGACTTCGCGTTGGAGCTCAAGCCAACGAACACAAGCAAGCAAGCAAGCACATCAGCACAGGTTAAAATATGAATGATCTGAAACCAGTTTAAATGATAGTGATTCTGATTTGAACAACTTTGTGGGTTTGGTAGTAAATTTAGTTGGGTAGTTTTTCGGCTAGAGGTGAAAGTGAAGTCACAAATTTGTGTTGTGTGCAACAGTCAAGACAAATGACACAGATTGAGTTGTGTTTTCTCAGGCTGCACTGATGAGCATGAAAGTTTGGTTAGCGACCGATCACAAATAAGCTGATCAGAATTTAATATAATCATAAATAATGTAAATAGTCAACATTTTATATATTGGTTCTCAATCTATAACTGAGTATAATTAATAAAATTCTGCCAACTATTTTCCTTATTTTTATATTTTTATTTAGTGTCAAAATGACATGCTTTAAAATATGCCGCCATAAATATGGTGTCCAGGAGCAGTTCTTGTTATAATTGTGAAGAAAAGTGGCTTGTTGATCAATATTCAGCGGATTTAATTGGATTAAGCACATGTAAAGGAATACTGCCTAGGTGTGGTAAGCGACACATTTGAAGCTGAATTGTCGTGTCTCTCCCCATTCCCCCCCCCCCCCCCCCGACCCCCTTCTCAATATGTATGATATCATATGACATTATCTGGATTTTAAAAATAAATACACAAAGTATCCAAATAGGTGTTCCCGATGCAGCCCCTTTAAATGTCATAGCCTGTTTCCATCTGAACAACATTTAAGTCATTACTGTGACACACATCTACGTCCCCTTGTCTGCCATCCAGTTTTGTTTGACCTAAACCTTTATATTTTAGTATCACACTGAATTAGTTAATATGTGCGCAGAGGTAACAAAAAGTGTTCCAAAGGGCTATCATAGCCTGGGGTTGTAGCGGGAATAACCTCTTATGAAGGCTCTTAAGGGGTGCCGAAATAGGTATATTTGAAGAAACATGCAACTGCTAATCATCATGTGTAGTAGTTTTTTTTTAAAATAATGCGGAACTTTCTACTAACAAGGGAAAGGTGAGTCACTAGAGCCTTCAAATATCCAGTTGCTTGGGTAGACAGAACTCATCAAATTTGCGGGTAGCCCATCTATAAGAAGGCAACCTCTAATTCCACACCTCCACACCTCTAGGGTATCCATACATGAGACAGGCTTTGAAAATAAATTTTGGGGAAGAATCCGGAGATGGAGTTTCTAAGGCAGTCTAGTTTTGATCTCAACACTATTATGTCAACTCATGTGATGTCACTGATACCAAACTGTACTGGCTATTGCCATCCATTTTGACATTTAAGAGAAGTGAAAGAGGAGAACTTGCTGCTCGGGCAACAGCTTGCTCTCCAAACAAATGTGCCCAGGTTTATGCCCAGTAGAGGGCTACGTAGACTGCTATGGTCTGATCAGCTATGCCGCAGTCAGATGAACACATTTCTCAAGAAGTTCTCTATCGTTCAATTACTTGTAAATTTGTATACAAATACACAATTTTCTGCTGCAAGCAAATAAAATGTATAACAAACTACTGCATTCTAAATTAAAATTACAATGTGTAACAAATGAATGCATGTTATAACTAACAATTCCTATGTTTAAAAAAAAAAAGATACCTTCAGGGCCTGTTGTAAAAATGCCAGATGTTGGGTCACTTTTCTCTGAATTTCCATTGTAAGACTCCAGGACATAGATGTATGTTGTAGCTGGTTTAACTTTTGTGAAGTACATTACTGTAGAAGTGCTACTTTGTGTTTCTATAACAGAACCACCCGTTAAAACTTTCATTGTGTAGAGAGAGACACTTCCGTTTGACTGTCCAAATGTAATCATATAAGTTGAGTTAATTTCACGTCGCACTTCACTCACTGGACCTGGTCTGTCTGGGCCTGTCAGATTAGGACAGAGATTAACCACATGCTGTTATATTGTGCATTAGAAATGGATACTCTACTTAGCCTTTGTGCGACCAAGAAAAGGCATTTGATAGAGTAGAAACGAACAAGCTGTGGGAAATCCTTAAACGATATTGAGTGAGTACACACATAACAAATATATGTAGAAGTTTATACACTAACAGTGAATGCACAGTAAGAACAAATGGAATATACTCAGAACCCTTCACCATAAGATCCGGAGTACGACAAAGTTGTGTCCTGCTTTCCCCCTCTTGTTCACAACATATATAGACAACATATGTAAAGAAATCAGCCAAAGAGAGACCGTAAAAACACCGCATAAAGAACAGAACACAGAAGAAGAATCAACGGCAAATCATACCATTAATGAACTATTATTTGCAGACGATAAAGCATTAGTAACAAAATCAGAATCAATATTACAAGACCACATTAATAGTCTGAAGTGTGTATGGGACATACTTGAAAATTATCACAAGTAAAACAGAGGTAATGACACAATAAACATTCATCTAGACTAGTGGTTCTCAACCATTTTTGCCCATGCACCCCTTCACAATATTTTCATAACGTCATTCCCCCTTTTCGTATTTCCTTCATATAAATCCCCCCCCCCCCCCCCGGGCCCCTACAAGTATACGTAAAAATAGAAGCTAAATTTAATAACACATACTAGAATAATTCTAAATGTCTACATCAGTGTTTCCCAACGTGGGGCCCACGCCCCACAGGGGGGCAATTTGACTGTTAAGTGGGGCAATTCGAAAATGGAAGAAATCGGCTGAATATAATAAAACGGGGAGACTTGAGACTGAAGTTAACTAAATTGGAACCTGACATAAGATCTCTTTTCAGCAAGCATCAAGCGCAAGGATCTCACTAAATTTAAATAATAAATAATTACTAATAATTAAAATAATATAGAACAATCTTTCATTAAAATTATTTTGTACTTGAATTTCAGTTCTCCATTATATGTTTTGAAAATTTACTTACTGTGTTTGCTCAATAATTACCTAGTGATTTCTTCCTAAAACCTATCATTCAAGTTTCTTTAGTGAACATTTCAATTTTTGAATATTAAAAATAATGTATATGTTGAGGGGGGGGGGCATGGGGCGGGGGAGGGGGGCAATATGAATTTTAGAAAGGGTTAAGTGGGGCATGGTACAAAAAAGGTTGGGAAACACTGGTCTACATAAAATGTAATATGCGGGTCTGCTTACGTTATAAAACGAATTTCAGAAGGGCGAGAACTACAGAACCGTAAAGTATGGAGGGGAAAACAATATATAAAGCAATCGGTTCTTGTATTACAAGATCTTGAAACAATCTTAATCCCCCCCCCCCCCCCGGAAACCATATGTGGTTAAGAACCACTGATCTAGACGAACACCTCCTGAAACAAGTAAAGAGCGTCAAGTACCTAGGAAGTATAATATCATCAAATGACAAATCAGAAGACGAGATCGAAAATAGATGCAATAAGGCAAACCAACTCATTGGACAAATGGCACCAATACTAAAGAACAATCATGTATCAATAACTACCAAGAAAGCATTTTACAACACAATCTTCCTACCAACTCTGTGCTACCAATGCCAAACCTGGACAATGACAGAAAAAGAGAATAGAAAAAATCACAACAACAGAAATGAGATTCTGGAAAAAGTACTCAATGCATCAAGAAGAGAGTATCCATCCATCATGTGCCATGCCGGTAAGCGTGGGAGGTCATGTTCTGCCATCTCACTCGATCACCAGAGTCGTGGATCAGCTCCGTGTTTCTGTCTCGACCATGCCACAAGGCCAAGCCATCCAGGTACTTGCTTCTAGGTCTTCCCCTTGGACTGTTCCCCTCGATCTTACCAGTCGTCACCAAATTCTCCAATCCATTTCTTCTCATAACATGCCTAAAAAATTTTGACTGTCTACGTCTAATTTCTCTAATCAATTTACGATCTTCATTTGTTTCTTGAAGAACTTGTTCATTGGTCTTTCTGGCTGTCCATGGTATTCTTTGCATTTTCCTCAGAAACCACATCTCTACAGCCATCAGATGTTTTTCAGCCTGACTGCTCATTGTCCACGCTTCACATCCATATAAAAGTACAGGTTCTATGTAGCATCTCAACACTCTTTTTCTCGTTTCAATTGACATCTTTTTATTGGTCAGTATGTTTTTCATCTTGCTAAAGGCTACTTTTGCCATGGCGATTCTTGTTCTAATCTCTTCAAGGCATCTTCCATCAGATGTTACTGTTCCGAGATAATTGTACCTATTCACTTGTTGAAGAATATTCCCATTTACTTGTATATTACATTGTGGTATTTCGTTCTTCCTAGTGACGACCATAATCTGTGTCTTTTTACAATTTAATTCTAACCCTAGTTGTTCACTGTGTGTAACAATCGCATCTACTAAATTTTGCAGGTCCTGTTCATTGTCTGCAATCAAGACTGTATCATCTGCATATCTAATGTTATTGATTTATCGTCCCCCAATGTTGATTCCTTCCATATCTTCAATATTTCTGAAAATACGTTCACTGTACAGGGAAAACAGATGTGGAGACATTACACATCCCTGTCTCACATCTCTCTTAATAGGTTGATATTGGCTTACTTCATTATCAACTCTTATGGCAGCTTGTTGTTTCCAATATATGTTTTTTACAAGTCTAAGATCTTTTCCATCAATTTGTAGATCTTCAAACATCCTTATCATGTTGACATGTCGCACTTTATCAAAAGCCTTTGTGTATTCAATAAAGCAAAGGTGTAGATCTTTGTTTACTTCTATAGAACCTTCGATTATGGTTCTCAGTATATACACAGCATTTACTGTACCCTTGCCTTCTACAAACCCACATTGTTCTTCTCCTATTTCAGGTTGTATTTTCCTCCTAACTCTTTGCATGATAATTCTTAGCAAAATCTTCGTGATGTGACTCATTATACTAATTGTTCGATGTTGATCACATTCCAAGGCTCCTGATTTCTTTGGGATTGCAATAAATACAGAATTACATAACTCCTGAGGTATATTTCCAGTATCATATATTGTATTAAGCAGACTGGTAACTTTATCTATTCCATATTCTTCTAAAGCATTAATCATTTCTGTTGTGATGCTGTCTGAACCGGGGGTCTTGCCAGATTTCATATGGTTAAGAACATTCTGAACCCCCATCTTCAAAATTGCTGGTCCTTCATTATTATTTTGAACATTATACTGTTCGTCTCTGTTATCGTCATACAGGTTTTTCACGTAATCTGAAGAGAGTATATATATGTATATATATTTTTTTTTCCCGCATATCCTTTACAGGACATCGCTGTCAGCACCAGCATTTTACCGCTATTGATGATTTATTGGCAAGATGACGCTCAGTAGTTTACCACTGATTTCTGAGCGCCCAACTCATTTATCCCGTAAGTCACCAACACGGCGAGAACCGCTACTAATTCTCGCGCGCTGCGTTACCCTATGTGAATAAACGGGATTACCTAGGCCAGGGAGATCGGCGCCAAATTATATTCACAAGCAAAACTATATTTAGTATTATAGTTAGCATTACAGATAAACTGTACAAACAGAAAACCAATTACGTGGTATACATTTATAAAGTTATGCTTGAAAACTTACGGGTCCAAAGTGGGGTTTGTGGTTGTTCAACTGTTATAGGTGGATAATTTCCATCACCTGGCAGACTTGTGACAACAGTAAAATTGTAGAGAGTTCCGGGTTCAAGGCCAGTTACTGTAACTCCTGTTTCGGCAGCATTCGTTATGTTTGAACCATTCCACCGGATGCTGTAACTGACGTCACTTCTTTGAGACATACCATGCCACACAAAGGTAACTGTCCTTGTCTCTCTGGTAATATTTGTTGCAGTTATGTTTAAATTGTTTTCTGCAGAAATAACATCAAAACACAATCAGATGAATGCGAAACTGAGCTGTAATAACAATAACAGAGACTACAATTTGTTATAGCAGGAGGATTCTGATCATCACAGGGTGTCTTCCCAGCAGACAAATCTTTCTACCGTTAAGTGCAAGTTTTACTAGTTTATTGTGGGCCAAGAATGAGTGACTAACAGAACTGGCAATGAGAGTAGTTTAGTCCAAGAAGCATGATTCGTGGATAAATCCTGACAGTCAAGTGAATGCAGTATTTCAAGTTTAATCACTCTGACCCAGGAACGAACGAACGAACGAACGAAAATCTTTATTTTCAAAGGGTTAAGAATTGGGCATGCAGGCCCGTTAACATTCCGCCTTCTTCTATATTTCCTCTCATACATTCTTTCATTCAACATCACTTGTGAAGCACATTTTTGACAACAAAATAACAATAAGCATTAAAACGCGTGAAAAATAATCAATAACAAATGACTCACTGAGGCAATGTTTAACATGGGCATTATATTTATAAGGACGTCAATGAAGATGGTTTGCAACAAGAGAGCCCGAGACTAGATATGTGATCTGTTTTTAATAACTGATGGACTGTACCACCGTCTGCACATCGTAGAGTTTTTGCTGATGTTATGCTTGATTTCCATCTTCTTTGTATTATAGTCCATTCACATTTGGTTACCCCAATATAAAATTCCATATCTCAGTAACCAACTGAGGGAAAATGATAAGATTTAGCATATAACCTTATCGTTATGTCCATCCAACACAAAAAGGTTGTTCTGAAGATTGTACAGCAGATTTCAGTGTTTGTTTAAATGCAATAGATAATTTACGGGTCAGAGATGAAGTGCATATAATAAAATGTATTACATCTTCACCCAGAAACATCAGCTCTCTATAGTCAATTTTATAGTGGTACACGAGAAGGACCTTATGACAAACACCTCGCGTAGTGGAACGGGTGCGTTCAGAGGTGTCGTCAATAATGTGGGTGCCTTCATGATTATTTTTATAAATCTTACCATTTATCGCTAATATCTGATTGTGTGAATATTGTTGAATGAGATTGAATGTGGAATTTTGTACTAGTCAAAGCATCGCTATGGAGTTGTACACATATTTTTATCAAGAAGCTGATCACGGGAAACTGTTTCATATACTATTACAAATCCAAGACTACAAGAAAATACAAGAAAAGAACAGTGCATGCATTGGGTTTGAGTAAACGGTCATTTCGTCGATGGGTGCGGGAATCTGAAATGAAACCACCACGCAATTAGCTAACGGTAGGTAGAAAGGCAACTGTAGACAGCTTTGAAAAGGATGAAATAAGGTGAGTAATTATAAAAATGCTGGATACCAAAGAAACAGTGACTGCTGTCAGAGTCTTGCGTAGAGCAAGATAAGTAGCTCGTTTTCTGGCAAGTGTGAAGCAATATCAAACTATCAAATCACACGAAGTGAATATCCGAAAGTATTATTCACAAGCTTTATTTACGCGCTGCATTTATTATCGCACAAACATCGCGCACTGACAATCCATAGCAATCATTACGGCATGAACAATATCACTACAATACATAATAATACATGCAAGCAATAAACATCTCACTTATAAGTCACTCTATGCACGCGTTCGAACCAGTCTCCCACTGTCGTACAGGCTAGCTCTCAATGCAGATTCAAACACTCCTCGCATACCCATGCGACCTGTCCATTCAAACACCTAAACCCGTCTGCCAGTTCTGGCGTTCTACACGCTACACGCCAGTCGGCGCTCACGTCAGCTAGTGTGACCCCTGCACGGTTCACGGGGTGTACTGCTGACCAGCGGTCGTTTAAGCTTCGCTCAATTGCTGTGCTTTGCTTCTTATCCGGGCGTCGTCGAAGACGCCGCGTTCTCTCTGCAGTGTTTAACATCACTCAGGGTTGCGTGTTGTTATGTTGTCTGGCGTTGGTACAGACAACGCGTCGCAACCTCGGATGTGAGACCTTGACACTCTCCACACCCCTTTTTCATGAAAGGATTTCCTTTCATGTACAATATATATCTAGGTGTTATTAAACATGTCAAAGTCGAACATTATACCTTAATAATTATAATAAATATATACAGGTGAATAGTAAACAACAATATGTATACACCAATTATGTTGCACTATGAAGTACAACAGTCAAGTACTATTTCATGGGCATTACCTCGCTGTGACACAGCTAGTCCAGTAGGTATCGGCTAAACTGGCCCCTACCTCACAACCAAGAACAAAAATACTAAAATAATCAGGTCAAGCCGTGAGCATCTCCCTCTGAGATAGCTCCATCATCAGACCTCTGTTTAGAGTTTCTAATGAAGGTCAACAGTTTTGGCAATATACTGTCCATATCTAAACGATGTTACATTGACATGTTATTTATCAAGCACACATGTTAATGGTTACAATACATATTTACATATCACCAACAATTTAGAGTAATGTCCCCTTGTTATTATACAAAAAATTTAGGAACAATAATTTATCGTCGTTTACAAGACATAAATTACCACTGTAAATTTAGTTCTTAGTGTCATAATTTGATCCTTAATGACAAATGTGCACAAAAAGTCACGTTTGTAAAGAAGCAATCAAGTTACGATGCTAAGATTACATCTTATAAAAATCGACATATACAATTCCGTATATGGAAATATTTTAAATCACATTTTAATACAATTGTCATACATTTATAGACTTTTTAGTGTAGTCTGATAAATTTTAACTTAATATGCAAAAAATCGGAAGTATACAGCTGTACTGTTACATGTGTTGTGGTGTCATTCATACAACGTTGGTCCGTTCTGGATGGATCTTATATACTCGGAGTAGTAGTTGTTACCATCAGCTGTTGGAACGTCTCTTCCGCCTTCTGCTCGGATTGTACTGTCGCAGTCATCTTTCGTACCTTGTTAAAACGTCTTGGACAACTCGGTCTGGATACCTTCAGGATTACCTCACGTTGTAGTGGCTTGGTAAATTCCTGGATCTTGTAGTGTTGTCCATTGACACTTCTCTGTAGTGTCCGGTTGTTACAATATTTATGTATTTACAATAATAATTACATTCTTTCTCATATCTCACAGTTATACAACACATTAGTTTACATAATACTGATTCCATTGTTTCACATATCTCACAATTATACACGCATTCATTCGCATGATCATAATAAGAATCGCAATATGTACATAAGTTATATACATTGGGAGATACAATCTTCCCCATCACAATGGTGTACACAGCGTTACTGACACATTGTCACAATTGGCTGTGGTACTGAGCACTATTTACGTTGCAGTTTTATACACCCTCTGCACTGTGCTCTGGTGTTGACTGGGTATTAGGTACGTTGTATGGACATCTCGACAAAAGGTCTGCAAGACAGTTTTGTGAACCCTTTATATGGTTAATCTCATAGCTATAGTCCTGCAGAAGAAGGGACCATCTTGCCACCTTGCTGTTACTTGGCGTTCCTCTGGTAACAATTGTCAGCGGACTATTATCTGTTTCAATAATGAAATGTTTGCCTAACAAGAATCTAGAAAGTTTACGTACCGAAAATACCATGGCAAGAGCCTCGAGTTTCGGTGTACTGTAATTTCGTTCGCTGGTGTTCAGTTTTCGAGAGACGTAGTATACTGGGTACAAGATTTGGTCGTGTTCTTGGAGAAGCACACCTCCAATGGCTACGGAGCTCGATCACATCTTAATCTAAAAGTAATATTCAAATTTGGCAATTTCAGAATAGGTGATTTAGAAAAATATGACATAATCTTATTAAATGCTGGCCTTAAACATTCACTGTTTACAATCACATAGGGGTGTTTATTTGTTAGTAGATCAGTGAAACATTTGGTCAATTCAGCAAAATGAGGAATAAACTGTCTATAATAGTTTAAAAGACCTAACACACTTCGCAACTGTTTCTTAGTTGTCGGAAGCGACAATTTCAAAATTCTGGACATGATGTTATCGTCAGTTGATATAAAGCCATTTGAGATCTTATAGCCCAAAAATGAAATTTCCTGAAAGGCTATATCAACTTTAGAAGGTTTTACAGTCAGTCCATGATGTCTAATCCTGTCAAATGTCTGCTGTAGTGCTGTTATGTGCTCTGTCATGTCCTTTGTGTGTCTGCAAATGTCGTCCATGTACCAAATGATGTTAGCAATGTCTGTCAAAAGAATTCTTGTCATTCTGACGAAGGTAGCTGGTGCATTGACTAATCCGAAAGGTAGTTTACACCATTCGTATAAACCCCACGGTGTGGGAAATGCAGTCAGATGTATACTATCAGGATGTACAGCTATCTGCCAGTAGCCTTTTGTCATGTCAAGTTTAGTAAAATAACGTGAG
Source organism: Cepaea hortensis (assembly GCA_963921405.1). Taxonomy (NCBI): domain Eukaryota; kingdom Metazoa; phylum Mollusca; class Gastropoda; order Stylommatophora; family Helicidae; genus Cepaea; species Cepaea hortensis. Next base: position 105,972,136 of record OY992886.1, read on the forward strand.
TCAGATAGTTCAGTCAAGATGTCTTCACAGTTGCTCATCGGTTCTAAATCCAACTGTGTAATGCTGTTGAGTTTACGATAGTCCACACAAAGTCTAATAGTTTTGTCCTTTTTGCGTACTAAAACTATTGGTGAACAGAAATGAGATTGTGAACGTCGAATGATATGATTTGCTTCTAAATCAATGATTTCTTGATGAAGTTTTTCCTTATAGTATATTGGGATGGAATATAGTCTACACTGAAAAGGAATGTCAGATGTCAAGATGATTTGGTGTTGCACTAAATCTGTCTGTCCTGGGTTGTCCGAAAAGATCGTCCTGTAGTCTTGTATCAGTTGTCTGCAACTGTCAGTCTGTGTCTGCGTCAGTTTAGGATTTACCTTAATGTCCTGTAAGTTGGTCGTTGTGTCAAGAACTGGTGTCGGTATCTCGTCAGTGTCGTTGTCGTCCGTCTGGTCCACTATGGAGGTGCTTGCTGCAGTTTCTACTTGTTCGTCTTGCCTGTGGTGATATGGTTTGAGCATGTTAATATGGAAAATTTTATGTTTGTCCCTAACTGCAATCTCGTAGTCTACCGTCGAAATTTGTCGTAGTACTTTGAACGGTCCTTGCCATGAGTCAGTTAGGAGATGTCTATCACTTGGCAAAAGAAGAAGAACGTCCTGTCCTGGCGTCAGTGTAATAGTTCTATTTCCTCTGTTAGCATATTGTCTGTAAATAGCTCCTGATTTTTGGAGGGCTTCTTTAGCTAATATACATGATTTCATAATTCCATCACGCAATGATGTTACATGTTCATATGGTGAAATGGGTATAGACAAAGTTGTACTTTCAGTCAACATAGATTCATACAGAGATAATGGGCCGCGTGGTTGTGCACCATATAACATTTCGAATGGTGAGAACCCAGTGCTGGAATGGGGCACTTCCCTATATGCAAACAAAATGGCAGGCAGATAAGTATCCCAATCTTCAGGATGTTCTTGGGTTACCTTAGAGAGCATATGTTTCATATCGCCATTAATCTTTTCCACTATACCGGTCGAATGTGAGTGGTATGGACTGTTGAAGCATTGTTTAACACCCAACATTTTGGTAAAGGCTTGTGTAGCCGAGGAAATAAACTGGCTACCCCGATCTGAAAGGATGGTATAAGGGAATCCTACCCTCGCAAAAATATGAAAGAACACTTCCATGATGTCTTTGGAAGTTATGTTCTTCATTGGAATAGCTTCTGACCAACGAGTACATAGATCAATGATGTTACAATGTATCTGTTACCATTAGATGTTATATGGTTCAGAGGACCAACTATATCGACCGAGATCTTTTCAAACGATCTACTAGCCAAATCAGTAACTTTCAATTCAGCTTGTGAGTGTTTACCCTTTTTGACAAGCTTTTGACAGATGTCACACGATCTGCAATACTGTTTGGTATCGTTGCAAAACTTTGGCCAATAAAATTGAGTAAGTAACCTTGCTCTAGTTTTAGCATACGCCATGTGTCCTGCAAAGGGTATGTCATGAGCTAGATCCAATGCTTGTTTGCGGTTTTCTAACGGTAGCACTGTTTGTTCTATAGTGCTGGAACCTTTGGTGTAGTACCGTGTTAGAATTCCGTTCTTCAGAGCAAAGTACCATTGAGCATTCGTTGCTACTCTTGGCTTTTGGCCTACAAGTTTAAAATACTTTTGCAGAGATCGATCGGCTTTTTGAGATGTTATAAACGTCTCCCTAGTTGTCTCAGGAGATGTTCCAACTGGACTTACTCGTTGTAAAGCCTCTGTTTGATCGACTCGATCTTGCATCTGTGCAGTAGATCTAGTTACTGCATTTACTACATTACAACGATCATTCTCATCACACATTGATGTTACATTCACACAATTACATGTATGTTCTGGCGTAGCCAGGTTGGTATTTGTACATTCATTTACAAGTGGTAATACATCATGAATGGTGATTGGTGATGAAGGTGAAATGGTAGTATCAATATTACAACTGACAGTTGATGTACTGCTGTCATGTGGTATGTCATTCACTCCAGGAAGGTTTCCAATGATAATATCGCAGCAAGGATTGGTTAATGCTGCGCATTTAACCTTTCCTGTAAGGAATGGTGTAGTTATATATGCCCATGCAAGTGGATATTTCTCTATGTTCCCTGAGAATGTCCTTCATGTGACATATTTACCACTATATTGTGATGGTAAAATATAATCTCTCTTTACATCAATGAGAGTACTCCCGCTATCACGTAAAACTGTGGCAGCTCTACCATTAACATACTGTAGCAGAATGAATATCTTATTAGTATCAGCTAGGTGTGCAAGCCTACAGCACGCTTGAGCATCAAGATAGAACAGCTAGAAGGATGCTCAAGTCGTGACGTAGCTTGTTGTTGGGGTTAGTTAGTAAACACCAAGGGCGAGAGAAGAGAAGTCAACATCGCATTTGATTGTATTGAGATTTTGTATCAACCATCGCAAATAAAGCCTGTTCTACAATAATCTAACTGAACTTGTTGATCTACTGTATGCACGTATTGTTACAGGTGGATTAAATGGAGCCGCACACAGGATTCGATTTTACTTGGATGTCGCGGGTACAATGTGAAGTAAGAAAGTCACTCTTGATGTCAGTCTATAGTATTTGAGTTTCTCTTGAAAATTTTAGATACTCATCTACACAAAAAGTTCCATCGGACCATTTTTTAATCGAGTAAGAAAGTCAAAATTTCAACATTTTTCGGACACTATCAAAATAAAAGGCATATATATCAAGACTGTGAATAGAGCCATTTACGTAACATGGTTGCCTATGGAGTGTTGATAAGCTGTTCTCATCATAACTATTTGAAGTAACGGGATTCTTGTCAAAAATATTATAAAGTTTGACCTGCCAGTATTTCAACCGTTGGTAACCTTGCATTGTGTTCGAAGGTCAGCCAGTCACATGCTAAGATTTGTCCAGGTCCAGGAGAAAAGAAATCCCAAAACGGATATAAACAACTTGAATTAAATGGAAATGTTGTTCTAAGAGAGCGGTTATCTTCTTTGTATCAAGACTACTCAGAGCAAACTCAAAGCCGTTATGTTCATTGAATCGTGACCTTGGGTGCCTAAAGAATTAAGCCAATTGCTCCTTTGGTTGGAAAGTACGAAGAAATTTCACTCGTGGTTGCTCTAATAAATCGGAATGTTTTTCAACAAAAGCGAATATATCGATAGGGAACCCTCGGAGGTGGTTGGGCAAACTGGGTTGCTGACCTGCTGAAGAGGGGACCCAAATTCAAATCGCTTTACTGAGCTAAACAAGTTTTCAAGACGTCGCCTAGATGTGCCCTGTTATCGGGTGAAAAGAAAATATATCAAGTCTGGTAGGGGCTCAACCAGGAGCTGAAAGTGAAAGTGCCGAAACCTGAGACGTCAGAAGAAGGACATCATTGAAGTCACGTTATCGGTTGGATGGCCAATAAGTGAAACGAACTCCAGACGTTTGGGTGACGAGGAAAACTTTCAACGAACATACGTAAATCCACGCTTCTCTTGGATCAAGATGGTAATTTATTAAAATATAATTGCTAAGAGAACATTTTTTTAATAAGACCATTTAGATAAGTCGTTATAAATGTGAATTTGATTGTATAAGTGTATAGTAAAATATTTCAGCATGGCAGAAGAAGGTTCACTGGCACAAGTTTTGACTGGGGTAGGAACGGTAATAGGGAAACTCAACACAGTCATGAAACAACAAGGAATGGCAGCTGAAATTGTTAAATTTAGCGGACAGGCAAAAGATTTTAAGAAGTGGATAACTTCAATAGAGAAATATGCATATTTGGTGTCAGCATCGGATGAAGAGAAAATGAAACTTGCTTATCAGGCAGCAACAGAACCGGTTTCTGATCATATTAGAAGAAAATTAGAGGCTAGGGTGGATGAGACATGGGAGCAGTTCAAGGACGATTTAGCTCATAAATGCGCTGAAATAACGGACCCACAACATGCGTTTTCGGTGTTGAGACAGTCCAAACAAAACACTGGAGAGACTGTACAATTATTCAGCGATAGGTTGATTAACCTGGCTGAAAAAGCATTCTTAGGACAGAACGTACGAGGAGAAGTGGTGGAGCGGATGTTGGTCGGGATTTTTGTAGATGGTATAAAGTCGGATGGACTGAAATTTAAGCTGATCAGGGAAAATCCTGAGAGATTATCACAAGCTGTAGATATAGCAGTACAAGAGGAGAACTTGAGACGTAAATTTAGGTTGAGAGTAGGACGAGAAATAGGTACTAGTCGAGAAGACAGGATTGAGGAGCCTATGGAAATAGGACAAACAAGGTTTGGATGGAATAGGAGAGGAAGTATACAGACATTACAAGGTAGTAATAGAAATGCTTATGATGAAAGAAGACAAATGAGATATCCTACAAGTGAGACGGTAGGTAACACAAATAACACAAATATAGTCTGTTGGTCTTGTGGTCAACGTGGACACATTTTTCGCTTTTGTGGTAACAGGCGTGTCCAGTCGAATACACAAAGTAGAAATGGCAATAGCAGATTAAATAGGAATGTTGAAGAGAGACACAGAAGTTTTACAAGTACAAGAACACAGGAAAACCGGCGCCTTACCTATTAAATAGGACCTGTGGTAGGAGGGAAAATAACAAGGTCCCAAGATTTAAAGAATATTTTAATAATAGGTATAGCAGGACGAGTAGAGAATGCTCTCAATTAGATGAAATCAAACAGTTCACAGTGAATAAAACAGATCCCAGCTCATGTATAATAGAAATAGGGAAGTATAGAGTTCGTACATTAATTGATTCGGGAGCTCAGGTTAGTGTGATCAAAGAAAGTTTTCTATACAAAATAATGAGAAATTGCAAAATATTCAGAAGTCATAATAATCTTCACTCTGTTACAGGACAGAATTTACAGGTAGTTGGACAAACAATAATGAATTTTAAGTTAGGAGGGATCAACGTAAGACATCTTTTTCATATAGTGAAAGATTTAAATAGAAACATGCTTATAGGAAGAGATTTTCTAACAAAAAATGGTGTAAGACTTATGTTTGATCTACATAAATTAAAATTCAAGGACGTGTACGTAGATTTAGAAGAAGACATGCACATTTCATCACTGGATAGAGTTAAAATGTCTACGACGTTAAAACCACAGACGGTTAATTTGATACAGGCAAAGGTAAAAAGAAATCCGTATTATGAAGTAGGACACACAGTTAGAATCACTGAATTGCAAAGGGAGGTAATTGATGAGCCTGGTCTAGAAGTTCCGGATGGAATAATATCATTAGATAAACACTTAACTTTTCCAGTAATGATTATTAACAACACAGGTAGAGAAATTAAATTATACAGAGGATGTGTAATAGCCAAAGTGATCATAACATTAATGACATATTAGCAACAGATAGAGTAGAAATGCCGGGAATAAATTATTCAGAAACTCATAGTGAAAGAATTAATAACAGACGCGGACGCGAAAGAAGAGGGAACGTGCAGAAGGATGAATCGATCCATCCATTCAGAAGACATACAGCCCAAATACATTCACTAGACAAAATGACAAGAGAGCAAGAATTGTTGGCACAATTAAAAACGACACCAGAAAACAAGAAAGTATTAGAACAACTTATAAAAGAGAATCAGGATGTATTTGCAATTAATGATTTAGAATTAGGAAGGACAAAAACAGTTACGATGGAAATAGATACTGGAAATCACCCACCAATTAGTTTGAAACCGTATAGAACACCCTTAATGAATAGATAAATTGTTGAAAAAGCAATAGGAGACATGCTGAAAGCAGGAATAATAACAAGATCAAAGTCGGAATGGTCATCTCCGATTGTCATCGTGACCAAAGCTGATGGTTCACATCGAGTCTGTTGCGACTATCGGGCGTTGAACAAAATCACTAAGAATGTAGCGTACCCATTGCCGGTGATTGATGATATTTTGGGCTTACTTAATGGCTCTACATTTTTCACGACACTAGACGCAAGATCAGGATTCTGGTGTATCCCGATGTCGGAGGATGCTCAAAAGAAAAGTGCTTTCTGTACTCATATGGGTTCTTACGAATTTTTACGAATGCCATTCGGGGTTCGAACAGCTCCATCTCACTACATGTTGTTAATAAATGAAGTATTAGAGGGTATGCACAAGTTTGCATTGGCATACATAGATGACATTCTAATTTATACAGCAGGAGATGTAGATGATCACTTAAAGCATGTAAAATTAGTATTCGACAGATTAAGAATACATGATGTTAAATTAAAGCTCAGTAAATGCGAATTTTTAAAAACAGAAACAAAGTATTTGGGGTATATTATTAATAGAGACGGAATCAAACCAGACCAAGAAAAGGTAAAGGTTATTAAAGAACTAGGTCCTCCAACTAATGTAAAAGAAGTTCGTGCTTTTATCGGAACATGTGGGTATTATAGGCGTTTCATTCCAGGGTTCTCAAAAATAGCAGAGCCTATTACTAACTTAACTGGCAAATATGCTAGGTTTAAATGGGATGATGAATGTCAAAAAGCGTTCGAGTTTTTAAACAGTAGTGCCACTATTGACATATCCAGATTTGAATAAACAGCTAATATTATATACAGATGCTTCAGATAATGCTATAGGAGCGTGTTTGGTTCAACCATATGAAGGAAAAGAATCTGGAATACCAGGGGTTAAAAATGAAAGGCCAATCTATTTCTTATCTCATAAACTTAGCAGATCCCAGCGGAAATGGTCTACTATTGAGAAGGAGGCTTATGCTATTTATTATGCTCTTCAGAAACTTAACTACTATCTACATAACGCAAATTTCATTATTAGAACTGACCACATGCCTTTAAAATCTTTGTTAGAAGCTCCAGTGCAGAACAGAAAAATACAGACATGGGCGTTGAATCTACAGGGATACAATACAAGAATAGAATACATACCAGGTAGGAACAACACATGCGCTGATTTATTGTCTAGAATTCCGTACCCACAGTCATCAGGGAACACGGAAGACGAAGCTGAACTGGAGATAGACGACCGAAACTGGCAAGTAAATATATTAGATTCTGCCATAATAAATAGAGAAGATTTTGAGAGTTTACCGTCGGATCAAGAGTCTGAACCTAGAGCAGAAGACCCACATTTAGCACAATTTAATATGAAAGAAGAACAAGAATTGGATCCAAAAGTTTTAGAAATAAAACAGAAATTAAAAGAAACGGATGAGAATAAGTATAAGAAGAATTATTTAGTGTTACAAGATGATGACCAGTTATATTACATGAATGAAAGAAACGAACAATTAAGAAAATATATTCCAAAACATTTGGAAAGTGAAGTTTTAAAAGCATATCATGATAAGAATGGTCATCTAGGTCGTGATAAATTAGTGAAAGCACTCACGAATAAATATTATTGGCCGAATTTATTTAAAACTGCTTGTAAATATGTCGATACGTGTGAAAGATGCAGATTAAGGAATATGAAAACAATTAAGTGTCCTTTACAAGATACAGATATTCCTCAGTTTCCTATGCAAAAGATTAGTTTAGATATATCAGGTCCCCACCCTAGAACACTATCGGGGAATGTATATCTAATACATATAGTGGATGTCTACAGTCTCTGGCCGGAAATCTATGCAATCCCAGACAAAAGCGCAGATACTATCATTAATATCTTTTTACAGGAATTCATACCAAGGTTTAGTTGCCCACAGATGGTACTTACGGATAATGGTAAAGAATTTGTGAATAAGAAATTTGAAAAGTTATTAAAAGATTTGAATATAAGACATATAAAGACCTCATACTATAGACCTTCTTCAAATGCTAAGAACGAAAGACAACATAGGACATTTTACGATGTTATAGCAAAGATTGTCGACGAACATGAAAAAGATTGGGATCTATTCCTAGGACCTGCACTTAGCGCTATACGCACAAATCAAAATGCGAGCACGGGGTTTTCACCATTTTATTTAATACACGGGAGAGAGCCAATACTACCCATAGATAATCTGTTAAAACCAAGACGTAAATATATGGGGGAAGACTTTCAAGATGTCATCATACAAGAAATGCATAAAGCACATGTAAGATTAAAGAATAATATAATTAAAGCTAGAGAAAGACAGAAAAAGTACAGAAACGTGAATACAAAATTACAGGAATTCAAAGTAGGTGATAGAGTTTATTATAAGAAGCATAGAAGGAACTCTAAGTTTGATGCTCGTTGGGTTCCAGGTTATTACATTTTAGAAAAGCTAGGATATGTTTCGTACAGTATAAAGAACCAGATCACGGGACATATAGCAAGGGCACACGTAGAGCACTTAAGAAGAGATAGTGATGATAAGGGAAATAATAATTATAATAATAATTATTATTCAGACACCGGATACTTAGATGAACAAGTCGTCAGAAGAGCTACAATACCCCCAGATTTTAGAAAAGATCCAACACAAAGTCAATTAGTAACAACTCCAGTTTGTGATGATACTCAAGAACAGACAATGCCGAAAACGATAATAAAAGAAGAAAAAAATATGAATGAGGGTCATTATGATAGTGCAGAATCTATGGAAGAAGAGATAGGTGCTCCATTTAAAAATACTAGACACGCAGTGAAAAGGAGAATAGAGAGACAAAGGGAAAAAGAAGTGAAAAGACAGAGAAGAATTAGAGATTATTCATCAAGCGGCGAGGATATGCCTCTACTAGAAAGGTCGTTAAGAAATAATGATAGACAAATTAGATGGGATATTGAACGAAAGAAATTAGCGGCTGCTAGCGAGAGACATACAGATGAAGAAGAGGAAATGGATGAAAAGTCAGAATCAAATAGTAGTATGGAAGAAACTAATACGTTATACGAAGAAGAAGATATTGATGTGGAGATAGCACTTATTCAAAGGAACTTGGAGTTATTGAAGAAATGGAAACGTAGGAGATAAATTGATAGAAAATACTGCAGATAGCAAGATATAAATTTCATGATTTAAAAAGGAAAGAGATACTTGATGATGTATAGGACACATTGGTCATAGAAAAGAGTTCTATTGATACTTGAGGAGTAGACATATTTAGGTATTAAGATAACTAATATGGATGTAAATTCGAGTGAAACATATATTTTTTTTTTCTGTAATTTTATTGCCGATTGATTTTAGGTTTTGACTTCTTGAGTTTTCTTAAATAGATAAATAAGTTATTGTTAGTACATAAAAGAGACTAACAATAGATTAGGATGTTTGTTATATTATTTTAATATATGTTTTTCTTTGAATGAGTTAATACCTTTAATTGATATGAGGGGAAACATAAATGATGTATAAAAACTGGGGGATGTCCTGTTGTGATTTTATTTCGCTTCACTCATAATTTAAGTGAATTGTCTTGTATGTTGAATAGTAATTACCTTGTTTATATATACGTTAAGTTTAATTCACATGGTTTTGTCTAGAATAAAGGCAATACATGGGGCTTTATTTAGGACCCTTCGTTCAGAAAATAGTAATAAACTACTGGGGACTAGTAGAGAGACACATTATCTTGGTGAATAATATGTTCATGAGTATATATTCTGTTGCTGTGATAATCAGCATAAAGAGGTTGATATGGCTATGAAGTAGTAGAAACATATGCCGGAAGTTAAAATAGGAGCTGCATTAAAGTCAGCATTAATTGAAGATATATGGATTGAATACCATATTATGAGTAATGATATGATAGTTGGTTAATAGAGAATAGATAAAAAGGGGACTGTGAATGGCAGCATATAAGGTTGGGTATATAGAATAGATAAACAAGGAGGCGTACCATGGGATATGAGGGGGAAAACGTAGGAGCTGTGAAAAAAACAGCGTTAATTAATATGAACATTGGTTCGTGGTTGAAGGTGAGATAAGTGAAATATAGACAAGGTTGTAGATGGCAATATATGGCAATATAAATGTTGAGTATAGAAAAGAAAACTTAGATCAACTTAATTTATAGTGAACAGAGATGCATTTCATAAGATATATTTAAAAAAAACTGTTTACAAAAGTTTTTTCGTTGGCAAGAGAGGTAAATGTGATTCTGTTGACTATTTTCTTATACTTTTCATAAATTTGGGTGCGCACCTTTCCTTACACCTTTTCTTTACCCCTTCTTTACTTTTTCTAACTACATTTTTTCTGTCTATCCTGTGTGGTGAAAGAGTGAGAGATTTCATAATGTCAACGGTACGATAACGATTGATATGAGACGTTCTTATGATATATATATATATATATATATATATATATATATATATATATATATATATATATATATATATATATATATATATATATATTTTGTAAAGAAACTTTGAAGAGCCAGGAACGAAGAAGAAGTTCATAGTGGTTTACTATGTGACAGGGGGAAGAGTTACAAATAGAATATTTACCTAAAATAGAGTTAGTTTGGGGCGGCTTAGAGAAATTATGGGAGGTAAGGAGAGAAGATGTAGGATAAAAGGGGTTAGGAATAAAGACTTTTGAAGAAGAAAAGTCTTTTAAAAACACAGGGAGGTGTAGCAGAATGAATATCTTATTAGTATCAGCTAGGTGTGCAAGCCTACAGCACGCTTGAGCATCAAGATAGAACAGCTAGAAGGATGCTCAAGTCGTGACGTAGCTTGTTGTTGGGGTTAGTTAGTAAACACCAAGGGCGAGAGAAGAGAAGTCAACATCGCATTTGATTGTATTGAGATTTTGTATCAACCATCGCAAATAAAGCCTGTTCTACAATAATCTAACTGAACTTGTTGATCCACTGTATGCACGTATTGTTACAATACCCCTGGTGGATGTTTAGTGTACCTTTGGAGTTTACTACAGAATTGGCCTCCTCACTGGTAACAGGTATAGAATGGCCGCATGTTAACATGCCATCCTCATAAAATTGATCACAAATGGTACATTTTTCTTGATGGAACACCTCAATGGGGTGTGCCGAGTTTACTGGGTGATCTTGTACACTTTCATCTTCTGACGAAGAACTGTCAAACATGGCTGCATTAGCCTTTTTGGTCATTGACTTGCCTTTACAATCTTTACGCCAGTGACCATAAGCTTTACAAAGATAACATTTGGTAACTTTTCTGTAGTTCTTCCTTTCTTTTTCTTGCTTAGAAATGCAATTATGCAAGTACGTAGTGTACCCAGGGTGTTGGTCGCACATATCATTCTCATTGTGTTTATAGTCGCAATATTTGCACTGATACAAATTCTCTGCAGCTAGTTTATAAGGTCTTTGTTTGGTATTTGACCCTGCCTGATATTTGCCATATGTAGCTGCTGCTACAAAGTCTGTGCTGGTCAGACTACTAGAGAAACAATGCTTATTGGCTGCAAAATAACCAGAGCCACGACTTTCAATCTGTTGAACACTTTCACACTGACATTCCAACAAAAATTTAGAAAAGGGGGGTGGGAGAGATGCGATAATCTTATCTCTCAACATAAGATCAACTAATTTGTCATAAATTCCATTTACTTTGGCTGCTGACAGCCATTTAGAAAAAAATATTTTGAATTTCTGAGATGTAATCAGAGAACGTGTGTGTTGGCTTAGGAGACAACTTCCTAAACTGTTCTCTATAACCTGATTCATCTAGCAAAAAATGTGACATAATTTTTGCTTTAATGTAAAGATAATCTTCTTTCAGGTCATTTGGGATTGACTCTATGACTTTAAGAGGTTCCCCAGAAAGACTTTTTACATATACTATCCCCCATTCAGGTTTTGGAATTTTGTAATGATCCATAACAAATTCAAAATTTTGGGTGAATGCTGCTATGCAATCACCTGTGTTGTAACTTCTGATCAGACCTTGGTACTTCTTATGAGGTTGATCTTTGTCTGTTTCTCTATTCACTTTATCTTTAGAACATTCAGCTTTTAGCTGTTCAATTTTTAGTTGTGTTTCTTGTTCTTCTCTCTTACTTTGGGCTAAAATCTCAGCTTGCCTCACTGCCGCTTCTGACTGTTTTAGAGCAGCTTCTGATTGTTTTAGAGCAGCTTCTGCTTGTGCTTGTTGAAGCTTTAGAGCAGCTTCTGATTATGCTTGTTGAAGCTTTAAAGCAGCTTCTGAGTCTGCCTCTTTACTTTTCACAGCAGCTTCTGATTGCTTTAGAGCAGCTTCTGCTTCTGCCTCTTTCATTTTCAACGCCCTTTCGGCAGCTCTTTCATTCCGCTCAATCATCTGTTCTTGTTTCACAAAATATTCTGCATATTTACTTTCACTCCATGTTCTCAATCCCTCACCAGACATATTCATTTTTAAACCCATTTCAATGAAATCGTTCAAAGACGACATGATGAACAATAGGTATGATGGAATAAATATAAACAAAATTACTTATGATGTTAGTAAGTTACAACTATTTATAGTACAGTTAATGTCTAAAGCCAGACTCACATATTGGCACCTTGCCGTCTTGACAGACGATAGGTTGTGCTTTAAAAAGGCATAATAACTTTTAACTATGGCGGTAGCGAGTGTGACTGATAAGGCCAATTTGCGCTGTAAATGTCCGTTCACAGTGGGTGCATGTGAACACGTGGTCATTTCCACCATCATGCACCATCTTACGTCTCAAACGCTTGGTGTGTGACTTTTCTGCAATAATTTTCTCCTTTGACTTTATTCCATTTCTGATATTTGCCCTCCATGCAACACGTTCAGCGGCGACTTGCTCCCAATGTGCATTATCAATGCCTGTATCAATCATGTCCCGCTTACACACATCTTTGTATCGTAGTAGAGGCCGACCCTGAGATCTCTTACCCATCTGTAATTCACCAAAAAAGATATCCTTTGGTATTCTACCATCATCCATCCGCCTAAGATGTCCTATCCATCTAAGTCTACGAAGACTGAGCATGGAATAAACTGTCACACAACCTGATCTTTCCAATACTTCAGTATTTGTGATTTTGTCTTGCCACTTAATACCAAGAATTCTTCGCAGACACCGCATATGAAAGCTGTTTAAATTGTTCTCTTGGTGTGAGTAAGTTGTCCAGGTTTCACTGCCATAGAGAAGAGTACTAAGGACACAGGCTTGATAGACAAGGACTTTTGTTTTGGCAGTAAGCTTCCTGTTCTCCCAGACTCTTTTTCTTAACCTGTTCATTGTTGTTGCTGCCTTACCAATCCGGATGTTGATTTCCTGATCTAGGGATAATTTGCTATTTACCACCGATCCTAGATATGTAAAATGGTCTACTATCTCTAGTTCGGTGTCGTCAATAAAGATTGATGGTACCCCATGTGCACCTTGCGACATAATCTGTGTCTTCTTTTTGCTAATTGTTAAACCAAATTCAGAACAAGCATTGGAGAATGCAGATAGTAGACATTGCAATTCTTCCTCAGAGTGGGTCGTAACTGCAGCATCATCTGCAAAAAGCAACTCTCTGATCAGTACCCTCCTAATTTTGGTCTTAGCCTTCAATCTCTGAGCATTGTAGAGGCCGCCATCTGAGCGTGAGTGAATGTATATACCACCATCCTGATCACGAAATGCATATTTCAGTAGAAGTGAAAAGTATATTCCAAAGAGGGTGGGAGCTAGTACACAACCTTGCTTAACTCCACTCTTGATTTCAAATTCTTCAGAAGTTGCACCATCAAACTTGATTATACCCTTCATGCCTGTGTGGAACGATTCCACAATGGACAGAAGAGTTGGTGGGCAGCCAATCTTCTTTAGTGCCTTGAACAGACCCTCACGACTGACCAAATCAAATGCCTTTGTGAGGTCAATGAAGGCAATAAACAGTGGTTGATTCTGTTCACGGCATTTTTCTTGCATTTGTCGCAATGAGAATATCATATCAGTGGTAGACCGGTTCTGTCGAAAGCCACACTGTGATTCGGGGTAGACTTGATCTCCTAGGACTTGAAGTCTGCGCAGAACAATTCTGGCAAATACTTTTCCAACAATACACAGAAGTGAGATACCCCTATAGTTGTTGCAGTCGCTCCGATCGTCCTTGTTCTTGTACAGTGTTATGATTCTTGAATCTTTGAAATCCTGTGGGAATTGTCCTTCACGCCAGCATAGCTCTATTAGCTGGTGGATCTGTATAGTGAGTGTGTCTTGCCCACTCCTGATAACCTCTATTGGAATCCCATCCTTACCTGGAGCCTTGCCAGATGCAAGTTCATTTATAGCACACTTAACTTCTGTTATGGTGGGAAGTGTGTCCAGGTGGTCAAGAGTTGGTAGAGCCTCTATGGCGTTGAGGGCATTATCCGCTAGTTTGGTCTCACTTGAGTAAAGCTCCAAATAGTGCTCTACCCATCTGTCCATCTGCTGTTTCTTATCAGTGATGACTTCTCCAGTCAAGGTTTTCAATGGTGCACTTCTTTTGATCACTGGACCACAGGCTTTCTTTATTCCTTCATACATGCTTCTTATGTCTCCCTTATCACTTGCGATTTGAATGGACTCACATAACTTGATCCAATAATCATTTGCACACTGCCTGGCAGCCTTTTGCACATCCTTCCTAGCTTGCCTTAGCTCACTCAGAGTGTTACGCGTTGGTCTTTCCTTGTTTCTTAAGAGAGCTTTCTTCTTCTTATCAATCAAGGGCTGCAGAGTCTCGCTGTTGGCCGCAAACCAGTCCTGCCTCTTATGATCCACAGTGCCGTAAACCTTTACGGCAGTTTTACAAAGAGTTTCCTTAAGTTTATTCCATTTATCATTTACTGTACAATTTTCTGGTGTATCAGTGAAAGCGTCTTCAAGTTGCCGTTGAAACTGAAAGCACTTTTCAGGATCATGAGTGTTAATAATATTAATCCTGGGGCTAGATTTGTGTTTAGCTGTGTAGATTCTCTTTGGTCTCAGTCTAACCCTTGCAACAACCAAAGAATGATCCGTATCACAGTCAGCACTGTGGTAACTACGAGTCAATGATATATGGTTCAGATGTTGTCTCCGTGTGATGATGAAGTCCAGCTGGTGCCAATGGCCGGATCTTGGATGTTTCCATGTGACCTTATGCATCTCTTTTGTTTAAAAAAAAAAAGAGTTTGTAATACATAGGTCATTACTGGTGCAATGCTCCAGCAGCCTTTGCCCATTTTCATTCATGCGACCGATGTTGTATTTTCCAAGGCACACTGGCCATGAACTCGAGTCCTTGCCCACACGAGCATTGAAATCACCGAGCATATAAATGTAGTCGGATTTTGGAACTGCCTTGATCACAGAGTCTAACTCCTCATAGAACAAATCCTTCACATCATCAGAGGAATCGAGTGTCGGTGCATATGCAGTAATAATGGTGGCAAACCCACAAGAGGTTGCCAAGCGCAGGGATAATAGTCTTTCATTTCCTCCTGCAGGAATTTCAATCATTCCCAGTAGCGAATTCTTCACTGCAAAGCCCACACCGTGTTGCCTTTTTTCTGCCTGCCCTTTACCCTTCCAGAAAAAAGGTGTAGTTGTTTTCCCTGAGTGACCCTTCCTCAGCGAGGCGAGTCTCCTGCAGGCCAGCAATATCAATGTTAAGACGATTGAGTTCGGCATCAATCACAGCCGTTTTTCTCACATCGTCAATATTGGTCAAGTCAGTGGAAAATCCTGGACACATGGTTCTCACGTTCCAGGTTGCAAGCCGTAGCTTGAGGTTTCTATTTATATTTTTGTTTGTACCTGGTGCATTGGTTTTACAGCCTGTGATTCAGATTTTGTCCTAGCCCCAAGCACCCATTGAAGCAGGCAGGCTGTGGCGGATCAGCACCCAATTGGCTGGGGGCTGCCCAGCTTGAGGCGGGCGGTAGCTGATCAGTGACACCTATAGGTGTCTCCCACCGTCAGAGGCAACGCGTGGCGCCCCATGTCTACGCCAACTGACAAGGACTTATAACCCGTAACAGTTGCCTCTCGCTTTGATTCCGAGACCAGTTAAGACCAGGGATGGAGTTATTGCCTCTCCATAGCACAAAGCCTGGGCTAAAATATAGAGATCATGTGTTGCCCATGCAGCATGATCAAAGCCAGACTAACGAAAGTATAAAAAGAGATGAAAAAAATTTATACTCAAGTAATCCTTGGGTAATGTGCTGTTCAGTGGTGCTCGAAATCACACTGGAACGTCTTTTGGGTTGACGCACAAAAAATTTTTTGGAGTTCACCAAACTCAGGTAAAGTTGACACAAAAACCCTGTACTTTTTAAGCTAAACAAAATTAGAACGTTTGTAAATGTATGGTGCGTGTAATGTCACTGAAGTCTGTAAAGGTTTGTATGCTGTCAAGTATTATTGTTAGTCGTTACCACAATCAACAACTTTCACGCTCACACTAACCCTACTCAATGACATTCAAGGGCACGGCCGCCATTTTGGATTTTAGGTACAGAATTTGTTGAATTTAGTGATAAGTCTGAAGACGCCTCGGTTGGCTTCAAATAATATCTTTACACTTATAATTTAATTAAATCAACTCTATCTAATTGTTACTTTACCTTACTATATGACTTGCGCACTTCTATCGGCATGTTCACATTCGCTTCAAACTCGGACAAAACAATTTACAAGTTCGCATTTGGTTCAAAACCCGGACGAAAACCACCACGTTCGCACTTGTCAGAGTCTTGCGTAGAGCAAGATAAGTAGCTCGTTTTCTGGCAAGTGTGAAGCAATATCAAACTATCAAATCACACGAAGTGAATATCCGAAAGTATTATTCACAAGCTTTATTTACGCGCTGCATTTATTATCGCACAAACATCGCGCACTGACAATCCATAGCAATCATTACGGCATGAACAATATCACTACAATACATAATAATACATGCAAGCAATAAACATCTCACTTACAAGTCACTCTATTCAAGCGTTCGAACCAGTCTCCCACTGTCGTACAGGCTAGCTCTCAATGCAGATTCAAACACTCCTCGCATACCCATGCGACCTGTCCATTCAAACACCTAAACCCGTCTGCCAGTTCTGGCGTTCTACACGCTACACGCCAGTCGGCGCTCACGTCAGCTAGTGTGACCCCTGCACGGTTCACGGGGTGTACTGCTGACCAGCGGTCGTTTAAGCTTCGCTCAATTGCTGTGCTTGGCTGCTTATCCGGGCGTCGTCGAAGACGCCGCGTTCTCTCTGCTGTGTTTAACATCACTCAGGGTTGCGTGTTGTTATGTTGTCTGGCGTTGGTACAGACAACGCGTCGCAACCTCGGATGAGAGACCTTGACACTGCAAGAAAACGTAGTGTTTGGTTGAGAAAGAACAATGACATAGAGCTAACCAAGACAACTTTGTGGAAAATTATAAGGATATTAGACTTCACGTTTAGAAAGGACAAGGTAGGTAGAGATATCATTTGCGAGCAGCCGCATTTAGGAGCCATAAGAAGAAAATACCTGCGTGAGATAGGAGAAATGCGCAAAGAAAATTATGACCTAGAATATTTGCATAAAACCTGAATGTGCACCATGCAAATGAAAAGGAACGGCAATCAGTGGGTGGAAAGATAAAGCGATATGTGCTCAGTAGTAAAGGACATCGTTTGGTCATAGCCCATGCTGGTAGTACACATAATGGCTTACTGTGTTGTGTGTGTGTTAAAGAATGACTTGCGCGATGAATTGAATTAAAGTGAGGAAGAGTACTTCCGGTACAATGGCGACGAAGTGACGCGGCGTTAGGCAGGGATGTGTAATGTCTCCAGATCTTTATTCCCTATACAGTGAAAATATTTTCAGAAATGTAGAAGATATAAATGGAATCAGCATTGGAGGACGAAACATCAATAACATTAGATATGCAGATGATACAGTATTGATTGCAGACAATGCACAGGATCTGCAACAATTAGTAGACGCGATTGTTGTACACAATGAGCAGCTGGGGTTGGAATTAAATTGTAAGAAGACACACGTTATGGTCGTCGCTAGGAAGAATGAAGTACCACAATGTAATATACAAGTAAATGGGAATATTATTCAACAAGTGAATCGGTACAATTATCAAGGAACAGTCATAACATCTGATGGGAGATGCCTTGAAGAGATTAGAACAAGAATCGCCATGGCGAAGGTAGCCTTTAGCAAGATGAAAAACATTCTGACCAATAAAAAGATGTCAATTGAAACGAGAAAAAGAGTGTTGATGGGGTACATAGAGCCTGTTCTTTTGTATGGATGTGAAACGTGGACAATGTGCAGACAAGCGGAAAAATATCTGATGGCAACTGAAATGTGGTTTCTGAGGAAAATGCAAAGAGTGCCATGGACAGATAGAAATACCAATGACCAAGTACTACAGGAGACAAATGAAAATCGTAGATTGATTAGAGAAATTAGACGAAGACAGTCAAAATCTTTTGGACATGTTATGAGAAGAAATGGATTGGAGAACTTAGTGACAACTGGCAAGATCGAGGGGAACAGACCAAGAGGAAGACCGAGAGGAAAATACCTGGATGGCTTTACCACATGGCATGGACGAGACAGGAACACTGAGCCGATCCACGACTCTGGTGATCGAGTGAAATGGCGAGTCATGACCGCCCACGCTTTCCGGCATGGCACATGATTGATTGATTGAGGAAGAGTTGCGCAATTCGTCGACCTCACTCTCTCGCCTGAGTCCATCTGATTCCAAAGACAAGACAAGTCAAGACGACTGGAGACGAATACAGGTGCAGTGGATGACCAGGGCGCTCTATGGCTTACTACCGACAATAGGGTTTATCATAATGAGATGAATGGTATTGTATTTAGAGATTGGCTCGAGAATACAGTGCATCCATCTCTAGATAGACCGTCTTGTCTAATTATGGACAATTCATCATATCACAATGTTGTTGCCCAAGACGACAAAATACCTACGACATCGAGCACAAAGGAAGCAATAAAGATATGGCTCCGAAGGGAAAACATACCATTTCCAGAAACGTATTTCAAGCTAGAATTGTTGCCCCTTGTAAAACAGACGCCAAAAAGCAAGAAATATCAAATCGACAAGTTGATAGAAGAGCATCGTCATGGGTGCTTGAGACTTCTGTCGTACCATTCTCAATTTAACCCTATAGAACTTGTGTGGGCTAAAATTAAAGGAAAGGTGGCAGCTGACAATACAACATTCAAATTGTCTGACGTCAAGATACTAACCCAGTCCACGCTATTAAATATTGATAAAAGTTAGTAGAAAATGTGAGGACTAATGAGTTGAAAGAGGAAGATGACTATTGGAGAAAGGATAGATTGAAATGTATGCAACCGAGAGCAGTCATCGACCTACTGGAATCGGCCGACACAGATTAAGATCTGGGCAGACCGCAGACATTAATCCACATGCACACCTACTGGAATATATTTGCTCCAACTATTCAAAAGAATAGCAGGCCCTTAACATTACAACATCGGCATAAACAATACAACTTATCAATTGCAACAGTTTGTATTCCACAGTGGTGCATTTTCAGTTCCGTAAGCCCTCAACGGTGACAAACAACTGGCATAAATAAACAACAACAACACTAAACGCATTGATTACTAACAAAAGAGTAATATTGAGGTGGAAACTGACATATTATGGCATAACAAGAAACGTGAGAAAAAACACGTTGTCAAATGAAGGGACAACACACGAACTTCTGTTTCCCAATCCAAATTGTCCTAACGCATTTTCCTAACATTTTCAGCTCTTCCTGTACCTACTTTTGCATTAAAATCTCCCATTAGTATTGTTATGTCTGATGTCTGATGTCTGATGGCCAGTCTGATCGAGTGTGACTTGCAGTGCGCTGTAAAAATCTTCAGTTTCAGCCATCTCTGATGTTAATGTAGGTGCATATATCTATATGAGAGTTGTGTCTTTTGGTTGGCCTCTAAGCCTGACAGTGAGGATTCTACCATTAACTGGGGTATATCCAATAGGCGACACATGTGAATGGCGATTGTGATTCCAGACAGCATATTGGCTTCACAGTTGAACATGTCCTGGTGGGACAGTGAAGAGATACAAATACAGGCTGTTAGAGTGCAACCCTGTGTACCATTCGTGTTGGTGAATGTTTGTGCCTGTAACGCGAGTGTGGATTCCCAGAGATGGCAGTGTCTGAGTGACATATTATATCATGAGAGGAATGTCATTTTCTGCGGCGATTTCAACTCTAAAGGCAAATCATCGGGTAACATTTCTTCCAACACACAGGGGAAGGAGCTCGAGGCGACACTTGAAACCAGTGACCTTGTTTGTATCAACAGTGGCTGTGTCACAATGACAGCATGCCGTCGGGGTGATGGGGACAGTGCTATTGATCTGGCGCTGGTTTCTCCTTCACTCACTACAGTGTGTAGATGGGGTGTCCTAGGGCACCATGATAGCGACCACCACTTTTGCAGCATATTGGTGGAGAAAGGCAGAACCAGGCAGCACAAGTCAACAGTCAAGACCTTCAATATGACAGTTCGGGGCAAGATGTGGTGAGTAAAATAAGGCGCGAAAAGCACATGAATCATCATGGCAGGAAAAAAGCTGACGGCAGCCACCTTGGTGGAATTGTGAGGTGGAAAAGGCCTGGATTGATAGACGTTGTGCTGTAAGAAGATGGCTAAACGCCAAAAAGAACAGAGTTGTCTTTCCTAGTCCCTGCATGCAGTTAGAAAGAGAGAGACACACAAAAGTAAGATACTTAAAAAAAAAAAAAACTGGTTAAAGTGGTTAAAAGTGAAATATGGGCAGAGTTGTGTCATAGAGTAAGCACAGACAAGTCACTGAAATTGTTCTGGCGACTACATAAAAGTATGAATGGGGTAGTCAAGAATAAGAGTGTTCCTGACCACCAAAGTGCTGACCTTATCTGGCAGAGGTCTGACGAGAATAAGGGCAAAGCCATTTTTGAACGGTATCAAGAGTGAGCAACCAGACAGACATGAGAGGCCGAAGTTTTGCCAAGGCGGTTACCTCAGACAGGTGTAAGACCCAGAACATTGCAGATGAAGACACAGTGACAGTGAAAGAGATCAGGGCTGTGCTTCGACGAAGAAATAACAGCGCACCAAGGCCAGATGGTATAAGGTATGACGACATCAATATGTGCACCGACAACGAGCTTGAGGAACTAGAAGATATGTACAACAATAGCATAGGGCGTGCTAGCATCAAAAGAAGAGTGGTTACACAGCTGATTCCCTTGCCGAAGCCTGGCAAAGACCACACAAAAAATTAAGGGATATCGAGTAATAACCATGCAACATAGAATAGGTAAGCTGCCGGAGAAGCTAATTGTCAGGAAAATATCAAGTCAGCTAGAGAGGCAAGGTTGTTTCCCACCTACCCTTGGAGGGTACCATCCAAACATGGAAACCTGGACCAATGCAGCAGTTTTTGTCCAGGATTTTTTTCCTTTTTCTGTTCGCTCGCTTAAACTCAAGCGTAGTCCTTACACACTGTTTAGTCTAGTAAGGGACCGAATTTTGCGTGTGGGTTTGCTTTCCGTTTTACCGGCGTCCCTCGCCTTAAGGCGAACCCACTCCGACTTCAGAGGTACTTGTTATTAACGTCCCAAAGTAAAGCACGGTGGCATCTCACCTCCATTTAGGAGAGGTTGCTAGATGCTCATAGCTGAGAAACATTGGCCTAGAGGCGTTCGGCCTTATCCCCCAGTTGAGAATCGTAAGATGCGTATCTGAACCAGTCATGTAGTAGGCTTAATATCTCACCACACGTTTGTGGTGAGTGAGTATCGGTCCGGACCTCACATCCAAGAGTTAATGGCTTAGAGGCGTTCAGTCATATCCCTTAGCAGAGAGTTGTAGATTATGTGTCCGGACTAAGAGTTAGTTGCCAGGATGTTTATGACGGTTTCCACTCAGGCATTGAAACATGTGTGCTGCGGCGATTGATCTTGAGGATGCGTACAACAAAGTACCATTGGATTTCTTAATGTTTCAGCTTTTTTGAACTCAAAATAAGTCCATTCCTCCTTAGTTGGATCACTGCAGCCCTCTTCCAACGGAAAATAGCTTTTAGATGTGGCAGCTGGACGTCGGAACCAACAACAGTATATCCTGGCCTACCACAGGGATCACCATCATCTCCGGTACTGTTCAACGCCTACACTGTGAGAATCACCAGTGAGCAGATCACTGGACCTGGTAGGACATTGTCATATTGCCGACGATGTTTTAGTGTATCGTCAGGGTAACGATAGAGATCAGGTTACTGTGGAACTACAAACCGAACTCAAGCGCATAAGTACTTGGTGTTTTGAGGCTGGGGCAATGGTCAACCTAACAAAGGCAACAGTGACTTGGTTCTCGTTGAATAATCATATTGTCAACACCCCAACACCAACTGTAAATCTGTGTTCAGAGACGGTGGAAAAAACGCAGGCAATGAATTACCTGGGAATACGGTTTGATTGAAGCCTTGCTTATAATGAGCACATAGACCAGGTGATAACAAAGGCCAGGCGTGGGTTGGCTGCGATGCGGATGATGGTGGCAGCAAACTGTGAGCAGCGCCATCTATGTCTTCTATACGAGGGTCTGGTCATGTCTGTTTTTGAGTATGCGATGGCAATCCTGACTCTCAGCCGTAAGCAGATAGAAAGGATGGAAAGGATACAGAATGAAGCTATGCGCATTATTCTTGGATGTACAAGAGATACAGCATGCAGGGCGATGCGCTACCTTCTTGATTTTCCAACCATTGAAGACAGAATACAAGTTTGCAGAGCACGCGCCTACCTCAGAGTTAACGCAAACATACAACATCCACTGCATAGTGAAATTATGAAGGTGAAGGGCAGCAGGTTAAAAAGAGGACGGTCGTGGATGGGTCAAGCCGAAGTCATTCTTCAAGAGGTGTGTTCACTTGAGAACTTAGAACCTGCCGAGGAGTGGGTACAAGTGCCAACAGATTTCTGCACATCCTTTTCAGTTTGCATCCAACTAGACAGAAAATGCAGACAAGAAAACCCGGCTGCTGTGGAGGCGGAAGTACAAGCGTTGATTTTCGAGAATTCGCTAGACCGTGATGCTGTCATTTACACAGATGGGTCGGTCGTCCGACATGTGAGAAGCTCATGGGCCTTTACGGCTCAGGCCGGAGGGAGAATTGTGAAGGAGGACTCTGGTGCTTTTGCTGAGACCACAAGTAGCCTGACTATAGAAGTCATGACAGTAAGTAAAGCAATAACGTGGCTCGAGACACAGACATTCATAATGGCATGTTTCCTTAGCGACTCAATGAACATGCTCAAGAGGATAGAGATGAGGGGGAGGGGGGATCCGAAGAGAATGGTTGCTGTCTCTGGAGCGGTCTCGGCTGGCAAAGATTAGTTTCATCTTCGTGCCAGGGCATGCGGGAGTACAAGGAGCGGGCTGACAAGCTCCCAGGTAATGTTACTGTGGAGGGCGGACGCGCCATGGACCAGGCCGACATTCTGAATGCTCTACGAGAAGTAAGACTTGCGAGAACCAAGTGATGACTGTGAATCTGCAACCATGGACAGACTGCGAGAACAGCAAACTAAAAGAGGTGTGGCCAAACAAGAACACTACGCAGGAAGCCAAAGAAGACTGATAAACCAACACAGAACTGGTGTCGTTAGCCGCTACACGCTGCGGGATTTGCTGAGGAGGGGATCTGAGCACTTATGGACTGAATGGTTCGATGTGCAATGAGGATGATCTGTCGACTAACTAACTAACTAACTATCTGGAGTCTGCCCGAAGATGGGACCAAAGATCTCAGCTGTTGATCCTTCTTTGTCTGTCTGTCTGTCTGTCTGTCTGTCTGTCTGTCTGTCTGTCTGTCTGTCTGTCTGTCTGCACATCTATCTAGCCAGCCAGCCAGCCAGCCAGCCGTCTGTCTGTCTGTCTGTCTGTCTGTCTGTCTGTCTGTCTGTCTGTCTGTCTGTCTGTCTGTCTGTCTGTCTGTCTTGGTATAAACCTTTCCTCTCCATTGAATGCTCTTTACATTGACATTACCAGAGTTAATTTGTGTCTGTTGGACTGAGCCCCTAGAGGTGAAAACCCCTAGGTTGAGTGAGTGAGAGAAAGCAGGGTCCAGGGGCCTGAGGTGTCGGGGGACTAACTACACATGTGTTTTGCCAGAACTCATCCTAAAGTGAACAGTGTAACCATAGCCCAGCCTACCTCACTGGTATTGTTACATTGATGAAATACGAAAAAGTGGCGGGGGATAACATTCTGAACATTTGGTGAAAAAAAGGAGGGGAGGGGGTATGACATTCTGAACATATGGTGATGGGGTGAATGGGCCAAATAAGTTTTGAGGACCATTGCTTTACTGGTTAGAGATATTAAAAGTAATCGCATGGTCACTTGTTTGATCGTGTGAGATGGTGAAACATGGCAGATCATTATAAGACTGAATTTTACTAATGTCTTCACCCATACTAAATTACAGTTACCATGAATACTTACTGGAAATGCATGAACTGTAAATGGTCCAGTAAAAGCCATCGGCACAGAGACATTTATTTGTGCTCCATGGAGAGTAGGAAGTACAGTTCCTACTAGAACCCTTGCACTCAGCCGATGACCGACACAACATTCCATGATCCAGTTCTGTAATATAAAAGTTAGTGGAACATATTTAAAATTCTTCTGAATTCTGACTGTGGCCAAGTGAAATAAGAAGGATGAACTCATGCCATCCATACCAAAGTATTGTTAATGAACAAAGATAATATGAACGTGAGTGCAAGTAAGTAACGTAAACCATCATTAATATGTAGCAGCTGCATTGCAGACTGTTGCTCTCATCACGACCCAACGAACAGTTTCTCATCTTTTACCATTTCACTTGCCACGCCAAGGAGTGTGTATTTGAAATAGTGAATAACTGTGAGTGTGTGTGTGTGTGTGTGTGTGTGTGTGTGTGTGTGTGTGTGTGTGTGTGCGTGCGTCCGTGCGTGTGTGTGCGTGTGTGTGTGGGGGGTGGCTGGGTGGGTGTGTGTGTGTGTGTGCATTCATGCATGTGCGAGTGTCTGTGCGTGTGTGTGAATGTGTCTGCCTGTCTGTCTTACAACCTGTATTGTTTATATTCACAGTATTCGTTTGATATTGCTTTTTCAATGTGAATGTAACATGATCAATAGATAACACAACCCTACAAAAACACATTGTACACCTGATTGTGTATGAATAAGGTCTGCTAAATCCATCCGAATATATTATTTAGTTGTCTGTAGCAGCTCTAGTTTTTTTTATCCACAAGTATTTGTGTATTTAATATTATTAATAGTATTGTCTTATGTCCGGTAGGGGGATAGGGGTTTCCCCTATCAACGGAGATATAAGACACCTCCTTTCCTCTGTTAGTCTACGGGACACCCTTGGGCAAGGTGGAGTACCCGTTTAGTCCCCCCCCCCCACCCCCACGTGAAGCAATGGAAGCAGGTGGTATAGGTTCTATGTAGCACTTTAACACTCCTCCCGTGTGTTGCCGGGGCCCATAAGGGAAGCAAAGAATAGCAACACTGTAGCCTACCACGCATGTCGTAAGAGGCGACTAAGGAGGCTATGGTTCCGTCGCCCTGCTACTGAGTGAGTGCGTGGCGCGACACTGTGAGCTGTGAGTTTCGTGTGAAATGCTTTTGAATCTGCCCGAGGTTTTTTGGAACGTGACTGCATGTTCGGAGCGATGGCAACTGGCTATGTCCCAGAGTTGTCCAGTTTTTGCCTTATGCAGAAATGCGTGGCTGCTGGGCTTCTGGTTGACTGCCACTGCCATCGACGATGAACTGTATTTTCGTGGACTGTGTGGGTGAACATCTAGGAAACATCCAGATGGGAAAATGACTGCCGATTCCATCAGAGACAATCTGGATGTTTCGTGGGGGACTTTTGTGTTGACATTCTGGCGGCGGCATAATGCACAGTGTAGCTGTGCGGGCTGTTGTTTGTCGAGACTCCTGTCTTTTCCACTTTTCACATTGGGCAATGGGGAGCGTTTTATGTGATATTCACTGGCACAGGAACGGCGCATAATGGGGACGACCCGTTGCTGTGAAGTTGGAACCGTGACTAACTAACTAACTAACTAACTAACTAACTTTAACACTCTTTATCTCGTTTCATTGATATCTTTTTATTTGTCTGAATGTTTTTCATCTTGCAAAAGGCTACCTTCGAAATGGCAATTCTTGTTCTAATCTCTTCAAAGCATCTCCGATGAGATGTTATGACTGTGCCGAGATAACTGTATCGATTCACTTGCTTAAGAATATGCCCATTTACTCGTATATCACATTGTGGTATTTCCTTCTTCCCAGTGACGACCACAATCTGTCTCTTTTTAATATTAGTCCTAGTTGTTCACTGTGTGCAACAACCGCATCTACTAAATTTTGCAGGTCCTGTTCATTGTCTGCAGTCACGACTGTATCGTATGTGTCAGAGCCTAACATGGGATAGCTATGCAGCAACATCGTTACGACACCCGGCGGACAAGAATTGTCGGCTGGCAAGATTGTTACCTGACACGCGACCAGCGGTCAGGCTGACGACAAGACGCACGCATGCCACGTGACGCCACTAGAGGCGGTCAGCAAGTTGCGCGCTAGCGACAGACCGAGCTGGGACCTGAGACTGGAAGGACGTGTGCGGTGAAAGCAAGGCGTTTGTGTGGATCTCTGTGGTTGAAAGCCGAACGACTGTCATCTTGAGCGTCAGACTTGTGAGCTGTATTGTGGTTGTGAGCGTCGTGAGTTATATATTGTATATTGTTGTAATCATCGTTCTGTATTTACTATGGCAATAAATCCATAGAACGTTGTGTCGTTGAGTCTTACGTCGAATCACGTTATACTTGTACTGTCTCACACGTGTTAGCTCAACGAGCCAATCCTAAGGTCCTGACATGTGTGCATATCTAATGTTATTGATGTATCGTCCCCCAATGTTGATTCCTTCCATCTCTTCTATATTTCTGAAAATATCGTCACTGTACACGAAAAACAGATCTGGATTGATTGATTGATTGATTGATTTAGGAACCGACATCACAGCATTCGGGACATTCCCATAAGCACTCTGTCCCCATCCTCAGCAGCCAGCGAAGAGTTCCAACACTAATAGTTCCAGTAGCAATCTGATTATATGTCCGTCTCGCCTTTCCTCTGAGCGTCGATCGTCGGCCAGATCCCCTCGTTACACCTCGCTGCCTCATGCTCCTCCGAGGTGTACACGTGCTCCCATAAGGCCGCAACCACGTCTGGAGACATTACACATCCCTGTCTCACACCCCTTTTAATAGCTGATATTGACTAACATCGTTATCAATTCTGATGGCAGCTTGGTTTTCTAATATATGTGTTTGTTAACAAATCTAAGGTCTTTTCCATAAATTTGTAGATTTTCAAGCATTCTTATCATGTCGACATGTCTCACTTTATCGAAAGCCTTTGTGTAGTCAATAAAGCATAGGTGTAGATCTTTAAATAACAAAGACACAAACAATAGATTGCACGATTTATTGTTTGGCATATTTCGCCGCATTTCGTCAGGCACATACTGCAGAATTCACACAACATAAAGTAAAATAACTAGATAAATCCTTCAAGCTGAAATATACGCATGTTCGCACAGTAATGTCAATTGTCTACCATGGTAATTTTAAACTGACGAACATGTCTTTCTATTTGCACAAAATTGGCCTATAAAGATTGATCATTATGGCTTCAGCAAACTTTAACAAGCGACTATTTTGTGTGTTGATCACCACACGGAAGGCACTGTCTCTGTCAATCACATGACCGGTTTCCAACAGTTGTCTGCCAATTGATGACGCGGGAATCTTTCGGTGTGTCGTCCTCCCTGTGTTCCAACCGCCTGTGTGTAATGTTCATCTCACAAAATAGTCGCTTGTTAAAGTTTGCTGAAGCCATAATGATCAATCTTTATAGGCCAACTGTGTGCAAACAGAAAGACATGTTCGTCAGTTTAAAATTACCATGGTAGACAAATGACATTACTGTGGGAGCATGCGTATATTTCAGCTTGAAGGATTTATCTAGTTATTTTACTGTTTATGTGAATTCTGCAGTATGTACCTGACGAGATGCGGCGAAACATGCCAGACAATAAATCATGCAATATATTGTTTGTGCCTTCGTTATTTAAATTCACTACGGGGAAACATTGTTTTGAATATAGATCTTTGTTTACTTCTATAGAGAGTTCAATTACTGTTCTCAGTATATACACAGCATTTATTGTGCCCTTGCCTTCTACAAACCCACACTGTTCTCCTGTTTCGGTTTGTATTTTCTTCCTAAATCTTTGCATGATAATTCTCAGCAGAATCTTTGTGATGTGGCTCATTATACTAATTGTTCGATGTTTATCGCATTCCAAGGCTCCTGATTTCTACGGGATTGCAATAAATATAGAATTACATAATTCAGGAGGTATATCTCCAGTATTGTACATAGCGTTCAGCAGTCTGGTAACTTGGTCTATTCCATATTCTTCTAAGGCCTTGATCATTTCTATTATGATATTATCTGTACTCGGAGTCTTGCCAGTTTTCATATGGTTAAGAGCTTTCTGAACTTCCATCTTCAGAATTGATGGTCATTTCATTATTATTCCGATAATCATATTGTTCTTCTCTTGTATCATCATAAATTAAAGGTCTTTCACACAATCTGACGACACTTTTAAAATCTGATCTTTTTCTATTATGATTTTGCCATCTTTGGGTTTTAGGCAACTCGTTGATGTGTGTGTTCTTTTGTTAGTCATTAATTCTTTTTGTGCATTAATTTGGTATTCCGGGTGTTGTGTGGGTTTTCAATTGTATTGCAATTTTCCTCAAGCCATGTTTCTTTTGCCTCTTTGCATAGCTTCCTAATTCTCCTGTGAATCACTTCATATTTTTGCTTGTTATTTCTGTTATTTCTTCTTACATCCATGAGTTTTAAGATGTCTTCGGTCATCCATTTCTTGCGTCCTATTATCTTTATTTTTGGGATGGGTGTTTCTTGGTTGACTGATTTCTTTGACGTTTCCGATTGGTCACTGATGTCTTGAAATAATATTTCCATATCGTACAATGCATCGAATCTATTCTTTACCTCTACGTTGAATTTAAATTTCATTTCCTCACTCTTCAGTGCCTGTAGATCAAATTTTGTGTTTCTTGGTGAATATTCGACTTTCTTTAATTTTATATGTAAATTGCTTAAGATTAATCTATTGTCGCTGTAGCAGTCTGCACTTGGTATAGTTTTTGCGACTTTTAAGGCATTTCAAAATCTTCTGTTGATGAGAATGTAATCAATCTGATTTCTGATCTTATGATCAGGACTCCAATATGTCCATAATCTTCATGGGTGCTATTGATACCAGGTGTTTCCAATAATTAAATCATGCTCTTTTACCCAATGTACAAGTCTGCAACCTCTTTTATTCTGGTCCCGTAGTCTATAATTGCCCACTATGCATCCGTCCTGTTGATTTCCGACTTTGGCATTCAAGTCACCGATTATGATATTTACTTCAGAATTCTTGCATTTCTTGAAGGCTTTCTCTAAATCATAAAATTCATTAATGCTGCCACCACTACTATCTGCTGTTGGTGCATAAACTTGTATGACGTTGACATCAAAAGGTCTTCCACTCAACTTCACCAGTAACACTCTGTCTGATACAGTCCAATATCCTTTGATCGATTTTACTCTCACTGTATCCATTATAATTGCTACTCCTCGCTGTTGTTTCTCTCCACAAGAATAGATTATTCTACATTCCTCAGATGTTATAATGGCCATTCCTGCCGATCTAGTGTCTCATATACCTAACAGGTTAATATTTAATTTTCTAATTTCATTCTTAATGTTATCAAATTTTCCATCCCCACTCATAGTTCTTACATTTCATGTTCCTACTTTCAATGTTGATATTCTTCTGCACTCAGTCGCCTGCTGACGGTCTGGAGTCACCTGGTGCTCATAACTACACCTACCGGGCGAGGCTGCACCTATGGAGCACCCATTTACGCCGTTTCTCCGATTATCGATAAGACTGCAGTACATGATATTCTTGACATCTGTAAAGAAGGTAGTTTGTCATTGTTTTCCTTCCTAGCAGTGACCATACTGTTCGATGACCGGAGCCATTGTCTCTCTCTCCCCCCCCCCCCCCCCAAAAAAAAGAAAAAAAAAAAAAGAAAAGAAAAGAGAGATCCTCTGCCTACCGCTGTGAAGCTGGAGACCATAACTTACAACTAACTGTTAGCTGCTCTTCAACTTCATCCACCACTTGCACCCATGGCTTCACGTAACCCTGATCGGGGAGCTAAACGGGTACTCCACCTTCCCAAGGGTGTGCCGTAGGCTAGCAGAGGGAAGAGGGGGACGGGAGTAGTATAGTATGGATTCCAGACCCCACTTTCAGCCTAGCTGTTCAGGCTGAAAGGGTTTATGAAGGAAATATGGGTAAAATTGTCGACTCGGCTCGAGAATCTGGAGGCATGATTTATGAAGGAAATATTTTTGGGCGGGGGAAATTTTTGATGAGAACGGGTTTTTTCGTGGGAACGAAATTTTTGGCGCTGCCTGGTGGGTGTAAAAGTAATTAAGGTAAATGTTTAGTTGGTTCTGGAAAGCGAAGGGGAAAAGTTATTTTGGTTACGTCTATTAGTATGGGTAGTGATAAACAAGGGTGTGATTGGTCGTGGTTTCGGATATATGGTGGTTACGTATATGAATGTGTCTGTGTAGTGATAAACAAGGGTGTGATGGGTATATGGTGGTTACGTATATGAATGTGTCTATGTAGTGATAAACAAGGGTGTGATAGGTATATGGTGATGGCGTATATGAATGTGTCTGTGTAGTGATGTATAAACAAGGATGTGATGGGTCGTTCTACTCATGGGTATATGGTGGTTACGTATATGAATGTATTAGTATGCGTGGTGATGTATAAACAAGGGTGTGATGGGTCGTGGTTTCTACTCATGGGTTGGGTATATGGTGATGGCGTAGACATAATGTGTCTGTTCTTGGTGATATATAAACAAGGGTGTGATGGGTCGTGGTTATACTCGATGAAGTAAGAGATGGTTACTATCATCTGAACAGTGTGATAGTAGTGAAGATAAGGGGTGGTATATTCACTACCATCATTACAAAGGATATCTTATAAAGTTATAATGGGTGTGGTGGTAAGGGGTATTAGTGATCAAGTAGGAGTGAAATAGGGGGTGGTCATAAATATAATAAGAGGTGTTCGCAATTACACACTGGTCAACCAGTGGTCAAGCAATAGTCAAGTAAGGGTCAAGTAGTCAAGTAAGGAAATTTTAGGGAAATGTGATTGTAATGAGATGGTGATGATTAAAGAGTGATAAATTAGAGGTCAAGCAAGGAAAATTTTAGGGAAAATTGGTCGTAGTGACATGGTAATGTTTAAATTAGTGATAAATTAGTGGTCAAGTAGTGGTCAAGTAGTGGTCAAGCGGTGGTTAAGTGATGAAAATTTTAGGGAAATTTTAGGGAAAAGTGATTGTAATGAGATGGTGATGATTAAAGAGTGGTAAATTAGTGGTCAAGCAGTGGTCAAGTAGTGGTCAAGTGGTCGAGTGACCACTTAAATTGTAGAGGACGATGTGCCTAAGATTATGGTAGTGATTAAAGTGATCGATGATGTGGTCAAGCAGTGGTCAAGCAGTGGTCAAGTAGTCGAGTGACCACTTAAATTGTAGGGGAAAGTACGTATAGTGCAATGGTGGTGGGTAAAGTGAGGAAGAATCAATAGTAGTGATAATAATACTACCAATATTAGCGACAAGCACAAAGACAACCAAGTACATACTTGATACACACAAATACAAAGACAACGAAACACACACACACACGTACACACATACATAAATACACACATACATATAAATAAGTCACCAAAAGGGAAAAGGTCAAGTACAGAAATAGCTATGGAAAAAGTAAGTCCACAAAACTAAGAAAGAAATGTAACTTCTGTAGTCAAATGTGTCTTATCTGAAAAGACGCTGTCAATGTCACCCCTTTCCTTGTTTTACTTTACCAAAGACCTTCACCGTATCTGGTACAGAAACCCTTATACAGCACTCATCTCTCCACAGTCTTGGTTGCTTTCTAATACAAAGTGGTTACATCACCAAGAACTTCAAACCTCCACTGTACACGTGCTCCATTGAAACACCCATGACAGTTAACAACATGTATGGCCATGTAATCTGTGAGTCCATCGGGGATAGTTCATCCGAGTATTCCAAAAGATCCATTTCCCATGGCTGACATCTTCAACTTGCTATAACACAACTTATTCTAATATACACTTTACATGAAATTTCCCAAATTTGGGCTCTATTAAAGATTACGTAATGAGATACACAAAGACACCAAGAACATATCATACAACACAATTCACAAATTAAAACTTAAACCATATCAGATGAACCACCCAACAAGTACTACTAGAACACAAACATATAATAAGGAAACACATGACACACAGAGCTTACAGACAAATCACTTGGACTCAAACAAATTTTGCTTCTTGTACTGTAGAATTCTACCAACACTTCTTTCCTATCACCAAAACTAAACATCTACCACACAACCACTGGTCATTTGTCCAACATAATACTCATACCCTCGCCATTAAGGAAATGCATACTTATACATTGTCAGACATTAGATTTAAAGCCCCTACTACTAACATATCACCGGTGTCGAGTTCCCGTTTCACAAAAACACCCTCTTGTCAGTTGTTAGTGAAAACCATTACACCAGTATATAATTGTGACTCGTAGAATCTACACTCACACTGTCGTATCTGTAGTATGGGTCTGTGATCAGAGATTCTTCTATAGAATCACATTGTAATCCTAACGTTTTAACCTACTTGTGTAAAACTTTTTTCACCTTCCATTCACCAGGTACAATGACAGCTTTAATTGATAGACGGACATCGTGGTCAGAAGATGAAGATTGTTGTGAAGATGACAGTGTTTTGAAGGAGGATGATTCTGGCTTCTTCACACCAGCTTTAACATTATACATTTTGTTCTGCCAGAAACCTACTCGTGGCACCCAACCAGCTTTAGATGTATCAGAGACAACTTTTGCTTGGGGTGATGATTCGTCTTCAGATGAAGATATTGACCTTTTTGCTAGTAGGCATGCCACAGAGTCTCTCAAGAAAATTAATGTGACGTGGAACGAAAAATATCCTACTGTTGGTGTCCGAAGGTGTTCCTCTTCAACGAATAAGGTGTGTATGGGTAGTAATGCTCATAATTCACATGTGTATTTTTGTAAACATGACCAATACCGAAAACCTATGTGCTATACATGTTTTCTATGTACATCTCTCTATACCACAAACCATCAGTGACTATACCTTTACCTTTTCTCAAGACGTGACCAATAGAATGTCGACAGTCTGTTTTTTAGTGGATTTTACCACTTCTCCTTGTGAATTTTTTACTGTTTTTTTTCTTCTTTTCTTTACTGAAGTAGTAGGTATGGCCGTCTTGTAAGTTTCAATGTGTTTTATTTACCTCCACAGGTTAATTTTGCACCAGAACCTCACTTCTTGACAGTCCATACTGTTGGCACCGAAGAACGCAATGGTAACTGGCATCATGTAATCAGAGAACGTGAGAATTTTGAAAGCCGTATACTAGAGCTGGAAAAAATATTGAACCCAGTCTTGACGGACAACCACAGAAGAAAAGTCATCGAACAAAGGACAGCAGTGAAGAAGGCAGCTGTAGTCTAATTAGCATGTATATCTCTCTGCTCTATTAAAACAGTTATAACCAGAAATAAACTAGTATGCATTTCCTTAATGTCGTTGGCGAGGGTATGAGTATTATGTTGGACAAATGACCAGTGGTTGTGTGGTAGATGTTTAGTTTTGGTGATAGGAAAGAAGTGTTGGTAGAATTCTACAGTACAAGAAGCAAAATTTGTTTGAGTCCAAGTGATTTGTCTGTAAGCTCTGTGTGTCATGTGTTTCCTTATTATATGTTTGTGTTCTAGTAGTACTTGTTGGGTGGTTCATCTGATATGGTTTAAGTTTTAATTTGTGAATTGTGTTGTATGATATGTTCTTGGTGTCTTTGTGTATCTCATTACGTAATCTTTAATAGAGCCCAAATTTGGGAAATTTCATGTAAAGTGTATATTAGAATAAGTTGTGTTATAGCAAGTTGAAGATGTCAGCCATGGGAAATGGATCTTTGGAATACTCGGATGAACTATCCCCGATGGACTCACAGATTACATGGCCATACATGTTGTTAACTGTCATGGGTGTTTCAATGGAGCACGTGTACAGTGGAGGTTTGAAGTTCTTGGTGATGTAACCACTTTGTATTAGAAAGCAACCAAGACTGTGGAGAGATGAGTGCTGTATAAGGGTTTCTGTACCAGATACGGTGAAGGTCTTTGGTAAAGTAAAACAAGGAAAGGGGTGACATTGACAGCGTCTTTTCAGATAAGACACATTTGACTACAGAAGTTACATTTCTTTCTTAGTTTTGTGGACTTACTTTTTCCATAGCTATTTCTGTACTTGACCTTTTCCCTTTTGGTGACTTATTTATAAGTTTAGTTGAAATATTTCTGTCTTTGGACGATGTTTGGTTATTTTTATAATGTTTGAATTTTGATCAACCTTTTAGTTGTAATATTTATATGCTTGGTCGAGACATTTCTCTCTTTAGGTCTTTTCATACTTGGTTATCTTTTCCTAGTTTTTTTTTATACATTTGACTGTTCTGTATTTGCCATAACTTCTTCTAAGACATTGTTCATATCTGGTAATGTAAGCTCTGAGCCGACAAGACAACGTCATGAAAACAAAACCACTAAAGAAAATCAACAAAAAAACTTTGTTTCAATATATCAAAGAATGTATTATTCATCAAAACACTTTAATGATATAAGAAAAAATCAATGACATAGATGCTTAGTGAAAAACACTTTAGTGATATAAGATAAAATCAAGGACATACATGAGTAGTGAAAAACAGTTTAGCTATATATCATAAGAAACAATCAATGACATAGATGATTAGTGAAAAAACAAAAAGTTCTGGTTTAGTGATCTTCATTTTTGAGTATATAGTTGACTATCAAAAAACACTGTTGTTGTCGAAGTCATCACACATACCTTATTTGTTTCGGATCCAGAATAAAGACATGTATGAGATATCATACAAGATATCTGAATACTTCTTTTTATCATACCAAAACCACCCGATAGCGGTGGTCGACACTTTTTTCTAATACTACCACTTGATTGGGTAGCATAAGCGATAGGTCCTTGCAGTACGCCTTAAGGGCTGCCAAACTGTCTCTATCATTTGGTTGGATATCCTCTGCTACTATGAGTGGAGGTGTTACCAGGGTGTCTAAGCGTGTCGTTCGTTCTCGTGATGTCTGGTGATGTAAGTACCGTTGTAGGTTCGAATTGTATAGATTGTCACGTAACTGACAGGGATAATCATTGTGAATGTTCCTATTATGGCGGGTAAGGTTATCATTGAAGATACAGTGGTAGCAGTCTGGTACTTGCGTTAGACTACGATGATGGTGTAAATAGACAGGTGGTGCTGTCGTCTCTGGTATTGCAGTGTTTGGTGTATTCATACGTGGCTGATGACGTATTCGTTTGTGTTTTTGTAGGCCATCGTTCGTATTATACACCTTATCACATAACTGACAGGGATATACTTGGTCTTTCCCCTCGTGAATGGTCCGAATGTGACGATTAAGGGTATACTTATCACAATAGGCTTTGTCGCACACTGAACACGTGAAA
This sequence comes from Cepaea hortensis, assembly GCA_963921405.1. Lineage (NCBI taxonomy): Eukaryota > Metazoa > Mollusca > Gastropoda > Stylommatophora > Helicidae > Cepaea > Cepaea hortensis. Next base: position 106,008,044 of record OY992886.1, read on the forward strand.
GTAGATCTGGTGGTCATATTGATAAACTGTTTTTTTTTTCTTTTTTTTTTTCTTTCTTACAACACCAAAAAGTTCTGATGTATACAATGTTTCACTGTTTTATCAGAGGCCAACGACACGAATAAGGTTCACACCAAGTTTCACTGCTGTAGCTAGCCAAGTCACTACGTGAAAAATAGCTGGTTACTACACGAACAATGCTCACACCAACCTGTTTCACCGATGTAGCCAAGTCAGTACGTGAACAATATCTGCTTACTACACGAACACTGCTCACACCAGCCTGAAGCACCTCTGTAGATACCCAAGTCACCCCTTGAACTGGTACTGAGCTCACAAGAGACGCCGTCTATTTTATACACTGGTTCTGCACACGACGTAGCTGACGTGGCAGTTAGACAAGCTATTCTCACGCCTGCTTCCCTACACACCGATGACTCATACTTAATGACTTTTGCATATGGGGTTGATGACGTAGGGGCTTCTCGGACATCCGCATTCTTTACCATAAGGGGGTATGTGGTTTGTATAGTTTAGTCTTATGAGTAAGTGTATCTGTACTGGTTGAGGTACCAGTAGTAATGGTATGGGTGTGTTTTTGTGTGCTTGTAGGTCTGTATGTACAAATGTATCAAGTGTGTATGGGTGTCTGTATGTGTTTTGTGTCTGTCTTTGTTGTTGTACGCGTCTATCAAATGTGTACATGTGTGTACTTGGGTGTCTTTGTGGTTGTAGGTGTGTATTTGTGTAATTGATTATGGGTGAGTCTGTACTTGTGTATAGTTGTGATGTTGTAGGTCTGTATGTACAAGTGTGTCTGTGTGACCGTCTTTGTGTATTTGTTTATGGCTGTGTGTGGTTGACTTTGTGCTTGTAGGTCTGTATGTATAAGTGTATCAAGTGTGTATGGGTGTGTACTTGGGTGTCTTTGTGGTTGTAGGTGTGTATTTGTGTAATTGATTATGGGTGAGTCTGTACTTGTGTATAGTTGTGATGTTGTAGGTCTGTATGTACAAGTGTGTCTGTGTGACCGTCTTTGTGTATTTGTTTATGGCTGTGTGTGGTTGACTTTGTGCTTGTAGGTCTGTATGTATAAGTGTATCAAGTGTGTATGGGTGTGTCTGTGTATAGTTGTGATGACAGTAGTAATAGTATGGATTGTCTGCACTTCTGTGTCTGTATGTACAAGTGTGTCTGTGTCTTTGTGTTTGTAGATGTGTATTTGTATAATTGATTATGGGTGTGTACTTCTGTATAGTTGTGATGACAGTAGTAATAGTATGGATTGTGTGTACTTCTGAATCTGTACGTGTGTGGTTGTCTTTGTCTTTGTATGTTTTTGTTTGTAGGTGTGTATTTGTATAATTGATTATGGGTGTGTACTTGTGTATAGTTGTGATGACAGTAGTAATAGTATGGATTGTCTGTACTTCTGAATCTGTACGTGTGTGGTTGTCTTTGTCTTTGTGTGTTTTTGTTTGTAGGTGTGTATTTGTGTAATTGATTATGGGTGTGTACTTGTGATGACAGTAGTAATGGTATGGTTGCCTTTGTGTTTGTATGTGTGTGTGTATTTGTGTAATTGATTATGGGTGTGTACTTGTTGTGGTACCAGTAGTAATGGTTTGGGTGTGTTTTTGTGTGCTTGTAGGTCTGTATGTACAAGTGTATCAAGTGTGTATAGTTGTGATGACAGTAGTAATCCTAGGCGATGGGTGTGTCTGTGTATGGTTGTCTTTGTGTTTGTACTTGAGTGGTTGTTTATTTGATTATGGGTGTGTACTTGTGTATAGCTGTTGTTGTGACAGTAGTAATGGTATGGGTGTGTCTTTGTGCTTGTCTGTCTTTATGTGTATGTTTGGTTGTCTTTGTATTTGTATGTGTGTTTGTGTGATCCTCTTTGTGTTTGTATGACCCTCTTTGTATGATTTTTACACACCCCACAAAAATATAGTATAATAACGTACCAGCTAATATTCTTGTCGATAATATTGATAGTACTATTATCACTACTATTGATTCTTCTTCACTTTACCCACCACCATTGGACTATACGTACTTTCTCCTACAATTTAAGTGGTCACTCGACTACTTGACCAGTGCTTGACCACTGCTTGACCACGTCATCAATCACTTTAATCACTACCATAATCTTAGACACATCGTCCTCTACAATTTAAGTGGTCACTCGACCACTTGACCACTGCTTGACCACTGCTTGACCACTACTTGACCACTAATTTACCACCCTTTAAGCATCACCATGTCGCTACAACTACTTTCCGCTAAAATTTATTCACTTGACCACTTGACCACTGCTTGACCACTGCTTGACCACTAATTTACCACTCTTTAATCATCACCATCTCATTACAATCACTTTTCCCTAAAATTTACCTAAAATTTTCATCACTTAACCACTGCTTGACCACTACTTGACCACTACTTGACCACTAATTTACCACTAATTTAAACATTACCATGTCACTACGACCATTTTTCCCTAAAATTTTCCTTACTTGACCACTTGACCACTGCTTGACCACTAATTTACCACTCTTTAATCATCACCATCTCATTACAATCACTTTTCCCTAAAATTTCCCTAAAATTTTCATCACTTAACCACTGCTTGACCACTACTTGACCACTACTTGACCACTAATTTACCACTGGTTGACCAGTGTGTAATTGCGAACACCTCTTATTATATTTATGACCACCCTTGTATCACTCCTACTTGATCACTAATACCCCTTACCACCACACCCATTATAACTTTATATGCTTTCCTTTGTAATGATGGTAGTGAATATACCACCCTTTACCTTCACTACTATCACACTGTTCAGATGATAGTAACCATCTACACCTCTTACTTCGTCGAGTATAACCACGACCCATCACACCCTTGTGTATACATCACCACGAACAGACACATTCATATACGTAACCACCTCTTACTTCGAGTATAACCACGACCCATCACATCCTTGTTTATCACTACCCATACTAATATACGTAACCAAAATAACTTCCCCCCCCCCCCCCCTTCGCTTGCCAGAACCAACTAAACATTTACCTTAATTACTTTTACACCCACCAGGCAGCGCCAAAAATTTCGTTCCCACGCCGAAAAAAACACGTTCCCATCAAAAATTTCCCCCGCCCAAAAATATTTCCTTCATAAATCATGCCTCCAGATTCTCGAGCCGAGTCGACAATTTTACCCATATTTCCTTCATAAACCCTTTCAGCCTGAACAGCTAGGCTGAAAGTGGGGGTCTGGAATCCATACTGTACTACTGACGGGGCACCAAAATAGTATGACATAATCACAAATGGAGTGAACTATACAATCTCACAGATTGAGTGAACTATACAATCTCCAGTGAATTAAGAAGTGAGGATTGAAGCTGGTGCTGGACAGGACACATTGTGAAAACCTATTAATAGTATGACTAGAGTTCCAGAGGAAGGTAAAGAAGAGCAAACGCACAAAAACTAAACGAACCCTTAGTTTACTTTAGTCGACGGATCAACATCACGGCACACAGGTGTAACCCATAAGTGTCCCGTTCTACTCCTAACTCAAGCCTGAGTCCGGAGAATCTCAGCTCAGTGCACGAACTCCGTAGCACCGGCGAGGATCCTGAAAATATTTTTGGTAGATTTTTAACTCGAAATTTTGCCCGGGCAGCGCCGTTAGGCTACTCTTTTTCGATTTCCAACGGCAAAGGTATATGTTACGTGCGCAACAATGCACACGGGCGTCCGATCTCATCACCCAGAGACCAGGGAACATTTTATTACTAGAAGTCCACATGAAAAAAATCCCGGTCCTCACTAGGACATTGAACCCGGGACCTCCAGCACTCGAGGCGGATACCATACCTCGAGACCACTCAGAACGAGTGGTGCTGAACCTTAAGTGCCAGAACCTTAAGAAGGATTTAAATGCGTCAAACCTGGATGTCTAATCACATTAAAAAAACAATTGTTGTTCTAGTCCTGAAACATTTGGTGGTGACTAACGAACTACTGGCCATTTTCTTGTTAAGCAATATTTCAGCAACTCTTTGGGTTTTTTTTTCTATTGCGCCATAATCATATGTTGCACTCGTTAGTTGGAAAACATTGACATGCTGTCCGATTGCCTTTAGATTTATCATATTTTACCTGCAATATTTTATCCTTTCAAAGGGATTGGACAGAAGAAGATCGATTGAAATGTACAAGGGCAATCTTACTTGGTAAGCACAAACGTGAGATGTAGTAATACAAGTCGCCAAGACAATCACATCTGCCCGACGCACAGGTGAAATTAGATGTACATTCTGTGGTTGAACTGCAGCTCGCCCCCTGAGATTTCTCTGAATTAGGAGAAAATAAATAAAATTAACATATAAATACGCACGCTGTCGCATAATAACACATACGTTATAGTCAGTAAGAGGGAAGAGTCATGATACTCGTCCTGAGGCTCATTGGCCATAGGATACCAGCCCCATATTCTTATAGACCAATCAGCAATCAAGGGGTGATGAGGTCACAATCAGGCTGCCGCCTTTACTTTCCAAACATGTCCTGATTCCTAGTTTTTATGTCTGGGTCGACTTGGGTGGTCAGATCAATTGTAAACATTCGCCTCAATGGGAATTCCAACCCATGACCACCAACCGATAGGTAGGCTTACTAGACGCTCCGCTCCGCGGCTCCCACAAGCAATATAGGATGCAATACAATATTAGCTTTACATATAGAGTCTGTCTAACAGGTTAACAAGTATCTGAAACAACCTACAGTATGATGGCTGCTAAATGGAAATGCACACATAGAACCACAACAACTAGCTATCAAAGCAGTCTATAACAGCCTAACAATAAATTTCTAGATAATAATCTAGACCAGTGTTTTCCAACCTTTCTTGTGCTATGCCCCACCTAAGCCTTTCTAAAATGCTTATGACACGCCCAAGACTGCATTACTTGGTACACTGGATATGTGGGGGTGAGATGAGTTATCAGTTTGAGTTTACAGATAACTGTCATAACGAAGTTACCACAGTGCTGACTGTGATACGGATCATTCTTTGGTTGTTGCAAGGGTTAGACTGAGACCAAAGAGAATCTACACAGCTAAACACAAATCTAGCCCCAGGATTAATATTATTAACACTCACGATCCTGAAAAGTGCTTTCAGTTTCAACAGCAACTTGAAGACGCTTTCACTGATACACCAGAAAATTGTACAGTAAATGAAAAGTGGGGTCAAATTAAGGAAACTCTTTATAAAACTGCCGTAGGGGTTTACGGCACTGTGGATCATAAGAGGCAGGACTGGTTTGCGGCAAACAGCGAGACTCTGCAGCCCTTGATTGATAAGAAGAAGAAAGCTCTCTTAAGAAACAAGGAAAGACCAACGTGTAACACTCTGAGTGAACTAAGGCAAGCTAGGAAGGATGTGTAATAGGCTGCCAGGCAGTGTGCAAATGATTATTGGATCAAGTTATGTGAGTCCATTCAAATCGCAAGTGATAAGGGAAACATAAGAAGCATGTATGAAGGAATAAAGAAAGCCTGTGGTTCAGTGATCAAAAGAAGTGCACCATTGAAAACCTTGACTGGAGAAATCATCACTGACAAGAAACAGCAGATGGACAGATGGGAAGAGCACTATTTGGAGCTTTACTCAAGTGAGACCAAACTAGCGGATGATGCCCTCAACGCCATAGAGGCTCTACCAAGTCTTGACCACCTGGACACACTTCCCACCATAACAGAAGTTAAGTGTGCTATAAATGAACTTGCATCTGGCAAGGCTCCAGGTAAGGATGGGAATCCAATAGAGGTTATAAGGAGTGGACAAGACACACTCACTCTACAGATCCACCAGCTAATAGAGCTATGCTGGCGAGAAGGACAAGTCCCACAGGATTTCAAAGATTCAAGCATCATAACACTGTACAAGAACAAGGGCGATCGGAGCGACTGTAACAACTATAGGGGTATCTCACTTCTGTGTATTGTTGGAAAAGTATTTGCCAGAATTATTCTAAGCAGACTTCAAGTCATAGGAGATCAAGTCTACCCCGAATCACAGTGTGGCTTTCGACAGAACCGGTCTACCATTGATATGATATTGTCACTGCGACAAATGCAAGAAAAATGCCGTGAACAGAATCAACCACTGTTTATTGCCTTCATCGACCTCACACAAAGGCATTTGATTTGGTCAGTCGTGAGGGTCTATTCAAGGCACTAAAGAAGATTGGCAGCCCACCAACTCTTCTGTCCATTGTGGAATCGTTCCACACAGGCATGAAGGGTATAATCAAGTTTGATGGTGCAACTTCTGAAGAATTTGAAATCAAGAGTGGAGTTAAGCAAGGTTGTGTACTAGCTCCCACCCTCTTTGGAATATACTTTTCACTTCTACTGAAATATGCCTTTCGTGATCAGGATGGTGGTATATACATTCACTCACGCTCAGATGGCGGCCTTTACAGTGCTCAAAGATTAAAGGCCAAGACCAAAATTAGGAGGGTACTGATCAGAGAATTGGTTTTTGCAGATGATGCTGCAGTTACGACCCACTCTGAGGAAGAATTGCAATGTCTACTATCTGCATTCTCCAATGCTTTTTCTGAATTTGGTTTAACAATTAGCAAAAAGAAGACACAGATTATGTCACAAGGTGCACATGGCGTACCATCAATCTTTATTGACGACGCCGAACTAGAGATGGTAGACCATTTGACATATCTAGGATCAGTGGTAAATAACAAATTATCACTAGATCAGGAAATCAACATCCGGATTGGTAAGGCAGCAACAACAATGAACAGGTTAACAAAAAGAGTCTGGGATAACAGGAAGCTTACTGCAAAAACAAAAGTCCTTGTCTATCAAGCCTGTGTCCTTAGTACTCTTCTTTATGGCAGTGAAACCTGGACAACTTACTCACACCAAGAGAAACGTTTAAACAGCTTTCATATGCGGTGTCTGCGAAGAATTCTTGGTATTAAGTGGCAAGACAAAATCACAAATACTGAAGTATTGGAAAGATCAGGTTGTGTGACAGTTTATTCTATGCTCAGTCTTCGTAGACTTAGATGGATAGGACATCTTAGGAGGCTGGATGATGGTAGAATACCAAAGGACATAATTTTTGGTGAAAAACAGATGGGTAAGAGATCTCAGGGTCGGCCTCTACTACGATACAAAGATGTGTGTAAGCGGGACATGATTGAAGCAGGCATTGATAATGCACACTGGGAGCAAGTCGCCGCTGAACGTGTTGCATGGAGGGCAAATATCAGAAATGGAATAAAGTCAAAGGATAAAATTATTGCAGATAAGTCACACACCGAGCGTTTGAGACGTAAGATGGTGCATGATGGTGGAAATGACCACGTGTTCACATGCACCCACTGTGAACGGACGTTTAGAGCGCAAATTGGCATTATCAGTCACATGCGCTACCGCCATAGGTAAAAGTTATTATTCCAAACTATCGTCTGTCAAGACGGCAAAGTGCCAATGTAAAGTTTACTACACAAGACTTCGTGAACTGTGCTGTCGTCTTACGCTCGGCTTGCAGAAATGATGCACCAGCCCAATAGGAATTGTGTTAGAAGTCTGTGAGTGACCGATGTCAGTTTTATAAAACCAGTTGATCCCTAGCCACAAGACCCTTGTCACGCAATTACACTATTGAGGGCACTTTACACTTGTCACACTACATGTTGAGCTTTCTGAGACGCGTTGCTAGCTAAACCATCCGCGGAGAGACAGACAGCAGTCTCGCTGTTAAAGAGTTAATTTAAGCTTAGATTGTTAGTTAAATGTGTGGCTGTGGGCTGGCTTTTTTGAAAGCCATGAATTAACCCCAGTGAATCAATCAATCATTTAAGTGGCATCTCCGCAATGAGTATATCACTGGTTGTCCTGTGTCTTCGTGGTGCTTTTATATACACTTCTTCCAGTCCACCTCTGGATGTTGTCAACACATATAACGCGTTTCTCTTCTTCCACACTTATTCTCGAACACATTCTTCAACAAGCTGTGTCTTTTTTCTATAAACGAAGTATTTGACCCTGAGATTATTCAGTAATATTTTCTGAAATCCCAGGTGTAGCACTTCTTTATAATGTTGATTTTACTTCTTCAGCCATACAGTTATTCATCAACCTCGGTGAACACGTGTTCCGACTTATTCAGATAGTCTGAAGTGATTGTTCCTCGAGTTTGTTGTGCATTCAAGACTGTCAGATGTGTGTCAATGTCTCACGTCATACGTTTGTCTTGTGTCGTGACAGGTCGTGAACATATCAATAAAGTCCCATGACTCTAAATTATATGTTTAAGCTTTTAATAAATACATCACAGGTTTATCTCAATATATTTACACAATCGGTATATAAACCCTCAATGCGCTCGTTCGTTCATAACATAGCACCTCAGCTCACACAACTAGCGCACACGCAGTATCACAGAATAACGCTCTCGCTGCTATGAAACATATATAGCGCTCATCCAAATCACTCGCTCTAGCAATCGTAGCGCTGATTCTTAGCCAACACTCGGGCACGTCCTCTCCTGATCACAGTCCAGTCTCGTCTCCCCAGGTTTCGTCCTAGGTTTCGCGTCACGTGGTCTCTGACCGCGTGTAATCTCAAGGTCCTCTTGTCCTTCAGGCTAGTCGTGGTCTCTAATGAGTCTTAGGAAAGGGGTCTCGATCTGTCCTTCACCTCAGGTCAGTCTATCTGTTACTAACTGTTGTCTCCCTTACTAAAGTCCAAGGGTGACCTGTCCTGCTTAGTATTCCCATGTTCTGTCTACTATGTCCTGTCTCTGGGCTTTGTCCTCTCTATCATATTCCCAGGACGCTGACAGTGTGCTACAGAAAACCAAGCCAGCACCACAGTCTGACAGTCACGTGAAGGAGAGAAAAGCTGGAATATAATGTGATATAAAGGATTTTTTTTTAATCAAGAATAGAGTTGAGAAAAGTTAGTTGCAAATCCTTTACAGGACGTCACAGTCAACCCCAGCAATTTTTGGCTGGTTATGATTTCTTGGCAATTTAAGTTCAGTAGTTTGCCATTGCTTTCTGAACTACCAGCACTCAAACCATTGTATGGAAAGTAACGCAAGGCAGTTTGCTTCCAAATAGTCGTCAGCCGCATTTCGAACGCGTTATGCGAGATTATGAATTGGATTCGTAGCCCCTTCTCCACAGAACAGAGAATTCGCGGGTAAATAACAATATTAAATATTCCTGCATCACAGAATGGAAGGACATCCAGGCATTAACAGTATAGAGCATAGGGATGCCTTTGTGCAAGAGTACACATCCTGCCCATTCAGCCAGGGTAACGTGAAACATAGCAGCATGAGGTGGATGTAGCTTCCGTGGACCAGAAACATGGCCAACCACCAAGATAGTTACTAATAAACTAACAATATTCATTAACTGATGCCTGCTAAGAATAGAAGGACTAGATGGTGTGACAGAATTACCATTGTGGAGACAGTGGGGAGTATTACACAACTCCAGATGAGTCAAGAGATGAGGAAAAGACTTCTTCTTCTTCTTCTTCTTCTTCTTCTTCTTCTTCTTCTTCTTCTTCTTCTTCTTCTTCTTCTTCTTCTTCTTCTTCTTCTTCTTCTTCTTCTTCTTCTTCTTCTTCTTCTTCTTCTTCTTCGTCGTCGTCGTCGTCGTCGTCGTCGTCGTCGTCGTCGTCGTCGTCGTCGTCGTCGTCGTCGTCGTCGTCGTCGTCTTCTTCTTCTTCTTCTTCTTCTTCTTCTTCTTCTTCTTCTTCTTCTTCTTCTTCTTCTTCTTCTTCTTCTTCTTCTTCTGCTGCTGCTGCTGCTGCTGCTGCTGCTGCTGCTGCTGCTGCTGCTGCTGCTGCTGCTGCTGCTGCTGCTGCTGCTGCTGCTGCTGCTGCTGCTGCTGCTGCTGCTGCTGCTGCTGCTGCTGCTGCTGCTGCTGCTGCTGCTGCTGCTGCTGCTGCTGCTGCTGCTGCTGCTGCTGCTGCTGCTGCTGCTGCTGCTGCTGCTGCTGCTGCTGCTGCTGCTGCTGCTGCTGCTGCTGCTGCTGCTGCTGCTGCTGCTGCTGCTGCTGCTGCTGCTGCTGCTGCTGCTGCTGCTGCTGCTGCTGCTGCTGCTGCTGCTGCTGCTGCTTCTTCTTCTTCTTCTTCTTCTTCTTCTTCTTCTTCTTCTTCTTCTTCTTCTTCCTCTTCAGCGTTCCGAGCCATTGAGGTTCTTTGCTGCAGATACAATCCGTCTCCATTCGTCTCTCTGGTGGACCTTCTCTTGCCATTCGTTGATTCCAAGTGCTTGTAGGTCTGTATATATATTATCTCTCCACCGTCTTCTTGGTCTATCTCGGGGTCTACGGTCAGTTATTTTCTGAGTGTAAGCGAGTTTTGTTTCCCTATTATCTTCTATTCTTTCTATATGCCCCAGCCATTGTAGTCTATTAGCCTTTATGATACCAGTGATTAGCGGGGACTTAAACAGATCATAAATGTCTTTGGTACTTCTTCTTTTCCACTCTCCACTTTGTGTATCCCTAATAGGTCCAAAGATGCGTCTTAAAACTTTGTTCTCAAAGGTTTGTAACAATGCTTCGTCTCCTTTCGTTGTACTCCAGGTTTCAGAGCCATACAGCACAACTGGTCTGATCAGTGTTTTGTATATTGTGATGTTGGTGTTACGAGATAGCGCCTTTGATTTTAGTAGATGTTGTAGTGCATAGTATATCTTATTTCCAGAATTGATTCTAGTTTGTATTTCTTCCCTTATGATGTTGGAGCAGTTGAAGATTGTACACAGATATTTGTATGTTTCCGTTCTTTTAATGGTCATATTATCTATTTGTATGTGGCCAGAGTTTTTAGCCATTCCTTCTCTTGAAATTACCATATATTCTGTCTTATCTTGGTTGATAACCAGCCCCATCAGTTGGGCTTTTTCCTTTAACAGGAAAAGACACCGGTTTTAAACAGTGAAAACCTGTTAATAGTTCTACATTACAGTCATTTTTCTGGAACTCACAGAGCAACAGAGACAGTGGGAGAGCTAAACACACGGAAAAGATAATTATGACAGAAGTGAATAAAATTGGGATGACATGGAAAGAACCGCAGGGCACAACCATGGAAGGCACGAGTTGGTGGAGGCCCGGGACTTCATTAGGAAACAATGCAGAAGAAGAACTGCGGTATCGTAGTGGCTAGAAGTAGCATGCTGACCCCGTGGTTGTGGGTTCGAATACGAATAAAAATTGCTCTGGGCTGCCATGTCGACCCAGATTAACATGGGCACCATGAATTGTCTTTGGAAGTAAAGGCGGTCGGCTTTACACTCCTCGCATTATCCACTGATTGCCTATTGGTCTGTAAAATATGTGTCTAGAATCATACGTCCACAGCTCCTAAAGTCATGTAAAAGGTCCCTATTTAGAAGAAAAATATAATTAAATAATTATTATACAGATCTTACTCAGAAAGCAGGAACGCAATGAGCTGTTGTAGTAAAAGTCACGACCACATTCACACGTGCCTGTCATACAGTACAGAGCTGATGTGCATTCTTGGCTTGAGCTGCAGGTCACTCCAAATGTTTTCCCTGGGTTAGGAGAAAATAAACGAAATCAAAATATAAATACACCGATCGTCACACATACATCATAGTATGCAATAACATACTAGTAGTTATGTATGTCATTTACGTTTATAATTTCAGAATAATCGAATAATTTCCCGAATAACCGATATTATTTTCCTTTTATAAGCTTAGTAATACTTATTCGATGACGTCACAAAGTAGATCCACCAAAATCAATAATTAAAGCGGAAAGAGTGGGGAGGGGGGGGGGGTATTCTATGAATAATCGATTTTTTTCTGTGGTGCTGGTAGCTTCTATTTTGAAAAGTGACCTTTATCTATTCCACCCCTCTATTTTTTCTGTGGGGGTAGAGAGGGTCGTATTATTGCTTTCTTTGGGCGTGGTTTATTTGAAAAAGAAATGTTTTAGTGTCCTACACCTAAGCGTTGTAGGCATGATTAGTGTATACGCAACAGCATCAGATGTAATTAATACTAAAGAATGAATGGATTTTGGTGGGGTGGATTGGTGTTGTGTGTCAATATGATTGGAATGGGCAAGGAGTGGGGTGTCACCTTCGACACAAATATCGACGGGCGAGGCTGGGTGAGTCTTTCCCCTCCGTCGGTTATAGCTTAACACACGCCACCTACTAAAACTTGTTAATATCTTTGTAGGTTTCTTTGGAATTTTGTTTTCTTTTGTGTTGATTTCTTGTGTTGTTATCATTGTCTTTGCATGTGTTTCCCTTATTGTGTTAGCTTCTTTCTGTCTCGGTAGTTTTGTCTAGTGGTCTTCCACAAATCTATCAATATAATATGGGCGTTCATTGGAAATCCGTTCCAATGGCTTTATTGCAAAAGCATGAAAGAAACATTTACAGGTGTGGTAGAATTAAACAAAGCATTCATTTTGAATGAATTATGCACCATGGGTTAGTCAGAAGAAGTCGCCGTAGGCATTCAGGCAAGCATCCCATCGCTTAGGTAGGCGGCGAATGCCGTCCGCAAAAAGGATTGTGGTTGCTCACTGAACCGAGTGTTTACCGCGTTCATTACGTTTGCAACTGTGTGAAATCGTTGCCCCTTGAGAGCTTTGTTTTAGATGTCGGGACAAATGAAAATCACATGGTGACAAATCAGGATTATAGACTGGATGTTGCAGAGTTTCCCACTTCTTCCTTGCTAATGCTTCCTGCGCAATCTTTGCGACATGCGGTTGAGCATTATCGTGCAACAAAATCACACCGCGGGAAAGCATGCCAGGTCGTTTATTCTTGATGGCTTTTGGCAGCTTGTCTAGTGTTTGCAAGTAGTGGGTAGAGTTGATGTTGACACCAGGTTCTTTAGAGTCGGCAAACAATAGCCCTTCATTGTCAAACCATGCGCTCAGCATAATCTTACCAGCAGAAACCTGTAACTTGAATTTGTTGGCATTTGGTGATCCAACACGCTTCCATTGCATGCTGTCTCTTTTGCTGCTCGGCTCAAAGTGGTGACACCATGATTCATTGCCTGCCACTATGCGGAAGAGAAATGCATCACCCTTGACTCTGTAACGCAGCAAGTGGTTCAAACACCATACTATGCGTTCAACATCCGTGGTACCCACTGTGAACACACCTTCCGATATTGCAGTTTCTTACGAATTGTCCCAATTGACACATCAAATTCTTTCGCTAGCGAACGTATGCTTCGACAACGGTTCATCTGTACTGCTGCATCAATTTTGGCGATGGTTTTTTGTGTTGTAACAATATGCGCTTCACCCGGCCGTCGAAGATCTGTCGTGAAATGACGTCCTTTTCGAAACATTCGTGCCCAGTCTATCACTGTTGCCTTCGACACACATTTGTTACAATACACTGCCTGCATTCTTCGATGAATGTCCACTCGTCGATATCCTTTAAATAAAAGAAACTGAATCACTGCTCCTTGAGCTTCTTTAGGCGGATTTTGGATCAATCCGGCCATTTTCTCAACGGTCATAAACAGAACCTATGCATCATGGGACGATAAGCAAGTGCTCTTTTATTCGTTGGTCAGTACTTATCACATGCCTATGACATGATCATGTTCAACGTACGCAATTACGTATATATATATATATATATATATATATATATATATATATATATATATATATATATATATATATAGTTAGTTTGTTAGTCGACAGATCATCCTAATTGCACATCGAACCATTCAGTTCTCGGATCCCCTCCTCAGCAAATCCCGCAGCGTGTAGCGGCTAACGACACCAGTTCTGTGTTGGTTTATCAGTCTTCTTTGGCTTACTGCATAGTGTTATTGTTTGGCCACACCTCTTTTAATTTGCCGTTCTTGCAGTAATTCCATGGTTGTAGATTCGCAGTCATCACTTGGTTCTCGCAAAAGTGTTATTTCTCGTAGAGCATTCAGAATGTCAGCCTCGTCCATGGCGCGTTCGCCCTCCACATTAGCCTTACCTGCGAGCTTGTCAGCCCTCTAATTTCTTTGTACTCCCGCATGCCCTGGCACGAAGATGAAATTAATGTTTGTCAGCCGAGACCGCTCCAGAGAGAGCAACCACTCTCTTCGGATCCACCTCGTCTCTATCATCTTGAGCATGCTCATTGAGTCGCTAAGGAAACATGCCATATTGAATGTCTGTGTCTCGAGCCATGTTATTGCTTTACTTACTGCCATGACTTCCATAGTCAGGCTACTTGTGGTCTCAGAAAGAAAAAAAAGCATTAGAGTCCTCCTTCACAGTTCTCCCTCCGGCCCGCGCCTTAAAGGCCCACGTGCTTCTCACATTTCAGACGACCGACCCATCTGTGTAAATGACAGCATCACAGTCTAACGAATTCTCGAAATTCAACGCTTGTCCTTCCGCCTCCACAGAGCCGGATTTTCTTGTCTGCATTTTCTGTCTAGTTGAATGCAAACTGAAAAGGACGTACAGAAATCTGTTGGCACTTGTACTAAGGTTCTAAGTCCTCCAGTGAACACATCTGTTGAATAATGTCTTCGGCTTGATCCATGCACGACCTTCCTCTTTTTAACCTGCTGCCCTTAACCTTCCTAATTTCACTGTGCAGTGGATGTTGTGTGTTTGCGTTAACTCTGAGGTAGGTACGTGCTGTGCAAATTTGTATTCTGTCTTCAATGGTTGGAAAATCAAGAAGGTAGCGCATCGCCCTGTATGCTGTATCTCTTGTACATCCAAGAATAATGCGCATAGCTTCGTTTTTTATCCTTTCCATCCGTTCTATCTGCATACGGCTTAGAGTCAGGATCGCCATCGCATACTCAAAAACAGACATGACCAGCCCCTCATATTGGAGGCATAGATGGCGCTGCTCACAGTTTGCTGCCGCCGTCATCCGCATCGCAGCCAAACCCCGCTTGGCATTTGTTATCACCTGGTCTATGTGCTCGTTATAACAAAGGCTCCGATCAAAACATATCTCCAGGTAATTCATTGCCTGCGTTCTTTCCAGTCTCTGAACACAGATTAACAGTTGGTGTTGGAGTGTTGACAATATGATTATTCAAAGAGAACCATGTCACTGTTGCCTTTGTTGGGTTGACCATTGCCCCAGCCTCAACACACCAAAAACTCATGCGATTGAGTTCGGTTTGCAGTTCCACAGCAACCTGGTCTCTATCCTTACCCTGACGATACACTAAAACATCGTTCGGCATATGACAATGTCCTACCAGGTTCAGTGGTGATTCTCACAGTGTAGGCGTTGAAAAGCACCAGAGATAATGGTGATCCCTGTGGTAGGCCAGGATGTATTGTTATTGGTTCCGAAGTCCAACTGCCACATCTAAACATTAATTTCCGTTGGAAGAGGGCTGCAGCGATCCAACTAAGGAGGAACGGACTTATCTTGAGTTCAAGAAGCTGAAGCATTAAAATATCCAATGGTACTCTGTTGTACGCGTCCTCAAGATCAATCACTGCACCAAAGGTTTCAATGCCTGAATGGAAACCTTCATAAACATCATGGGCAAAAACTGCTGCATTGGTTCAGGTTTCTCTTTTGGGACGGTAACTTCCCAGGGTGGGTGGAAAAACACCTTGCTACTCTAGATGGCTTGATACCTTTTTGGCAATTAACTTCTCCAGCAGCTTGCCTATTATATTCTGCATGGTTATTACTCCATATCCCTGAATTTGTGTGTGGTCTTTGCCTGGCTTCGGCAAGGGAATCAGATAGCTGTGTAACTACTCCTCCTTGATGCTAGCACTTCATATACTGTTGTTGTACATGTCTGCTAGTTTCTCTAGGTCGTTGTCGGTACACCTATTTATGTCGTCATATCTTATGCCATCTGGCCCTGGAGCACTGTTTTTTTTTTAATCGTCGAAGCACAACCTTGATTTCTTTCACAGCCACTGTGTCTTCATCCGAAATGTTCTGGGCCTTACACCAGATTGAGGTGACCTCCTTGGCAAGATTTCGGCCTCTCATGTCTTTCTGATTGCTCTGCTCTAGATAACGTTCGAAGATGGCTTCGCCCTTGTTCTCGTCAGTCCTCTGCCAGATGTGGTCGGCACCTTGGAAGTCAAAAATTCTCTTATTCTTAACTACCCCACTCATTCTTTTATGTAGTCGCCAGAACAATTTCAGTGACTTGTCTGTGCTTACTCTTTGACATACCTCTGCCCATTTTTCACTTTTAACCACCGTAACTCTTTTTTTAAAATAGCTTACGTTTGTGTGTATCTCTCTTTCTAAGTGCATGCAGGGATGAAGATGGGCAGCTCTGTTCTTCTTGGCGTGTTGCCATTTCCTTACAGCACTACGCTTATCCATCCAGGCCTTCTCCACCTCAAAACTCCACCAAGGTGAATGCTCCCGTCTTGTTTTTCTGCCCTGAAACTTTCTGCGCTCGTCGCTCCTTACCTTACTCACCACATATTGTCTTGTATTGTCATACTGGAAAGTCTTGACCGTTGACATGTGCTGCCTGGTTCTGTCTTTCTCCACCAATATGCAGCAAGCGCGGTGGTCGCTGCGTGGTATCCTAGGACACCCCATCTACACACCGTAGTGAGTGAAGGAGAAACTAGCGCCAGATCAATAGCACTGTCCTCATCACCTGGGCGGCTTCCTGTCCTGATGACACAGATTCTGTTGATACAAACCAGCTCAATGATTTCAAGTGCAGTCTTGAGCTCCTTCCCCTGTGTGTTGGAGGAAATGTTTCCCCGTGATCTGCTTTTAGCATTGAAATCGCAACAGAAAATGACATTTTTGTGTGTGACCTAATATGTCACTTAAGCACTGCCACTTCTGGGAATTCACACTCGCGTTACGGGCATACACATTAACCAACACGAAAGGTAGACCGGATTGAACTCTAACGGCCTGTATGTGTATGTCGTCGTTGCTCCAACTGGACATGTCTAGCTCTGACGCCACTATGCTGTCGCGAATGAGAATCGCCATTCCCAGATGTCGCCTGTTGTAGAAACATTTGAAGCTGGCCATTTGGAGTAGCTGATCACCCAGTCTCGTCTCCTGGAGTGCTAGAATGTCATTCCTTTAAACCAAGTTTTCGAGAATAGGGCCTCGTTGTTTAACGCTGGCGCAGTTCCAATATAGAATACGAGTATTCCTGAGGCCCAGACGGTAAAATTTAAGTCTAAAACGTCTTAACCCACCTCGTATTCCATGTCGCTTGCGGCCACAACGTTGGCCCCTTCGCCTTGTTTTGTTGACTGCCGTCCTCACGGAACACACAAATTGTTCCGCCATGTTGAAAAGACCGAACACCACAGAACCACACACGCTGCAAAAAGTCCCTCAAGGTTTGCTTCGCTCAATGCACGAAACTCCATTGCATCGGCGCAGATCTTAAGAATAAAATCCTGGTTTTTACCGTCCTTGACCGGAAGTCATATATCACCCTTATTATGTAATTATAATTCACCCATATATATATATATATATATATATATATATATATATATATATATATATATATATATATATATATATATATATATATATATATATATATATATATAATTGATACAGAAAGGAAACGATTAGAGGTGATGTGGTTACATGATCGCTGTGAACAAGGCAGTTTACATAAAACAATGACAGGGAACTTCTGATGTATTAGCATTTCTACATCGATCTCCAAAGTGGGTCATGTTTTCAAAGGAGGTTATTTACTTACTTTTAGTTAATTCTGGGACATGGTACAGGTAACACCAACTGGTAGGTATTAATTCAACAAACTATTTTTTGTTAGGTCTGATTTGCACGGCTGAGTTAAGAATGCCGCTTTCCTATACAATAGTGACAATAGAACAGTGCAGCTAAAATTAAATAAATTATATAAGAGATACAAATGTATGCACAAAGAAGCCACTGTTACTATCAAACATATTAAGAAACACCTTAGTCAGAAGGCATCAAGACATAGGCATTAGAAGTACTGGAAACATTTAAAATACAATTATTAACTAAACTGTTGAATGCTATTTACAACAGTGAATACATAACCAGTGATGTGCTGAAATCTGTATTTATTCTTTACCCTAGAAACTAGGAGGAATTAAATGTAAAGATTTTCACAGAAAAAACCTCATAAATTAATAACTCTTACTTAAAATTATATTGAGAAGAAGAAGCAGAAAAATAAAGCTGGAAATTAGTGAAGAACAGTGTGTTTTTGTGTTAGGGAAAGAGACAAATAATGCTATATACACAATTCGAATTCTAAAGTAGATCAAAGAAACAAATCTGAAATACCGACACTAGAGATCAATGGAGAAAATGTAATTATTTGTGTTGAGGATATTGAGTCAGATGATACGCAAACAAAGTTTGAAGATAATGTCGATATGAAATGGAACAGAGGTTCTGAAGATAAAGGTATGAAATCTAGCTTTGTAGATTTAAAAAACTAGTATAATTGTGACGAAGCAATGAAAGGTGGAGAGATTTGGTAGACGGGATTCCATAGATAAATGATGCAGACGTATATTTAAGGAAGGATTAATCAATAACCGACACTGTTGGTTGGAGACTTGACGATATTGCGGCTGTGAAATGGCAAAGTGACGACGAAGTGTACACGCAAGAAATAATATTTTTGATAGGATTCAAGAAAATACGTTTATTGGTGGATATGGCACAGCGGTAGATAGTGTGGCGGACAATGCAGAATGGAAAGTTTAAGCTTTTGGCAATGTAAAATTGGAATATGATTACGAACTGAAAATGATATAAAAAACGTGACAGTTGGAACCACCGACCGCATGTGTCATAAATTCTGTTAACACGCATGAAAGCTGATAATGCTAAATGGAGAATTGAAGATATTGGCGCTGTCTTGCGGGAAAGTGATGAAGATGACACAGCGCCGGCGGAAGACATGGCAGAGAGAAACAAATTGCTCAGTGATGTGACACCCAGACAGTATTACTCCATTGGGGATTACGTGGAATGCTCAGTTTTAGATACTAGCGAGGTCAAATTGGAAAAGTTGCCAGAGAAAAATTACTGGATTCGACAGTCAAACTACAGAAGATACATAGCAAAATGGAAGGAAATAAGAAAGGGAGGTTGACGAATTCGACGATGTGAAATGCGAAAATAGTGACGCAAAAGAGCGTAAGGAAAAAAAATTCGAAAAGATTGGGTAAACAGAGTCATAGAGAGCAGTGACCAAAGTGCCACTCATGAAACTATAGATTAATTAATAATTAATTAATTCAGTAGTATGTCCCTTGCAGAACTTCACTCCCATAACAACAATCTGGAAAACATCTCGGTCATAAGAAAGATGTCATGCGTCTGTTACACCCATCTGGAGATCATCTGCCACATCTTGCACCCATTTTATCTTTGGCCTTCCTCGTCCTCTTTTCGTCCATTATTGTTCTCTTAAAAGTTTCATGATGTTCCAAGTGATCAAAATATTTCAATATTCTTTGTTCTATCGTCTATAGTAGCCAGCCTTCTTCAATATTCAGTTTTTGTTGTATGGATGCATTTGCGTGTTTTGTGTGTGTGTTTTGTATCCAAGATATTCTTAGAACCCGTCTATAACATTTATATTCAAAGTATGTATGCGCTGTTCAGTGTGTTTAGTAAGTGTAAAGGTCATACTGGCGTATATTGCAATAGGAAAGTGGCATGCTTTTAAAAACCTAATTATTGTAGTTCTATCTGTCTCACTCCACAATTTATCCATTTGTTTTAGTTTCTGAAGAGCAATAGATACTCGTCTTTTAATTTCTTTAATTGTGCCACAATTATTGGTAATTAATGAAAAAAATATATTCGAAATTTACCATGCCTTCAATTTTTCCTCACTGACATATATTTCTTTCGTCATATTAGTTTTATATGCATTATCTTTGTTTGTGCTATGTTAAGATATAAGCTGTAATTTTCACTATTCTTTTGGGTTGAGGTTATTATATAGATTATTTCTCTACCATTCTGTGATGTCAGTAGAAATACTGTATCATCAGCACATTGAATCTCTTGTATTTCATGTCCACCGGTGTATAGGGCATCATATTGCTCTTTGGTTATATCATTTCTGACATTTCTCATAATATTTTCGGTGTACAGGTTAAACAAATCAGAGGGCAACCCACAGCCTTGATCGACTCCTTATTGATGTTAAACCAATTTTATGTTTCACCGTCTATTCTACCCGCTTCTTGTTGGTCTAGATACAGCATCTTTATGAGCTGTACTTCGTGTGATTAAGTACATTAGATTAAATCCATCTACAACGCTGATGTATTGTCGTTTATGTTTATTTGTCGTTATTGTTTTCACATTCATGTTTGTTGTGTCTCTTCGTCTATATGCTTGTGGCAAGAGTCTGATGCTGTTATTCAAAAAATAATCATTTTTACAACGCCGAGGCGTAGGACACTAAAACATATTTTCATTTAAATCACGCCTCCCCGCAAAAAAAGCAATAATATAACCCTCTCTACCCCATTGAAAAAGTAAGAGCGATGGTATCGTTGTCACTTTGTAAAATACATCTTAAACGCACCACAGAAAAGAAAGCGATTGTTCATACAATAGTTCTCTTGCGCCCCCCCCCCCCCCCAATCATCGCCCGCCTTAATTATTAATTTTGATGGATTCATTTTGTCGCGTCATCGAGTCAGCATTACTAATCTTATGTAAGGGAAATCCTATCGATTTTTAAGGCTCAGGGCCCCAAATTATAACCGTATACGACATATATAACTACTCATACTCTTAGAGACAAACTGTTGACAAAACGAAGTGTTAGGACCATATAATTTCTAATGATATTAGTGCACTAATTAGTGGGTAGCTAGTCTTTTGTTTCCTTCTTATTCTTTGACCTCGATACCCCAAGAACACTTCTGTCACATTTAAGTTAAATAGTCCTAATCTTCTTGTTAATAATTTGCAAAAGATCCGTCTGTTGGCACATGAAAGATGCATATTCTAAAACAGTTAACTTTAATTTGTTGGCGGATGTTGTGCCATATATTCTTAACACCTTTGCATTGGTATGTCCAAATTACGCCTGACTTCTTCCGATCATTGCCCGTCGTTGTTGATTACGGAGCTAAAGTATTTCGTTTTTGCTATTTTTATACTCCTCACTGTTAATTGTTTTGGTTGAGAAAGAATAGTAACACTATAATCAACCATGTGTGTCATAAGAAGATACTAATGAAGCTTAATCTGTGTGTTAACAGGATCGTAAATGGAAGCAAACAATAGTAACTTCACTCAATCCTATCAGTATATTGTAAGACACGACACAGGAAGGGTTGTGCTTAAGTCAGACTGTCCTATCACGTATAACAAATGCAGCCACAAAGTTTAACCAACCTTGAATTAATCACATAGAAAGAAAAAAAAAGCTAGAAAATCTAGGCCACAGATCGGAAAGGAAGCTCTTCTAGTCGAGATATAACGCATTGCGGAGAACGCCTTAGGTAGTCCGGGTAGGGACTGGTAACATTTCTTAACCCATTGAAAATAAAGTTTGTTCGTTCGTTCTTTTTCCCTTTGAAAATCTCCAGGATTGACACCTTGAATGTTAAAACTAGGCATGCAATACGAAAGAAGAAATGAACTATTATCCATCCATCATGTGCCATGCTGATAAGCGTGGGCGGTCATGTTTTGCCATCTCACTCGATCACCAGAGTCGTGGATCAGCTCTGTGTTTCTGTCTCGACCATGCCACGAGGCCAAGCTATCCAGGTATTTGCTTCTAGGTCTTCCTCTTGGTCTGTTCCCTTCGATCTTGCTAGTTGTCACCAAGTTCTCCAATTCATTTCTTCTCATAACATGCCCAAAAAATTTTGATTGTCTACGTCTAATGTCTCTAATCAGTTTACGATCTTCATTTGTTTCTTGAAGGACTTGTTCATAGGTTTTTCTGTCTGTCCATGGTATTCTTTGTATTTTCCTCAGAAAGCACAGTTCCACAGCCATCAGATGTTTTTCAGCTTGACTGCTCATTTATATTATAACTATTATAAGATTAGCAATTTGGGATTGTGCGATAATAAGATGGAAGAGAACAGGCACACAACATCTAAGCACATGTAAAAGAGTGCCATAAAAACAAACATTTCTTCTTCCTCCTCCCGATGGGGAAGGAATGGTCATAATGTTATCCAGCGAGACAATGGAACATTAAAGTGGGAAGCAGTGATTGCTAGAAAAATAACAGAAACATTTAGAACTATAAAAGAAAAAGAAAATAAATATTAATGTGATCCAATGTTACGTACCACCAAATGATAACGAGCAATAAGGTAAAGAGACTAGGTTGTCAGGTGTGCTGCAAAAAAGCAAGCGAAAACCGTAGTTTAACAGCCATGTGAAGGAAATAAGTCATACAGTTCGACTGTAACTTTAGAAGAGAAAGGCTGGAATACAAAGTGATATAAAAGCTTGTATAAAGAACAGAGAATGCGAGGTTAAGAGACAAGATTAAACATTCTTGCATCATAGAATGGAAGGATATCAGTCCACTGACAGGCAACATTACATTGCGAAAGGACACCCTTGTGCAAAGTGGTATTACCCATTTAGCCCACCCAACCAGGGTAAGGAGACAAATGCAGCACTATGTTAATTGAGCTTGCATGGATAAGAAATATAGCGAGCTACTAAAATAATTATTAATAAACTACAAATATTCATCAACTGATATCTTCATTAACAGCAATGGATAGGTTGGCTTGGCATGAGCTGATTTAGGCCCAGTACTCTAGGAGATGTGGCAGAAGAAGAACTGAGGTATGTTATCAGCTAGAAGCTAGCGTGCTGCGGGTTTGAATACGCAGAGTGCGAAAAATTTGACCTCCGTTCCTAGCTTAAAATAGGTACCAGAATACGTGTTAGGAAGTAAAGGCGACCGATGTGATACTAATCGCAGTATCCACTGAGTGCCTAGTGGTCTGTACAAATGTGTGTCTAGGGCCATATGTCCAAAGCTCTTAAAGACATGTAGAAGGCCCATATTTAGAAGAAAAATATTAAATAATTATAATGGACGTCTTACTCAGAAAACAGGAATGCAACGAGCTGTCGTAATAAGAGTCACCAACACATTCACAGGTGCGTGATATACAGTACAGATTTGATATGCATTCTTGGTTGGAGGTGCAGGTCATCCCCAATGTTTTCTCTGAGGTAGGAGAAAATAAACAAAATCAAAATATAAATACACCGATTGTCAACTGATAACGCATAAATCATAGCATGCAATAGTGTATATTTACTATGTCACTTAGAGACAAACTGTTGAATAAGCGAAGTGCTAGGGCCGTCATAATTTTAAAGATCTGAGTACACGGAGGACTGGGTGGCTAGACTTTTTGTTTTCCTCTTTTCTTTGACCACTATACTCCAAGAACTCTTCTGTCAAATTTCAATTAAATAGCCCGAATGTTCTTGTTTAATAATTGCGAAATTGTCCATGACTCACAACCGTATGTTGCGACAGGAAAGTTGCATGTTCTTGAAAATGTTAACTTAATCACTTGACTGTTGATGTGCCATAGACCCTCTGCATAGATCCCAATTCACGTCTGTCAAGTAATGAACGCACAGACCAGCTGGCAAATATTGCACCAATATTAATGGGAGGAAGCTTGATGGGTGTAGTTTTAATGACTGTGGGTTTTTTGACTATATTGCAGTTCCAAGTTTCGTAGTTACCTTTTATGTTGCAAGAACTCCACATAGGGTGAATACAAAACTTGGAACGGCAATATTTTCAAAAAGCTCACAGTAATTAAAAATACACCCTATATAATCAATGCAGTATTGACTCGGCTGGCGGATACTGTCAATACATCTTCCATCTGCTGTTATTAAAGTACCCGAATACTCAGATACATTGAATTTATAACATAAGGAAACAAATTACAAGACAAAACCACACACAAACTTACGAAAGCTCATTGTATGTACCTGAAAGTAAACAACGGAATACATGTTTAAGCTCTTACGACAACAAATATTAGTCAAATAGTCACAGAACAGACAAGAACCCTTCGACAAGCCTGACACGTCTTATACGCCTGTGACACGTCTTATACGCATGTGACACGCCTTTACATCCCGGACTACTGGCCATCGGTGAGACGATATATAGGCTATGAAGAAAGGAAAATCAGCTGGGCCAGATGGAATAAAAATAGAAGAATTAGAAGTAATGGGAGAATTTGGAGTAGATATGTTAACCAAAATGTTGAATGATATTTATAGCAGTAGAGCGATATGTTGAAATCTGTATTTATAGCTATACCAAATAGACCAGGAGCAATTGAATGCGAAGATTTTCGTACAATTAACCTCATAAATCATGTCACTAAACTTCTACTTCTACTCGAATTATAATGAGAAGAACAAAGAAGAAAATACAAATGGAAATTGGCGAAGAACAGTATGGATTTGTGGAAGGAAAAGGTACAAACAATGCAATATACACATTACGAACACTATTAGAAAGATCAGTAGAGACAAAGAAAGACATATATTTGTGCTTCTTAGATTATACTAAGACATTTGATAAAGTAAAACATGATGAACTGATTAAAATGTTGGAAGATATTAACATTGGTGGGAAAGATCTCAGAATAATAAGAAATATTTACTGGAACTAAACAGCAGCAATAAAAAAGGGAAATAAAGAAGGAAATTATGAACACATAAAGTTGGGAGGAAGACAGGGATGTGTTTTGTCACCGGATCTCTTCTCCCTCTATAAAAAAAACACAAAAACAAACAAACATTAAGTTGCATGTCCTTCACAGGACGTAGCAGTCAATCCCAGCGTTTTCGCTGTTCGTGATTTCTGGGTAAATTTTACGTTCAGTAGTTTGCCATTGCTTTCTAACGACCGGCTTCTATACCTTTTTCGAAAAAAACTAGCACCGCTGTGTTTCGAACCCGGGTATACGGGCTCACAAACCGCGTTCGCAAGCCCTTAGCCACAGAAAGGGTCTCCCTCTATAGCAAAGTAATAATGAGAGAGATCAAAGAAAAGCCAGGAATAATATTTGGAGGTTATAATATAAATAATATACGCTATGCAGATGACTCAGTATTGATGGAGGATAATGCAACAGATCTGTAACAATAGTTGCACATTGTAGTAATAGAGAGTGCAAAGCAAGGACTCTCCTTGAATATCAAGAAAACAGTAACAATGGTGATATCACAGAAACAGGTGACACCCAAATGTGAATTAGAGATAGAAAGGACAATTCTTCACCAAGTGGATGGCTTTAAATATCTCGGGACATTTATACCATCAGATGGAAGATGCACAACACGGATTAAGAGCAGAATAGGGCAAGCAAAGACCGTATTGCAAAAACTGAAGAATATCTTATGCAATAAGTAGCTATCATTGAATGTAAGAAAGAGAATGCTGAAGAGCAATATATAACCCGTTTTGCTGTATGGCTGTGAATCTTGGAATATGAATGAACAAATTAGGAAGAGAATGGAAGCAACAGAGATGTGGTTCCTTAGATGAATGTTACGAATTCCTTGGACTGCGAAAGTAACTAACGACGACTGCATTAAAGAGGCTGGCGAAACTAGAACATTATATACAACAATAAGAAAGAGAAAACAGCTTTTTTGGGTCATGTGATGAGAAGAGAGGCGCTGGAGAACATCGTGACAACTGGAAAGATCGAGGGGAAGAGAGACAGAGGCAGACCACGAGAAATGATGCTGGATGGATTGCGACAGATTTGATCCAGAAAAAACCAAAGACCGAGATCTTTGGAGAGTCATAAACGCCAACGCCAGTCGGCACGGCACTTGATGATGAGTATTGTTTGAATCTCACAGAAGGAGAAGAAGGAATTAGCGATTAGAGGACGCACTAGACAACATAACAATTTGAAAACTATAATTCCCGACCGGGAATCCCGGTCGGTAACTATAGCGTTTAAATTTCATCTTGTTTAGTGCGTCCTCTAATCTCTACTTCCTTCTTCTCCTTCTGTGAGCGCGAAACAATATTATGTGTGTTTATTTATGTTCTGTCTCAGTGGCCTCAAAGGGTTTCCTAATACACCCCCACAAATAGTGGAGCATGTATCTATTACACCGGGTTTGAGAGTTAAACCTCAGTCTTCCCGAGCCTTTACCAATCTCCCAACAAGGAAGATGGATGGATACCATACCTCATTTACTACCTCGCCTTGTGCTTTTGAAATCCTAAAATGAAACATAGTTATATTGACATGGGGATGCTTTTTCATAGCTTCCCATGCTGAATTAACCATGGTTTATTAATGTGCCCAATTGATCCATTCCATTCACTTCAGTTGAATTAAATATTTGTATAAGTATATAGGTCCCACTGTTTACACTGTCAGGTCTCTGAGAGTGTCCGCGTAGGAGAAAACTGTGCCTATAAAATCCTATATATAATAATGGGAAATAACCTGGTTAAGATTTGGAGATAAGATCTGCTTTCTTGTCTTTTGAATTATAAACTAGTTACAGTTCAGAAACAGCCGGCTTTCTGGCCGAGGGGTTAGCAGCTTTCTCCGTTAACCCCGAATACTCTCGTGGTTGACGTGAGGGCACGAGAATTAGAAGTGGTTCGAGTCGTGCCAGTGATTTATGAGAGTATGGAGCCGGTCGCTCAGAAAGTCGTGGCGTGCTGATGACCGTAATCAAGCCTAGGAATCAACATACAGCTGAAAGATGCTGGTGTTGACCGCAATATCCTGAGACAGGATGGAAACGCGGAGAAAAAAACAACAGTTCAGAAATATCATGTTTAAGTAAGTCTTTTATCATCATCATCCAGTGCCTTGACGTTTGGCGTGAACGATCATGCCCATCCACAACTTGCGATCTCCGACGGCATGGATAAATTCGTGTGTTGACTACCTTCCGTGCCATGACACAAGAGTGTCAAACATTTTCTCACGCAGTCTTCCTCTATCTCTCCTTCAACAAATGTTACCGGTTGTCACAACATGTTCCAGTTTTTGTCTTCTCAGAATGTGGCCAAAACTGGTCTCTGGTTATTTCTGATGTTTGTGATAAGTTGCCTTTGCGACTTAGCTTCCCTCAATATATCCAGATTGCTCATGTTGAGCTGTTCAATTAATTGTCAGCATTCTTATATGAAACCACATCTCTAAGACTTCCAGGGATTTTTGCGCCTGTTTACTAACTGTCCAGCATTTGAAGCCATTTTGTAATATTGGTTCTATGTAACATGCAAGGACACTTTTTCTAACGTTCAAGGACAAGGACCGATTGCACAAAATGTTCTTCGTTTGATAGAATGTAATTTTTGCGTGTACTATTCTGTTCCTTATATCTATGATGCATCTTCGATCTGATGTTGTCCATGTGCCTAGATATCTAAATTTCTGCACTTGCCCTAAAATAACGTTACTTACTTTAATTGCACATTTAGGCACAATCTGTTTCTTGGATATCACCATAACATCTGCCTTGCTATTATTCAAACGAAGGCCAATTGTTTTCACTTTCTACAACCACTGTATCTATCATTTCATGTAGTTCCTTCTGACTTGTAGCTATCAAGAAACCAAGATCCCTGATATATTTTCTGTAGATCTCATATTATATACTCTACACATAAATATTAATTGGGGGAACCCTGTGAGGCCACTAAGACAGTTCATAAATAAATATGCACATATTGTTTGGCGCTCAAAGACGTAGGGGAAAGAATTAGAGACTAGAGGACGCTCTAGACAACATAACAATTTAAAGCTATAGTTACCTATCTGATATGAATCTGTCAGCTACAAATGACAGCGGCGCCTCGCTGCAGGAACAAGTGTACATCGACGCATAAGCAAATAGGTACACACCCCCCCCCCCTTCCAAAAAAAAACAAAGAAAAAAGGATTTCTGCATTAACCAGGTCTATTACCCACATGAACCCACAACTATGGAATATGGATATAATTCGTATCGAGCCCAAGAAATAGCACGTACGTCTCAGAATTTTATATTAAAGCAACAGAGGTCAAATATACTGGCACCTTGCCGTCTTGGCAGATGATACTTTATTATATTGTGCTTCAAAAAAGGCTGTAGCGAATGTGAATGATCAGACCAATTTAAGCTGTAAATGTCCGTTCACAATGGATGCATGTGATCAGATGATTAGCGCACCATCTTACGTCTCACTCGCTCAGTGTGTGACTTATCTGCAATCATTTTCTCCTTTGTCTTTATTCAGTTTCTAATATTTGCCCTCCACTCGACACGATCAGAGGCGACTTACTCCAAAGGTTCAATATCAATGCATGTATCAATCATGTCTCGCTTACACACATCTTTGTATCGTAGTAGAGGCTGACCCCTAGATATTTTACCCACCTGTATCTTACCAAAAATGATGTCCTTTGGTATTCTACCATCATCCATCCTCCTAGCATGTCCTATCCATCTAAGTCTACGAAGACCGAGCACTGAACAAACAGCCACACAACCAGATCTTTCCAATATTTCAGTATTTTTGATTTTGTCTTGCTACAGATAATGGTCGCAAAACCAAATATTCTTCGCAGACACCTCATATGAAAGCTATTTAAATGTTTCTCTTGGTGTGAGTAAGTTGACCAGGCTTCACTGCCTTAAAGAAGAGTACTTAGGACACATGCCTGATCGACAAGGACTTTTGAATTGACAGTAAGCTTTCTGTTCTCCCAGACTCTTTTTGCTAACATGTTCATTGTTGTTGCTGCCTTGCCAATCCTGATGTTGATTTCCTGATCTAGGGATAATTTGCTATTTGCCTCTGATCCAAGATATGTAAAATGGTCTACTATCTCCAGTTCGGCGTCGTCAATAAAGATTGATGGTACACCATGTGCACCTTGTGACATAATCTGTGTCTTCTTTTTGTTAATTGTTAAACCAAAATCAGAACAAGCATTGGAGAATGCAGATAGTAGATGTTGTAATTCTTCCTCAGAGTGGGTCGTAATTGCAGCATCGTCCGCAAAAAGCTCTGATTAGTACCCTCCTAATTTTGGTCTTGGCCTTCAATCTCTGAGTATTATAGAGACCGTGGTAGACTTGATCTCCCAGGACTTGAAGCCTGCGCAGAACAATTCTGGCAAATACTTTCCCAACAATACACAGAAGTGAGATACCCCTATAGTTATTACAGTCGCTCCGATAGCTCTTGTTCTTGTACAGCGTTATGACGCTTGAATCTTTGAAATACTGTGGGACTTGTCCTTCTCGCTAGCATAACTCTATTAGCTGGTGGATCTGTAGAGTCTTGCCCACTCCTGATCCCCTCTATTGGAATCCCATCGTCACCTGGAGCCTTGCCAGATCCAAGTTCATTTATAGCACACTTAACTTCTGTTATGATCGGAAGTGTGTACAGGTGGTCAAGAGTTGGCAGGGCCTCTTTGGCGTTGAGGGCATCATCCGCTAGCTTTTCTCACTTGAGTAAAGCTCTAAATAGTGCTCTACCCATCTATCCATCTGCTTTTTCTTATCAGTGATGATATCTCCAGTCATGGTTTTCAGTGGTGCACTTCTTTTGATCCTTGGACCACATGCTTTCTTTATCCCTTCATACATGCTTCTGATGTTTCCCTTATCACTTGCGATTTGAATGGACTCACATAACGTGATCCAATAGTCATTCGCACACTACCTGGTAGCCGTTTGCACATCCTTCCTAGCTTGCTTCAGCTCACTCAGAGTGTTACGCGTTGTTCTTTCCGTTTCTTAAGAGAGTTATCTTCTTTTTATCAATCAAGGGCTGCAGTATCTGGCTGTTTGCCGCAAACCAGTCCTGCCTCTCATGATCCACAGTGCCGTAAACCCCTACCTCTGTTTTATAAATAGTTTCCTCAAGTTTACTGCACTTTTGTATTCCTGTACAATTTTCTGATGTATCAGTGAAAGCGTCGTCAAGTTGCTGTTGAATCTCAAAGCGCTTTCCAGGATCGTGAGTGTTAATAATATTAATCCTGGGGC
Organism: Cepaea hortensis; assembly: GCA_963921405.1. Lineage (NCBI taxonomy): Eukaryota > Metazoa > Mollusca > Gastropoda > Stylommatophora > Helicidae > Cepaea > Cepaea hortensis. The sequence continues at coordinate 106,038,173 of OY992886.1, forward strand.
TAGATTTGTGTTTAGCTGTGTAGATCCTCTTTGGTCTCAGTCTAACCCTTGCAACAACCAAAGAATGATCCGTATCTCAGTCAGCACTGTGGTAACTTCGAGTTAATGATTTATGGTTCAGATGTTGTCTCCGTGTGATAATGAAGTCCAGCTGATGTCAATGGCGGATCTTGGATGTTTCCATGTGACCTTATTCAGATCTTTTGTTTTAAAAAAGGAGTTTGTAATACATAGGTCATTTCTGGTGCATTGCTCCAGCAGCCTTTGCCCATTTTCTTTCATGCGACCGACGTTGTATCTTCCAAGGCACACTGATCATTAACTCGAGTCCTTGCCCACACGAGCATTGAAATCACCGAGCACAAAAATGTAGTCGGATTTTGGAACTGCCTTGATCACAGAGTCTAACTCCTCATAGAACAAATCCTTCACATCATCAGAGGAAGCGAGTGTCGGTGCATATGCAGTAATAATGGTGGCAAAACTACAAGAGGTTGCCAAGCGCAGGGATAATAGTCTTTCATTACCTCCAGTTGGGATATCAATCATTCCAAATAGCAAATTCTTCACTGCAAAACCCACACATGTTGCCTTTTTTCTGCCTGCCCTCTACCCTTTCAAAAAAAGGTGTAATTGTTTTCCCTGAGTGACCCTTCCTCAGCGAGGCTAGTCTCCTGCAGGCCTGCAATATCAATGTTAAGACGATTGAGTTCGGCATCAATCACAGCCGTTTTTCTCACATCGTCAATATTTGTCAAGTCAGTGTAAAATCCTGGACACATGGTTGTTACGTTCCAGGTTGCAAGCCGTAGCTTGAGGTTTCTAGTTTTCTTTCTATTAATACCTGTTGCATTGGTTTTCCAGCCTTCGATTCAGATTTTGTCCTTGGCCCAAGCACCCATTGAAGCAGTCAGGCTGTGGCGGATCAGCACCAAACTTGGCCGGGGTATGCCCAGCTTGAGGCGAGCGGTAGCTGATCAGTGACACCTGTAGGTGTCTCCCACCGTCAGAGGTAACGCATGGCGCCCCATGTCTACGCCAATTGACAGGGACTTATAACCCGTAACAGCTACCTCTCGCTTTGATTCCGAGACCGGTTAAGACCAGGGATGGAGTTATTGCCTCTCCATAGCACCAAGCCTGGGTTAAAATATAGAGACCATGTGTTGCCCATGCAGCATGATCCCTCTCTCGGCCTGCCTAGTTCACTCCAGAGGAAAGGTAACACCTATACATCTGGAACAAGACAAACTGAAGAAGCTGCCGAATCATCAAAGCAATGCTCTATCTGACCGCCTGTCGGAGCTTCGATCCTAGACCAGCTGCCAACCAAGGCTTAGGGCCTGGTCTGCCTTGCAAATTTTGTCTTTAGGTTGCATTTCCTCGCACCAGGATAAGGCTTATACCCTCCCAATTGCGCTCTTCCGCTCGAAGCCGTTGGCACAATGTGGGGTGACAGGTTTGGTAAGCGGCGCCCAACATTCGGCTCTGACAGAAAACAGGTAGTACCGTATACTGTCATACGATAGCTCAGTCATATCTGACTAAGACCTGACTCTAAAACTTTCACACATATACACAAAATCAATGATACAGAAATCTCATAAACCAAATGTGTAAGTAAAATGTAAAGGTCCATTTTCAATTCCATGGGTATATGGTGAGTGATGTGGTTAACATCTCGCCAGCCGCATGTACTCCCCAGAACATTTTATAGTACACGTAAAGACTTAGTCTTCCATGTAGTCCAGATTAATATTTAATCTTCCACCTTGATGAAGATTTGAACATAAGACCACAGGGCCGGCAAGCGAGCAAAGTAGTAGTAACACATTTCAGTGTTGTTAAAAGTCACAGACAGTGACCGTTTAGACAGCTTAAACTAAACTTAAAACAATAAATATACTGTAAGAGTACTTACCGACAATATGTACATCATAATACACACACATAAGAAGTAATTGAATTTAAAGAAAGTAACATTGCGGCAGCAATTGTCACTCATCTCGGCTACATCAACCTGCAACTGGTTTACTATATATCGCAAGTTGCTAATGTCGTATGCTGAATTCAGTTTTCCTTTAAATAATGTTGACTTTATCTTCAAGTAGGCGTGTCTGTGTCGCCTTTATATATCTTATCTCTGATGTAGGCGTAGGTCAGGGTGTAAACATTGCAGCCAGTATATTGTTGCTACGGAGTTTAACTTCCTCATTGAATATACGTATGTGTGCGGGGGTTGTTTTAGTGATGGTGGTGTGTTTTAGACTAGAACACTTGACCATTTCGACTAATTTCAGGTAATGAGTTCAACCCCCACACCGGTCAGTTGGACTAAAATGTTGACTTCTCGTCCTTGACTTTGGATCCTAAATTACAAGTACCCGAGAAGTCAGAGTGGGTTGTCTGATACCGAGGGACACTGGTAATAGGGAAAGTTATTCCACACGCAAAAATCATTTCAGTGCTCTATTGGTAGCAAGAGAATGTGGACTATGCTTGAGTTAACGAGCGAATGCACACACACACACACACACACACACACAACACACACACAACACAAACACACACAACACACACACACAACACACACACACCATCTGGCAGTGTATCATATGGCCTGCCCATGGTAGGATAGTCCTGTGACTTGTTCGAGCCTTGTCCATTTTTGTATAAGAAATTATGACACCAGTGTGCAGCTCTGCCAGCAACTAACTCGTTGCATCGAAAGACAGCGGGTTGGGTGCTCTAGCAAGTCGCTCAACAGACAACATAATCGTGACAACGCTGGTATTTATATGTAAGGGAACAGAGACACTACTGACATTTAGATATGAGGTAACAGAGGCAAGATTGACAACGTTTAGATACGTGGGAACAGTACAAGAAGCAATAACGTTCACAAGCTGTGTATAAACTGCATTTCCGGACCTGACATTATTATCAGATAACAAGACCAAACTTCCCGGGGACTTTAACGGTTGTGAAATACTGTTGATGTAGTCCACAGTTATGTCGATGTGGAAAGCAATATAAAATTACCTCATTATGCAGGACAAGTAACTAACCTTCATTCATTCAGTGGCATGTCCTTTTGCAGCAACTCGCTCCCATAACAAACTTTGGCTTTCCTCATCTTCTCTTCCCAGGCATATAACCCTCCATTATTGTTCTTTTGAAACTTTCATGACGTTTAAAGTGACCAAAATATTTAAACTTTCTTTAATACCCAACCTTCTTCAGTATTCAGCTCTTGAAGTATGGATGCATTTGTTCTTTCCTTTATCCAAGCTTTATTAGAACCCGACTATACCATTTATATTCAAAGACATTTATGCGATGTTCAGCTTATTTGATAAGTGTCCAGGTCTAACAGCGTATTTTGCAATGGGGAAGATGCATGCTCTTAAAAATATAAGTTTTTTTAGTTCTATCTGTCCCACTCCATAATTTATTCCGTTATTTGAGTCTTTGAAGGGCAATGGATTTTCATATTTTAATTTCTTTCATTGTGTCACCATTGGTGGTAATCAATGACCCAAGATATTCGAATTTTTCTACCACCACTAATTTTTCCTCATCAACATATATTTCTTTCTCCATATTAGTTGTATCTGTATGCATTATCTTTGTATGTGTTATGTTAAGATATAATTTATGACTTTCACTAATCTTTTGGGTTGAGGTAATTATGGTTTCTATACCATTCTGTGATGTGGAAAGTAATACTGTATCATCAGCATATCGAATCTCTGGTATTTCATGACCACCTATATTCAAGGAATCATATAGCTCCCTGTTTATATCATCTTTGACATTTCTCATTATATTTTCGGCGTACAGGTTAAACAAATAGAGTGACAGCACACAGCCCTGATGGACTCCTTGCTTGATGTCAAACAAATCTGTTGTCTCACCATCTATTCTAACCGCTGCTTGTAGGTCTAGATAGAGCATTTTTATGCGTTGTACTACATATGATTATGATTGTTAGGATTTCTTGTAACTAGCATAGCAGCCGCAATATAATTTCAATTATCCCTTGGCGAAACTCTCGGCCACTCAGTTCATTTAAGAGAACTAAGGAAGGAAACTGTGGAAGGGAATTGACGAAGTGTAATGTGGAAGGGAAATGTGGAAGGGAACTATGGAAGGGAACTGTGGAACGGAAATGTGGAAGGGAACTATGGAAGGGAACTGTGGAGGGGAAATGTGGAAGGGAACTATGGAAGGGAACTGTGGAAGGGAAATGTGGAAGGAAACTGTGTTAGGGAACTGTGGAAGAGTTAAAGAGAGTAGTAGACATGGCGGCATCTGAACAACGAAGAGTTCTGTTGTCGGGTTATAGAAGAAACCAATGTTGGGAACTTGGGATGGCATAATTCTGTCACAACGGTTTGGTAAGAACATTTAATGAAAACATAAGATGGCAGAATTATGTCACAATGGTTTGGAAAGAACAGTGAAGGGAAACGTAATACCTAAGAGAAGAGACAGGGGTGACCTGCATGAAGATGGCATATGCCATTGCTGAGCGAGGCAAAAGAACTGGCAACGATCGAGACACTTTTCGGTAGGCAACGATGAGAGCAACGTCCTGCAAGGACCTGCTAGATGATGACGAACAAATCCTCTGCAGAATGAGGCTGTCATCCCAGTCCGCCAGAAGGGCCCTTCTAGTATCGCCAGTCCCTTGCCTCGTAGTTATTCGTGCCCAGAATGCCTTCCATATCTTGTGTTGACCGCCGAGTTGGGCGTCCCCCGTGACGTTACACAGATACCAGGCTTTCCAGTTTTGTTCTGTCTAAGACACTGTGACGTTTCATATGGCCAAAGTACTGTAGTTGCTAACACATAATGTGATTATGAGCCAGTTGACTTTGACGTTCTGATCTGGCATGTCTGGATGTCTGTCTTTGTGTGCTTCATCGTAATCTGTGAATTTCCATGCAAAAATGAAAGTCCACAAGTCTTTGTTATCTTAATTAGATATCGTGAAAGGGTTCGTGTTTGAAATCTGTTTGTTGCCACTGACACCTTCTCAAATTATTTACTTGTATTTGTTTGCTTCTGTTGAGATATATGGTGTGTCTACTGTTTACTCTCCACATTGCTATGGCAGTGTTTTTCTGCCTTGTGCATATATTACATATAACTTAACTTCTGGTCGTGCAGTTTCCTTTCACTGTCGTGCCTGTGTGGATGTTTTGTAACATAAAAAAAATGATAATATCCCCTCCATCCCCCAGGTCATGGGGTAGTTGATGGAAGAACAAACCTTCTCAGACACGTACAAACAAGAGTGGACACAACACTATAAAAATCAACAAAGGTGTTTAAATAAACACACGTAAAAAGACACGTACTAGACACAAAACTGTAGTCGTCAAGATAGTTGCTTTATTATACACATGTATAAAAACGTTAAATCTGGATACACAATTGCAGTGATCAAAACATATATAGAAACAAGACTGGATATCAAATATAAAACAATAGTCATCAAGAAAGGTGCATCATTAAACACACGTAGAAACAAGAGTGGACAAAAAGATGTAGTAATCAAGAGAGTTCTCATTAAATACATGTAGAAACAAACGATATCATTTGCAACGAGGAAAATATTGTTGAGGTGCTATTTAGAACCTGTACATTTTTATGGATGTGAAATGTGGACAATGAGCAGACAATCTGAAAAACATCTGATTGCCGTGGAAATGTGGTTTCTGAGGAAAATGAAAAGAATACAATGGACGGATAGAAAAACTAACGACCAAGTTCTACAAGAAACAAATGAAAACCGTAACATGATTAGATAAATTAGACGTAAACAGTCATAGATTTTTGGACACGCTATGAGAAGAATTAAATTAGAGAACTTGGTGATAACTGGCAAGATTGAGGGGAAGAGAACAAGGGGAGAGCAGAGAAGTAAATAATTTGATGGTTTGTCAACGAAGTATAATCGAGACAAGAACACTGAGCTGATCCACGACTCTGGTGATCGCTTATTGGCATGCGCATGATGATGAAGAGAAACAAGAGTGAACACAAAACTGTAGTAACCAAAGGTTTTCTCATTAAACATATGTCGAAAGAAGAGTTGACACGAAGCTGTAGTAACCAAGAGTTTTCTCATTAAACACATGTAGAAACAAGAGTGGATACAAAGCTATAGCGATCAAGAAAATTTCCAGCAGTTTTCCCTGACTTCGCATTGCCTAGTAATTTTAAATGTACAGCAAATGTCCCTAATTCAACTGTTCTTTTGAAGTGATCCATAAACAGGTAAAGACACTGCTCGGAAATATAGTCACATCAAACAATTCAATTAAGGGCCGATTTTGGAGCTTCCATATTTTCGTCTTTAAACTCAAACAATCCTACAATAAAATATATATATACTGTTAAAAAAAAACGCATTGCTAACGAAGGCACAGACATAGTTATAATTTTGACATTCAATAACATTTTAAATGTAAAGAGTTAACTGTTCAAACTGCACACGAGAATACCTTAGGGTTCAACCAATCAACAGACCGTTCTCTTGCATCTGCGTCACGAGAGTGTTTGGGGGTACGGGGTTTAGCGTTAGTATGGTGTGTTGTCTCCTCTTGCATTGATCAGTGACTGGCATCTCCTGGGCATGGATGCGATCAGACGTCTGATGTGGGCCCGTGGGATGGCTGCCGACTCTTCCTGTAGTGACTAAAACAGATCGCAATGATTGGCTGGAGAAACGTCTCGGCGACAACTACGTCTATGCGGCTCATCCCCCAGTTTCTCTGTCGGACTCATGTCTGGAAACATGGATGACCAGGGAAGGGTGAGAATTTTCTTGGCAGTCGGGAACTGCGTGGTCGACAGTGCACAATAGTGTCTGGCGTTGTCTTGCTGAAACACAGACCTTTGGGCAGCCAAAAGTGGAAGAAATAGGGCCGAAGAATTTCATTGATGTATCGCTGCTCATTCAAGCCTCCTTCGACGTGCACCAATTGACTCCTTCCGTTGTAACTGATCATTCCTCACACCACTGAGTCTCCACCACCGTGCGACGGAGCTTCGTCAACGCAATTGTGGGCAAAACGTTCATTACGCCTACGATATTCCCTTTTCTATCTATCATAAAGCTGGAACAAAAAGAACGATTCGTCACTAAGCCAGACAGGTCTCTACTGATTGTTAGCTGCCCAGGTCCAAGCTGGTTGGCCCAAAAATGTCGATTTTGACGATGGTGGCGCGTAAGGACAGGTCCTCGGTTAGGTCGTTGTGCACGAAGTCCAGCGTCATGCAGTCTATTCCGGAAAGTTTGAACACACACATGATGTCCTGCAGGCAAAGGCTGGGCATTTGAAGAAGCTGTTGTAAACCTCTCTCTGAGGTGACGAAGACGAATAAAGCGATCCTCCTGTGCTGTTATCACTCTGGATCGTCCATTGCGATGCCTGTCTTCAACTGAGCCAGTGGCTTTGAACCAGTGCCAAAGTCAACTAATGGTACTCTGATGCACATTTAGATGCCTGGCAACCTGACTTTGACTTTCATCTGCATGCAGTCGGCCAATAGCTATGCTCCTTAAATGTATCGATAGAGACGCGATGAATGTCTGCTTGAAAATGAACTGAATTATGTGTGTGTGTGTGTGTGTGTGTGTGTGTGTGTGTGTGTGTGTGTGTGTGTGTGGCGTTATCTTTATAGGGTTTCAGTTGCCTAGTCAGTGAATAGTGTTTAACCCAAATGTTGGGTTGGCTTTCGCGTGCGCGTATCATGAACTGTGGTCAAATGTTGGGTCATAAACTATTGATCACTGCATTGCAGCGATTACAAAAGCGAACGCAATTTAGGCCAACACGTGCATTTGACACTGTAAAGAATTTGAGGCTGGTTTTTATATAGTCATAGTACAACATTTTACTTACAAACTCATAAAAATGCTCCCTCGGATAGCTGTGCGTTTTTTGTTTTTGAACAATATATCAACAAAATAAGGAAACAATCACTGACTTAATCTCAAATTAATGTCCCTCTTTGTGTTTTTTCAAACTTCGAGCGCTTCTAGAAGTTCAAAAACACCACAATGGGAGCTTCCATCCTTAGCTGAAATGAGTGATTGTTTTTATTAGTTTGTGTGGTATGTTTATTTCGAACTAGGAATCTCAAGGCTGAAGATAGAAAATTAAAGTTGAACTCCTTGAGATTGATTGGGCATATAACGCAAGACTCATATTTATAGAAACTAATCAACACTTCTTTGGTGATGTGGTCAATATCACTCTCATGGGCAGAATTCGGCTAAGACAGACCCAGTTTAGCAGACTCCAATCACACACGAGACCCAGCGAGACAGGAACAGCAAAGGTTACACTGGGAAAACATTACAATAAACACTGGGTCAGTAATACTCAGTGAGTTCATTGGTTCACGGGAAACATAGAGGTCACAGGTTAAGATCTGACAGGGAAAGTTATCTGGATCCGGCATTCAGGCGCGGACTAGCTTATGGAACTCAAAGACATACTTCAGTCGACCGTTTATACAAGTCATCTAACAGATACATTGACGGGTTTACTACGTCGAGACTGAAGCAGAGTTCACACAACAATCATCTCACTCCAACATTGAAAGCCATACAGTAAGTCTTTATTTAGACTGGTTAATTTTGATTCACAAGGGCATCTCACAGACATGCGACGAGTAAAGATTACACTTGGGTGATTTGACAACTCCAGCGTAAAAGTACAGGAGATAGTCACTGAACGGACCTGTCTATAGTAGTCTGTGTACACGAATCAGAACAGCGAGTGCAAGAACTGCTTGGCTGGCCATGGACGGCCGGTATTGTGTGCATAGTGAAATAAAATATATGTGAAGCTGCCGCTGTGGGTTCTGTTCATTCTGTTGAGAGCATCGGTAAGCAGAGAGCCTTGCAGTCGAGCCAAGTGACGAGAATGATCACACAATTATACCTGCTATCCCATATACCCTAGGCATAATCATCAATATTCAGCAACCCCCCCCCCCCCCCCCCACAACAAGCCAAGAAACAATACTATTAACTCATCTACACCATGGCAATCACCGAGCCTTCTCTACTTCCTAAGACATGTCCTGGTACACATTTTATAGCCCAAGTCATTTATACAAATCAATATGAGTATAGAAAGCAATGGCAAACTACTGAAAGTAAGCTTGCCAAGAAATCACAAACAGCTAAAGAAAAAACTGCTGCTGTTGTCTGCGACGTCCTGTAAAGGGTATGCAGTTAACTTAACATGAGTACACATTCGAACCCATGCCCACCAGATCGGTAGGCAATACCACTAGTCACAAAGTGTAAGAGGCTCACAGCTGCACATCCAGAGGCAAAAATAGTAAACTGTAAAAAAAACATCCTTTACATAAATACATAAACAATTTTGTTATTTGTATGATATTTGAGTGAAATCTCATAATCGCATATAAACAGTGAAGATTAGCATGGTTATCACATTTTTCGATACCAAACATCTTTCACATTATAAATAATGTTAATATCTGATATTATCTTGGCCACGGTATATATAAACCTCATTTTCATCAGGAAACTGCGAATCTCTAATGCCTTGATGAACATCTCCATGTGATCTCACATCGGTCACGCGGCTTCTGGGTGGTAGGCAGTGTGGGATATTGCTCACGCGGCTTCTAGGTGGTTGGGAGTGTCCAACATTGTTCACGAGACTTCTGGGTGGTTGGAAGTGTCCAACATTGTTCACGCGGTTTCTGGGTGGTTGGGAGTGTCTGACATTGTTCACGTGGCTTCTGGGTGGATGGGAGTATCTGACAGGGCGTAGATTTTCTTCTGTGATGTAGTTGTAATGACCAATTTCATCATATATGCGTGAGTTGTCTCGCAGCTCAGGCAGTTCAATATGCTCAGAGAATGTTTGCTTCGGCGTATGTCTGTTACTGCTTGTCACGTGTGGATCAGCATTTTCTGAGGACAAATGTAGAATGTTAGTGGTGATGTTTTTGTGATGTACGCTGACATTGTTAATTATATTTTAACTTGTGCCAATATAATGCTACATTCTAAAACTCACATCATCGTCATAATTACCATCATCATATAATTATTATTATCATTATTATGTGCATGCCGATAAAAATATACGGTTATGGTTAACCATATGTGACATTTTTTTGTTCAGCCTCTGAAAATCCCGAAACGCAACAAAGATATAGAGAGAAAAATACTTCGGTGTTGAAGGGTGTCCGGAATAGGAACACTTGTGGAGTTTAATTTTAACATTAGTCCACTTCTCCCCTGCTTCGTTTGTTAAAATGGAAACTGCTGGAGTTGTAAACAACATCTAAATATAGCTGTGAAATTCAAAGCCTGGCATTTGATCATGGGGCAAAGACAATGGGCGA
>OY992886.1:106056085-106133585 GCA_963921405.1 Cepaea hortensis
TATACCCCTAGAAAGTCTTATGGAGCCAGTTCAATTTTCTCATACATTTGGCTATTAAGATGTGAGGATTCGTTTCCTTATATTTTTAGCCACCACCCCACACCATCTCACACAATCACGGAAACAGTGCCACATTGCTGGTAATATAAAAGGAAAATGAGACACGCTTCAATGACTTTAGGCTTTTAAGTATGTGGTTTTAGATCCATAATTTTTATCCCACGCAAGATGTGACGTGTCCGTGTGTGTGCATTCGTGCAATAATGCAGGCATTCATGACTGTCTGTGCGTGCGTTCATGCATATGTGCGTATAGGTAGGTAGGTACGAACGTTTTTATGGTTGAACCATGCTGCCACAATTATTTTATCATTCTTCACGAGACGTTCAGTCATTAGGTCGGTAAAATAATTATAACACTTTTGTTTTGCATGCTGGAAGTCTTAGGGAAAATGAACAAAATACAGTAATAGAAACATTTATTGACCTGTAATTTAATACAACCTACTACTGATTTATTACAAAGAAGTATTTTAAATGACATAATGTTATTTCTCTGCCAGTTTTCATTGTCAGTTGCTGAAAAAGGTGAATGTTAAACTGCCTGCACTATTCAGGCAATAGAAAACGTGGGTATACTCACCTCTGTTTGGTTCTCTGATCTCTCTCCTGGTTTGTGCCTTTCTTATCAAGTAAACAATAACACCAATGACAGCAATCAGTGCTAGACCACCCAAGACGCCACCTACAATAGCCTCAATTAGCGGCTCATTATCTTCACGTTCTGAAACATAATGATCACATAATGCAACAACTGTAAACATGGTTTTTTGTTTTTAAAGTGACTATATCTGAAAAACAGAGTGACTTGAATCACTGTAAAATGTGTAACCGTGTGGAAAGGATCAAGTTAGCACAACTGGGTAACATAGACAATGAATGAATCACCCCCCCCCCCAAAAAAAAAAAAAAAAAAAAAGAAAGAATAAAAACGAGAAGTATATTGTGAGCTTTACTAGAAAACAATTACATGAAACGAAATGGACTGCCAAGGTCCTGTTGATATAGGTTGAGGACATGGCACGAGTTGTATTAAGCACGGTCGACAAAAAGGAGACCGTGCGATGTGACCTATCACGAGAGTATTTACAAACACGTGATAGGCAGACCGGAAGTTTTGGGAGAGAACAAAAACATCACTGGTCAGAGAGACTTTGTACTTCGGCCGGTGCGACGGAGTCCTCGTCATCAGAGCTACGGCTATACACTATGCCGCTCTGTAGAATTGTGCTATATGAATAATGATTCGTATATTCGTGAACTTGTGTGTGGAACAGATGACTATGTTTTCGACTGTGTCATGTATCGTGTGTATAAAATAGACTGTGAAAAACTGCACTGGTATTCTGTTCAACAAACGATGTTGACTTCATCCTACGTAAGTAACAAGTATAGACTGTCTAAGATAGTGAAGCTTAATGGCCGGTCAAATCAGAAGTAAAGAATGCCACGGGGTTTCTGTGTGAAGCAAGAGTCAAGAGTAGTAATATTAACCAGACCACACAGCGCTTTATCAGTACGCAATACAATCGTCAGAATCCATCGATCGAATAATCCAAACACTCTCTGGCATCTGACGGTACCGCTGCATCAACCCTGACATCAAATGAAGCATACTAGATATCGCCATAACCAAAGTCTTTCTTCATGGCATAATCCAAGTTTATTCTCCATCACATAAACAATATGTATATAAAACATCAACCCATATTTATCTATGACAAAGACAATACTTGTCCATGGCATGGACCTTGTGGCTAAAGACTTCGTCAGCAGAGAACAAACAAACACAAACAGACACACAATTACACGAAACACACTACATGAAAATACAAAGGTTACTTATCTGAATCCTGATTTTGTCGAATACGCTTAAGCGCTTACCGTTTGATGTGAATGGGAAGAACCGAATGTATGGTTTAAACGGGTCGATTGGCGACAGTGATTGGCTTAGCCGCCCGGTGGGAGGGATGGGCGGAGGGAGCCCATGTGAGTGAACGGTGAAAAGCGGATTAGCAGTGAACTATAGCTGGCTCTGTGGCGAGGGTGTAGTAAGCACTCCCGCATACCGTGTAGGAACACAGCGACAGGCGCTTAGAATGCACTCCACCCTGCGTTGGTGTACATAGAATGGCACGAGTGCCGGTCGCTCAGAAAGCAATGATAAGCCACTGAACCTACACTTGCCAAACAATCACAAACTGCAAATGTAATTTTGGGGTTGTATTGCTACGTCCTATAAAGGATATGCTACCACGTTTTTCTAGTGGGCTATACAACTTCGGGGATGGAAACGGGGGGAGGGGAGGTTGGAAGTTAAAAGAAACTATGTTGGACATTGATGTCGTGAGGGGAGAGTGAACCCAACTGGATGATGAGGCGGTTTTCCAATGTCTTACGATCACGTTCGTGTGATGCGCACGATGTGAGCGTCGTGACTTGTATGAATGCTACGCCACAGTGGTCACAACTGTTAAAGTGTGTAGATACCGGTTTCTGGGCACCACTGTTGATATCAGATAGGTGATGTCTAAATCTGCCAGGAAGACGTAGACCTATTTTTCCAATATATCTTATGTCACAACTTATGCAGATGATCGCAGAATAACGTTGCGACTCGTGCATGAAAAACCCTCACGAATGTGGAAAGTGGTCTTAGGGAATGCCAGAATCTGGGTTTGAAGTACATGTGAGCAAGTCTTACAACGTGATCGAAGACAAGCCATCGTGCCAGAAAGAGACTGTTGAGATTGGGGTAGACTGTTATGGACCAGCACATCCCTGAGGTCACGATCCCACCTGTAAGCCACTAGGGAGACCTCTGAAAAGACATCGCGAGTGACTGGTTCTGCCTGGAGAATAGATAGGTGCCTTTGAGTTTAGCAATGAACTGTATTTACATGGACTGTGTGGGTAAACATCTAGGAAACATTCAGATAGGAAAATAACAGCCGATTCCATCATAGATGAACTGGGTGTTTCGTGGGGGACTGGTGTGTTGACATTCTGGCGGCGGCATTATGCACAGTGTATTTGTGCTGGCTGTTGTTTGTCGAGACTCCTGTCTTTTCCACTTTTCACATCGGGCAGTGGGGAGCGTTTTGTGTGATATTCACTGGCACAGGAACGGAGCATAATGGGGACGACCCGTTGCTGTGAAGTTGGAACTGCGACTAACTAACTAACTAACTAACTAACTAACTAACTAACTAACTAACTAACTTACTAACTAACTTTGAAGGATATTCTTGGCAGCAATATTATGGGGATTCTTATATTAATGGGATTCTTATCAACTGGGTAACATAGTACAATAAACAATATCCTTCTTGTGCTCTTACGGCGTTTACATCACCCGCGTCACAGAACATAGACTTTCACCACCTCAAATCTATCCTTCTATCCTCAACCACCTCATGTATAACCTACTATCTCTTGTCATCTCCTGCTGCTCCCTCCGCGTCCTCCCACTGACATTAATCTCATCTCCATGAGTTTTCCGGTCTCCATCTATCTATGTTGTCACATAGCTTCACAGAAGAATGTCTAGTTATACTACTAAGAGGTTTTCTCAACGAGTTCTTTCCCTAACCTCTTGATCACTGAATTTTTTTTTTTTAGTTCTCTCCGTACGCTTTGCATTAGTGACTCTGTCGTTCAATTTTAGTCCTTGTATTGTGCGTTGACACAAATATTCTAAGTCTACATTTATTTTCTTCCAACTTTCACACATTTGCTAGTGCTCCTCTTGTCTTTTGTATTTTGATTTAAATAAATCTCTGTCTCCCATCTGTATCTACATCGCTACCTAAATATGCGTGTAGTTCCACCTCTTGAAGATAACTTTCACCACAAACATCATCAGGAAGGTTATATGATCAGAGAAGTCAAGATCATCTAGCTGCTCTGTTAGAGTTCAACGCATTCAGACTTCATCGGGAATGGACGTAATTTAAGATTCACTGAAGTGATTGGCAACATTAGGAGTGAGTGGACTATGGAATAGCCAAGTGAATTGCAGATGGAATACGTTGTTTTACAAAAGGTTTGATTGAGAACAGAGAATGCACGGTTAAGCGAAAAGAGTAAACATTCTTACCTCATAGCATGGAAGGACATAAGTTTCGGTATACACAACTCTATAGAGTCTACGGACTCTTGGGCTAGGTGGAATACCTGTTTAGCTTCCTTATCAGGTTAACTTGAAACCATGGAAGAACGTGGTGGACTCAGTTTGTGTGTATCAGAGACATGAGGAACAGTTACAATGATTACCAATAAACTAACATCCGTCTTTGATTAGTGTCTTGCACAGAACAGAATCGTATGACAGTCACCAATGAGGAACACGCAGAGAGCTAAAGAAATTCCAGTGAATCAACACATGAGGAAAAGACAATGGAGTTGATAGGAAACAAATTGATGAAACCTGTTAATAATATAACTAGAAAGTAATTCCTCTGGAAGCCAAGGGGAAAAGAAATAAAGAGTGGCCTAAAACAAACGTAGAAGAAAATTAGAAACTAAACTTATTAACATGAGGACATAGAATAAGCCGGAGGTGACAGAAATGAATAGTTCCGAAAGGGGGGATTAGCATAAGTTGGTTGAGGGAATATGCGCCTGTGACATATAAATGCCGAAGAAGATGAAGAAGAAGAAGATGAAGAAGGAGGAGGATGAACTGGAGGAGGAGGAGAGGAGAAGGAGGAGGAGGAGGAGGAGGAGGAGGAGGAGGAGGAGGAGGAGGAGGAGGAGGAGGAGGAGGAGGAGAAAAGCTCATTTAGAAAATTATCAAAGAAATCTTACTCTGTAACCAGGAACGTGTTGAGCTGTCGTAATAAAGGTCACCAACAAAATCACATATGCCTGACGTACAGGTCAAAGTAGATGTACATTCTGTGGCTGAACTGCAGCTTGACCCTCGAGATTTCTCTGGATTAGGGCACAACAAATAAAACTAGGAAATAAATACACCGCTTGTTATCCAATAGCACATATATTATAGCATACACGAAATTTTACCTCAACATATATCAGTCTGGCAAACAATTTGGGAATATCTGTCACAACGTACATTACGATAGTTGTTAATAAGGAATGCTCACACCGAAGCAATGCAAGTAGTTCTCAAAGCAAACTATAGTTGTCTTGGAATATATCACTATCATATAACAAGGGCAATAAGACTGAAGAGCATCTCTGACAAAGAAAAACTGATTATTGGTGCCACGGCCTAGACTGCTTTGTTCCGTAAATATGTGACACAGGTTGTCTAGAGTACACCGTTGCGAATTCTGCATGGTTACATGGGGAGTGGCTGGCTGGTCGAGTGGCCTGAACGCCTGGTTCTACCTCAGAAGACTCGGATTCGAATCCTCGACAAGATGTGGATTTTATTTCTGTCGGGGGTAAACAGAAAACCCTAACCTGCATAGTTTGCGGCGACTGCACGAGCCAGGCGGACTTAATTCCTCAGGCTCAAGATCTCCATGTCCTATACCGCAAGTTAAAATAGGCAATAGATGACAGTGTGTGGAACAAGCTGGGTTTAAATATGAATTTAGGGAAATAATATGTCAGAATGTGCTTACAAATATTAAAACAAACATCCATCCATCATGTGTCATGCCGGTAAGCGTGGTCGGTCATGTTTTGCCATCTCACTCAACCACAAGAGTCGTGGATCAGCTCAGTGTTTCTGTCTCGACCATGCCACGAGGCCAAGCCATCCAGGTATTTGCTTCTAGGTCTTCCTCTTGGTCTGTTCATTTCGAGCTTTCTCAGAGTCTAATGTATTGCCAGCAGAGATGCAGGGACATCGTTACGCCCGCCAGGCGAATAGTCCCTAGTGGGGATGCTGTAACATCGTTACGCCCGCCAGGCGAGTATTAGTTACCTGCCTGCGAGGTTGCCGGCTGACGAGACAGCCAGCGGTCAGGCAAGGACAAAGCAGGACGCACGCAGGCCTCGTGAAGTCACTTCAGGTGGGCAGGCGCGTTGCGAGAAATAGCCAGACAGCTCTGGGACTCGGACTCGACTGGACGTATGATGGGAGAAAGGCTTGTGTAGTTCTGTGGCCCGAAAGTCGAGTGCTTGTACATCTTGTGAGACTGATTGTAAGCTGTGGGTTGCCTGTAAGTGTATTGTTATAACTTATGTATTGTGATGATCATCTCTAGATCGTGATCTGTAAATAAATCCATCGAAACTTCGTGTCGTTGAGTCTCAAGTCAAATCACGTTGTACTTGTACTGTCTCACATGTGTTAGGTTAACGAGCCAGGTTTAAGACCCTGACATGTGTGGACGTGGTGGCATTCGTCCGGCTTTAAAATGAACGTGGTTTAAGTAATTAACATTTAAAACCTAGATTTGTGAACTTAGAAATTTTTGTCCAAACTTTAGAGTGCATTTAAATGTGATTGTGAAGGCTCATTTTGATATATATTATTACATTGTCTAAACATGGAGACTAAATGTGAACGTACAGTGCATACAGATTGTTTGATCTTGTAAACGTGTAAAACATTTGTGATTGTGGAACTTGTCACCGTTTTGACCTTGTCGACATTGTGAAGTTGTCGCCATTGTGACCTTGTCGCCATCTTGTAAACTTGATGTCTATGTCCTTACTGAATGTCATCTTGATGTAAGTGATGTGTCATCAATGTTGTATAGTGTTGAGATATAGTTAGATTGTCTTTGAAAAGTGAATTGTAGAAAGCAGAAATTTTCGGAAAGAAAGTGACTTGTGATTTTGAAAAAAAAATTGTTGACGGACAACATTACGACCTACAATTACACGCAACGCCATACAAACCTAATCAAAACTTAGTGACAAGCATACACACCACATCAAACAGACGTTAATTTATTTCCTCCAAAAACAAAGCAGGTTTTCTGTGCCATCTGAAACCCTTGCCCGTAGAGGTCATTTGTGTTTTGAAGTAGCGACCCTACAGTTCCTAGCCCAAATTTCAACCGTTCTTCACCGCATCCAGGACACTTGAGTATATTTTTTCTTTCTATATACTTTCGGATGCAAATTTAGGCACATATTGTAAATAGAACACAATTGTAAATTGTTAACTTTACTAACAACTTGTAACAAATTGTGTGTCTGATATTTCATTTGCATTTTCCATCATGTCGTCATTAAATGATTTCATCGATATGGGGTTGAAGTTAAAGTTAACAGGTGATGAGTTAACGAAGTGGAGTGAGAAGAAATACTCTGAATACCACGAGCGTGAAGAAAGAGCGGCTGAAAGAGCTGCCAAGCAAGTAGAGGCAGAAACAGCCTTAAAGCAAGCAGAGGCAGCAACCGCAGCAAAGACAAAACAAGCGGAGTTAGATATCGAACTGAAAAAGGCAGAGATTGAAAGAGAGACAGAATTAAAGAAGGCAGAGATAGCAGCTCAGAGTAAACGGGAAGAGCTGGAAGTGCAATTAAAAATCAAACAACTTGATACTGAGACTGCCATAAACAAAGAGTCCAAGAAATCTGAAAGACTGGAGAAAGAAAACCAGTACAAGAAATATCAAGGTATCGTAAGAAATTATACCTCGGGTGACTGCATTGCAGCCTTCACCCAAAATTTTGAGACTTTAATGGACCATTACCAGGTCCCATTGTCTGAATGGAATATAATTTATGTGAGAAGTTTATCAGGGGAGCCTCTGAAAGTCATAGAGACTATCCCCAAAGACCTCAGAAAAGATTACCATTATCTAAAATCAAAGATTATGGCACATTTTATGTTAGATGAGGCAGATTACAGAGAGCAATTCAGCAAGTTGAGCCCCAAACCGACTCAAACGTTCTCTGACTACCTCTGATTAGTCCGAGACATATTTACCAAATGGACTTCAGCAGCTAAAATTGATAAGAACTATCAAAAGTTAGAGGATCTTATCATTAGAGATAAAGTCATTTCATCCATTCCATCAGCATTTTCAAAATTTTTGCAAGAGAATGAATGTACGAGTGTAGAGCAGATTGAGAGACGTGGTTCGGCTTATTACACAGCCAACAAACATTGTTTTGCCAGTGAAGCTACTGATACAAATTTTGTAGCATCGGCTAACTATGACAAACCCTATAGTAGGCAAAAACCTTATAAGCCTACATCTGAGAAGTACAACCATTGTAACTATTGTAGATTTTCACATCATCAAGGTGAGATGTGCGACAAGAACCCCGCATATCTTACATATTTACAGAACATCGTAAACAGACAAGATAAGGAGCGTAAATCCTTTAGAAATTTGCGTAAATGTTTTCTCAGTAAGGCGTATGGACATTATCGCCATGATTGTAAAGGTAGGCAAATGACCAAGAAAGCCAATGCCGCCTTATTTGATAGTTCATCATCAGATGAAGAACAATCAGAGAAACACCCTGTGAACTCAGCACAGGCTTTTGATATGTTTAACGCAAATAAATGTACTGTTTGTAATACCTTCTATGAAGATGGTATTTTAACATGCGGCCACTCCATTCCTATTGCCAATGAAGAAGCTAATTTGGTAATAGACTCCAAAGGCAGAATAAACATCCATCAGGGATACGTGAATGGCAAGTCTGCTACAGTCCTTCGGGACACGGGAAGTTCATTGATTGGACTGAAGAGAACGTTCATAATGCCTACAGACTATACAGGCAGGCACGTAACATGCAGAACATTCTCTGGCAATATTGAAAAGTACCCACTAGCATGGGCATATATTCAAACACCTTTCCTCACTGGGAAAGTAAAATGCGCAGCATTAACAAACCCGGTGTGTGATATTATAATTGGAAATTTACCAGAGGTAAATGATATGCATCATGACATAACATCTCTTTGCATTAATGAGATCACAACATCACCATCAAATGTCATCATTGATAATGTTGTACCACCTAATGAATGTATGGTAGCTAATGTAGCACTAAGATCTCATGACATCATTGATAACACTGTTTCATCACCATCCGATATCATTGAATGTGTGAACGCAGTAACTAGATCTACTGCTAGAATGCAAGATGAAATTAATCAAGCTGAGGCTATAGAGGCTATAATTGTGTCACAATTTTTTGGGCAGTTAGATATCGAACTGAAAAAGGCAGAGATTGAAAGAGAGACAGAATTAAAGAAGGCAGAGATAGCAGCTCAGAGTAAACGGGAATGGTGTTTCAAACGGTGTTTGAATATATGAGAAGAAATGATTTGGAGAACTTGGTGACAACTGGTAAGATCGAGGGGAACAGACCAAGGGGAAGACCTAGAAACAAGTATCTGGATGGCTTGGCCTTGTGGCATGGTCGAGACAGAAACACGGAACTGATCCACGACTCTGTTGATCGAGTGAGATGGCAGAACATGACCGCCCACGCTTACCGGCATGGCACATGATGGATGGATGGATGGAGGCTATAGAAATGCTTAGCCCAGTATTACTACCTCCTAAAACCATGAAGGAGACTTTTGTAACAGCCCAAAAGGCTGATCCTTCTTTGTCAAAATAGTTTAATCTGATCGGCCAAAAGCCAAAGTTAACCAAAAATGCAAGATGACATTTTGCTTTGAAAAATTGTATCCTCACCAGGTATTATACTAGAGGTGACACCACAACAGAGCAAACTGTTTTGCCAATTGAGTATCGTAAGCAAGCCTTACATCTTGCCCATGATATACCTCTTGCAGGGCATATGGCATACGCTAAGACCAGATCAAGATTATTATTACAGTTTTATTGGCCCAAATTCTGCAATGACATTAAGCAATATTGCAGGAATTGTGACATCTGCCAAAAACTTGTAAAGAAAGGAAAAAACCCACAGGCAAAGTTACAAATTACTGACTTAGCCAGTCGACCTTTTGAGAAAATATCTGTCGACATAGTGGGCCCTCTTAATCAGATAACAACCAGAGGGAATAAATATATATTAACTGTTATTGATCAATGTAGCCGCTGGCCTGAAGCGATTCCGCTAAAGAACATAACTGCCAATGACATAATGGAAGTTTTCTTCCATATATTTTCACGGATAGGATTTCCAGACACTATCCAATCAGATAGGGGAAGTCAGTTCATTGCCGCATCTACTCAAGTTTTCACCAAAATGTTAGGAGTGAAGCAATGTTTCAATTCCCCGTACCATCCTCACTCGAGCGGAATTATAGAAAAATTTAACGGTGATTTAAAGCATATGCTTGCTAAAGTCACGCAAGAGCACCCCAATAACTGGGACGTATATTTACCTGCTATTCTCTTTGCTTATCGCGAGGTGCCACATGCTAGTACAGGTTTCTCTCCTTTTGAACTTATCTATGGTGCCAAACCACGTGGCCCATTAAGCATCTATCACCAAATGTTAACTGAATCCACTCCTTTACTGAAACCCATATCATCATACGTATACGTTACATCATTGCGTGAAAGAATTATCAAATCTTGTATAATTGCAAAGGATGTACTAAAATTATCTGGTGCTACATATAGACAATATGCTGACAAAGGTAACATGACAATAACGTTGACACCTGGACAGGACGTTCTTCTTCTTCTACCTAGTGACAGACACTTATTGACTGATTCTTGGCAAGGACCATTTAAAGTGACGAGACAGATTTCACCTGTAGACTATGAGATCCAAATAAAAGACAAACACAAAATATTCCACGTCAATATGCTAAGACCATATTACAACAGAGACAACGAAAAAGACGACACAACAGCATGTACAGTGATAATAGACCATGAAGATGACGAGGCTAGTGACGAAATTCCAACACCTGCATTAGACACGACGAACTGCTTGAAGAAAATTAAGATCAACCCAAAGTTAACTCAAGCAGAAACAGACAGTTGCAAACAGCTCATACAACAGTACAACACCATTTTCTCCAACAACCCAGGACAAACAGAATTAGTACAACATCACATCACACTCACGTCAAATACACCCATAAAATGCAGACCATACACCATTCCATTGCATTACAAAGAACACTTACATCAAGAGATCATCAGCTTAGAGCAAAACAACATCATTAGACGATCCCAATCAAATTTCTCATCTCCAATGGTCATAGTACGCAAAAAGGACAACACAATAAGACTCTGTGTCGACTATAGGAAATTAAATAAGATAACTCTTTTAGATTTAGAGCCAATGGCAAACTCGGAAGATCTATTGACAGAACTGACAGACGCTAGGTTCTTTACGAAGGTAGAAATGACAAAAGGTTACTGGCAAATAGCAGTAGACGAACAGAGCAGACATCTGACAGCTTTTGCCAGACCTTGGGGACTGTACGAATGGTGCAAACTTCCATTTGTGCTTGTCAATGCCCCAGCAACATTCGTACGTATGACACGACTTCTACTAGTAGACATACCGAATATTATCTGTTACATAGACGACATTTGTGTTCACACAAAGACAATGACAGACCACATAAAAACATTAGAACAGACATTTGAACGCATTAGACAGCATGGACTGACGGTAAAGCCTGCAAAAGTAGACATAGCCTATCAGGAAATATCCTTCTTGGGGTACAAAATATCTAATGGCTTTGTCACGACAGACGATAACATTGTGTCCAAGATACTAAAACTCTCACTTCCGACTACGAAAAAGCAAGTCAGAAGTTTGTTGGGACTTATAAATTATTATAGGCAGTTCATACCAGATTTTGCTGAACTGACCGAAGTATTTACTAACTTACTAACAAAAGATCAACCCGAGAAAATTGTAAGCAATGAATGCCTAAAATTTGCATTCCGGAAAGTATTATCTTATTTCTCTGAGAATAGTTTAAAGAATCCCATTCTCAAATTGCCAAATTTTCTTATTTCTTTCACATTACGCACAGACGCGAGCTCCGTAGCGATTGGAGCAGTTCTGTTACAGGAACATGATAACATCCTACATCCTGTATATTACTTCTCGAGAAAATTAAAACCTAGAGAACGCTCTTGGTCGACACCGCAGTTGGAAGCCCTTGCTCTAGTTGAGGGTATAATTAAATTTTCCAGATTCCTCCTGGGACGTCATTTTATTGTGGAGTCTGACTGTAGTCCATTGAGATTTATCAATTCAGGTGTACCTTCCAACCAAATGATAGCTCGCTGGTCTCTTAAACTTCAAGATTACAGCTTTGAAGTTCGACACATCGCGGGCAGAACCAACACGATTGCCGATCTTTTGTCCCGTTGTCCGACCGACCCAGTAAGCACCAATGTCTGAGTGCAGTGTGTAAAATACACTCAGACCAACACAGCCATGCATC
Source organism: Cepaea hortensis (assembly GCA_963921405.1). Classification (NCBI taxonomy): domain Eukaryota; kingdom Metazoa; phylum Mollusca; class Gastropoda; order Stylommatophora; family Helicidae; genus Cepaea; species Cepaea hortensis. Next base: position 106,068,434 of record OY992886.1, read on the forward strand.
AGTGAAGTTTTTTTTCACGAAAGCTGTGTATGTCTATATGATGTGATAGGGTGTATTCCCAATATACATAGTTTTTCTTATTTTATTATTAATGTAGTGATTGTCGTGAATAATTGTGTAGTGTGTGGTAGAAAGAGAACTTTATTAATTGTATATATTACGAAACAAGAACAGTGCCACATTCGCTCTGAACTTACCGCAAGCGAACTATCCAATTTATCCGTGGTATCTGCATTTGGAACATATCCAGTGATATTTTAACTCCGTGTATGAAAGTGTGACCTGAACATTGACATCTACACCACTTCAGTCAATCTAAATCCAGAAGTTTTTCCAGTGAAACAACCGACACATGAACGATCAGAACATTGTACATTCCGTTTTACTACATCAGACCGGAACAAGTGTGTTCTACAAATTTCAACATCAGCTGTTTCGTGTGTACTTCCGGATGATTTAGAAATTTAGTTTAAAAGTAGCAGACGACAAACAAAAGCTTAAAAAGTTATAACACTTCTAAACTATTTACGATTCAATAATTTCGAATACACAAATTGTGTATTAAGAGTTTTCATTTAGTGTAATCTTAGAATCATATCTTGATTAATTTATTCATACTACCGACATTTTTTCGCTAGTATTGAGAAACATCAAGCTATGACGCTGAGAAATAGAAGAATTATTGTAAGATATTATATTTCTTAATTTTTGAAGTTATGTCCCTTTCATTTAATTGTTATTACATTATTACACCAAGGGCGTTAATTGAAATGTATACGATGATGTGTTGTATATAAATAACCATGTTGTTGCCAGATTGTTAACACGCCAAGAAGCTATCTACTGGGCATGGTAGAGTGTTACCGACATTGCAGACCGACACAAGAACTCCTGGCCAAATGAGGTCAGAGTTTGAGCGTTGAATGCGGCTTATATAAAGCCGTATTACAGTCTTGCCAGATGTTTTTTGTCTCAAAAAGCATATTATTACTTTTTTTGAAAGGCTGCGAGGTAGTTGCTTAGGAAGCTGTTACTACCGATCTGACTGGGTCAATAATGCAATTAAGGTAATCAGCCATCGAGAGGATGAAGCTTGACGAGTGTTAAAGGTTGAACACCACATGTTTTTAGATACAATGTCCATTTCTTATGTGTTTCTATGCCAAGATGTGTGGTTTTGTATTTCTACACCAAAGTAAATGTATATAACAGAAAGGTTGACTCTGACAGGTTAAAAATATTAACCCAGTATTGTATATAGAGTGTACATGAAAGATGACATCTTTCATGAAGAAGCCCCGGGGGAGCATGTCAGAGTCTAATGTATTGCCAGCAGAGATGCAGGGACATCGTTACGCCCGCCAGGCGAATAGTCCCTAGTGGGGATGCTGTAACATCGTTACGCCCGCCAGGCGAGTATTAGTTACCTGCCTGCGAGGTTGCCGGCTGACGAGACAGCCAGCGGTCAGGCAAGGACAAAGCAGGACGCACGCAGGCCTCGTGAAGCCACTTCAGGTGGGCAGGCGCGTTGCGAGAAATAGCCAGACAGCTCTGGGACTCGGACTCGACTGGACATATGATGGGAGAAAGGCTTGTGTAGTTCTGTGGCCCGAAAGTCGAGTGCTTGTACATCTTGTGAGACTGATTGTAAGCTGTGGGTTGCCTGTAAGTGTATTGTTATAACTTATGTATTGTGATGATCATCTCTAGATCGTGATCTGTAAATAAATCCATCGAAACTTCGTGTCGTTGAGTCTCAAGTCAAATCACGTTGTACTTGTACTGTCTCACATGTGTTAGGTTAACGAGCCAGGTTTAAGACCCTGACAGCTTACCAGTTGTCACCAAGTTCTCCAATTCAGTTCTTCTCATAACATGCCCAAACAATTTTGACTGTCTACGTCTAATGTCTCTAATCAGTTTACGATCTTCATTTGTTTCATGAAGGACTTGTTCATTGGTCTTTCTGGCTGTCCATGGTATTCTTTGCATTTTCCTCAGAAACCACATTTCTACAGCCATCAGATGTTTTTCAGCTTGACTGCTCATTGTCCAAGATTCACATCCATATAAAAGTACAGGTTCTATGTAGCACCTCAACACCCTTTTTCTCGTTTCAATTGACATCTTTTTATTGGTCAGTATACTTTTAATCTTGCTAAAGGCTACTTTTCCCATGGTGATTCTTGTTCTAATCTCTTCAAGGCATCTCCCATCAGATGTTATTACTGTTCCGAGATAATTATACCTCTTCACTTGTTGAAGAATATTCCCATTTACTTGTATATTACATTGTGGTATTTCGTTCTTCCTAGTGACAACCATAATCTGTGTCTTTTTACAATTTAATTCTAACCCTTGTTGTTCACTGTGTGTAACAACCGCATCTACTAAATGTTGCAGATCCTGTTCATTGTCTGCAATCAATACTGTATCATCTTCATATCTAATATTATTGATGCATCGTCCTCCAATGATGATTCCTTCCATATCTTCAATATTTCTGAAAATACTTTCACTGTACAGGGAAAACAGATCTGGAGACATTACACATCCCTGTCTCACACCTCTCTTAAAAGGCTGATATTGGCCTACTTCATTATCATCACTTATGGCAGCTTGTTGTTTCCAATATATATTTTTTACGTCTAAGATCTTTTGCATCAATTTGAAGATCTTCAAGCATCCTTGTCATGTTGAAATGTCTCACTTTATCGAAAGCCTTTGTGTAGTCAATAAAGCAAAGGTGTAGATCTTTGTTTACTTCTATAGAACGTTCGATTACGGTTCTCAGTATATACACAGCATTTACTGTACCCTTGCCTTCTACAAACCCACATTGTTCTTCTCCTATTTCAGGTTGTATTTTCCTCTTAACTCTTTGCATGATAATTCTTTGCAAAATATTCGTGATGTGACTCATTATACTAATTATTCGATGTTGATCACATTCCAAGGCTCCTGATTTCTTTGGGAGTGCAATAAATACAGAATTACATAATTCATGAGGTATGTTTCCATTATCATATATTGTATTAAGCAGACTGGTAACTTTATCTATTCCATATTCTTCTAAAGCATTAATTATTTCTGTTGTGATGCTGTCTGAACCGGTTGTCTTGCCAGATGTCATATGGTTAAGAGCATTCTGAACCTCCATCTTCAAAATTGCTGGTCCTTCATTATTATTTTGAACATCATACTGTTCGTCTCTGTTATCGTCATAAAGGTTTTTCACGTAATCTGACCATACATGTAAGATCTGATCTTTGTCTATTATGACTCTTCCATCTTTTGTCTTTAGGCAGCCTGTTGATGTACGTTTTTTTTTATTAGTAAGCTCCTGAATTCTTTTGTGCATTAGTTTCGCATTTTTACTGTTGTGTTGTTTTTCAATTTCTCTGCAAATTTTCTCAAGCCATGTTTCTTTTGCCTCCTTACATAAGGTTCTGACTTTTCTGTGAATTTTTTCATATTTGGCAGGATTATTTTTGTTCTGTCTTCTTGTTTCCATTAGTTGGAAAATTTCTTCACTCATTCATATGTTACGGCCCACTTTCTTTAATTTTGGAATATTTTTTTCTGCTGCACAACTGATTGAATTCTTCAGCATTTCCCAGTGATCATCTAAATCTTGAAATATGATCTCTAGATCAGACAATGAATCAAATTTGTTCTTTACTTCTACGGTAAAATTATCTTGTATTTCTTTGTCAGTATTAAATTTGCACAAGTTGTATTTAGGGTTTCCTGCTGTATGTGTGACTTTCTTTAACTTTACCCTCAATGTGCCTGTAATTAATCTGTGATCACTGTAACAGTCTACATTTGGAACTGTTTTTATGACTGTTAACGCATTTCGAAACCTTCTGCTAATCAAGATGTAATCTATCTGGTTTTTAATCCTGCTGTCTGAATTTCTCCATGGCCATAATCTTCTAGGATGCTGTTTAAACCAGGTGTTTCCTACAATCATTTCTTGTTCTTTTGCCCATTCTACAAGTCTGTATCTACTAATTCTACCTATTAAACATGTCAAAAATACATTATAGTAAGTAAAGTAGAGTAGAGTAGAGTAGAGTAGAGTAGAGTAAAGTAGAGTAGAGTAGAGCAGAGCAGAGCAGAGCAGAATAGAGTAGAGTAGAGTAGAGTAGAGTAGAGTAGAGTAGAGTAGAGTAGAGTAGAATAAATATATAGAGCTAAATTCATCTTAGAAGAAATGGTTTGTCTCATGCCACATGTCAGTACCAGTGGGTTGAAAAGGTTACTGGTTAAAGTCCTGCATGCGTGAGGACGACCCACTCTGACAATCAATCAATCAATCAATCATGTGCCATGCCGGAAAGCGTGGGCGGTCATGACTCGCCATTTCACTCGATCACCAGTGTCGTGGATCAGCTCAGTGTTCCTGTTTCGTCCATGCCATGTGGCCAAGCCATCCAGATATTTTCCTCTCGGTCTTCCTCTTGGTCTGTTCCCCTCGATCTTGCCAGTTGTCACTAAGTTCTCCAATCCATTTCTTCTCATAACATGTCCAAAAAATTTTGACTGTCTACGTCAAATTTCTCTAATCAGTTTACGATGTTCATTTGTCTCCTGTAGTACTTGGTCATTGGTTTTTCTGTCTGTCCATGGTATTCTTTGCATTTTCCTCAGAAACCACATTTCTGCAGCCATCATATGCTTTTCAGCTTGACTGCTCATTGTCCAAGTTTCACATCCACATAAAAGAACAGGCTCTATGTATCCCCTCAACACTCTTTTTCTCGTTTAAATTGACATCTTTTTATTGGTCAGAATGTTTTTCATCTTGCTAAAGGCTACTTTCGACATGGCGATTCTTGTTCTAATCTCTTCAAGGCATCTCCCATCAGATGTTATGACTGTTCCAAGATAATTGTACCGATTCACTTGTTGAAGAATATTTCCATTTACTTGTATATTACATTGTGGCACTTCCTCCTTCCTAGTGACGACCATAACCTGAGTCTTTTTACAATTTAATTCTAACCCCAGTTGCTCACTGTGTACAACAACCGCACCTACTAATTGTTGCAGGTCCTGCGCATTGTCTGCAATTAATACTGTATCATCTGCATATCTAATGTTATTGATGTTTCGTCCTCCAATGCTGATTCCATTTATATCCTCTACATTTCTGAAAATATTTTCACTGTATAGTGAAAAAAGATCTGGAGACATCACACATCCCTGCCTAACACCTCTCTTAATTGGCTGATACTGTCCCACTTCATTATCAATCCTTATTGCAGCTTGTTGTTTCCAATATATGTTTTTTATAAGTCTAATGTCTTTCCCATCAATTTGTAGATCTGCAAGCATATTCACCATATTGACATGTCTAACTCTATCAAAAGCTTTTGTATAGTCAATAAAGCAAAGATGTATATCCTTGTTTACTTCTATAGCACGTTCAATAACTGTTCGCAGCATATACACAGCATTTACTGTACCCTTTCCTTCTACAAACCCGCATTGTTCTTCCCCTATTTCAGGTTGTATCTTCTTCCTCACTCTTTGCATGATAATTCTTAGCAAAATCTTTGTGATGTGACTCATTATACTAATTGTTCTATGTTGATCACATTCCAAGGTTCCTGATTTCTTTGGGACTGCAATAAATATAGAGTTACATAATTCAGGAGGTATATCTCCAGTATCATATAATGTGTTCAGCAGTCTGGTGACTTGATCTAGTCCAAATTCTTCTAAAGCTTTAATCATTTCTGTTGTGATGTTATCTGCACCGGGGTCCTTGCCAGCTTTCATATGCTTAAGAACATTTCGAACCTCCATCTCCAAAATTGGCGGTCCTTCATTATTAAATCTAATATTATACTGTTCATCTCTGTTATCATAATAAAGGTGTTTCACATAATCTGTCCATACCTGTAGAATCTGGTCTTTTTCTATTATGATTTTGCCATCTTCAGTTTTTAGACACCCTGTAGATGTACTTGTTCTTTTATTAGTAAGTTCCTGAATTATTTTGTGCACTAATTTGGTATTTTAACTGTTGTGTTGGTTTTCAATTTCTAAGCACTTTTCCTCAAGCCATGCTTCTTTTGCCTGATTACATAATGTTCTGACTTGTCTGTGAATTTCTTCATATGTGACAGAATTATTTTTGTTGAGTCTTCTTGTTTCCATGAGGTGTAAAATTTCTTCAGTCATCCATTTCTTTCGACCCACCCTCTTTAATTTTGGAATAGTTGTTTCTGCAGCCACATTGATTGAATTCTTCAACGTTTCCAATTGATCATCCACATCCTGGAATAGGATCTCTAGATCAGACAAAATTTCAAATCTGTTCTGTACTTCTATGTTGAATTTGTTTTGTATTTCCTTGTCATTACTCAATGTACACAAATCATATTTAGTGTTTCCTGTTATATACTTGACTTTCTTCAACTTTATCCTCAATGTTCCTGTGAGTAATCTGTGGTCACTATAACAATCAGCACTGGGAACTGTTTTTGCTATTGTTAATGCATTTCTAAATCTTCTACTAATCAGAATGTAGTCAATCTGGTTTCTAATCCTGCTATCAGGACTCCTCCATGTTCATAATCTTCTAGGGTGTTGTTTGAACCAGGTGTTTCCTACAATCATTTCCTGTTCTTTTGCCCACTCTACGAGTCTGTATCCTCTTTCATTTCTCTCTCCTAAACCATAGTTTCCTACTGTGTATCTATCCCCTTGATTTCCTACTTTTGCATTGAAGTCCCCTATTATGATGTTTATTTCTGAATTTTTACATTTCTTTAAGGCAGACTCTATGTCATTATAAAATTCTTCTACACTATCTTCACTGGATTCTCCTATTGGGGCATATACTTGAATCAATCAATAGGTAGTTAAAATTAACACAATTAGAAATACAGGTTATGTATTACATGTAATACTTAAATAACAGGTGTTATACGTTATGGGTAGTTGCTGATAAGGACAAATAAGTGTAGTCTGCGGTGGCTGAAGCAGACAAATATGAACCAGATGACCACGACAAGTTATGATACATTGTAATGTTTTAGAACATACAAGAATATTATAAGTTGAAGGAATCAAGTCCTAGAGGAAACGAGAACCTTTCAGATAGATAATTGATGCCTAAGTTCTAGCCATGCTGTGTGACAGGCACACCACAAATAACAAAATACTTCTAGATGGAGAGAGATTATGAAGCCCTTATAGTCGTTGTGTGATCTGAACTCAAGTATTATTGTGTTCATCAGTTTGGTGACTTGGTCTATTCCATATTCGTCTAGGGCATTGTTGTGTTGTTGTCTGAATACGGGGTCTTGCCAGTTTTTATATGGTTAAGAACATTCTGAACCTCCATCTTCAAAATTGATGGTCCTTCATTATTAGTTCGAATATCATCATAAAGGTTTCTCACGCAATCTCACCATACATGTAAATTATGATCTTCTCATATGATTGTTTCCAGTTTTTGCGTTTAGGCAGCCTGTTGATGTACGTGTTCTTTTATTAGTAAGCTCCTGAATATTTTTGTGCATTAATTTGATACTCTTGCTGTTGTGTTGATTTTCAAGTTCTATGCAATATTTCCTGAGCTATGCTTCTGTTTCCTCCTTACATAATATTCTGACTTTTCAGTGAATTTCATCATATTTGCCAGGATTAGTTTTGTTGTGTCTTCTTGTTTCCATTACTTGTAAATCTTCTTCAGTCACAGTTTTTTACGACCTACTTTCTTTAATTCTGGAATCGCTGTTTCTGCAGCCAAACTGATAGAATTCTTCAACATTTCCCATTGATCATCCACATCTTGAAACAGGATCTCTAGATCAGACAATATATCAAATCTGTTATTTATTCCTATGTTAAAAGTATCTTGCATCCCCTTGACATTTTTCAATATATATATATATATATATATATATATATATATATATATATATATATATATATATATATATGTGTGTGTGTGTGTGTGTGTGTGTGTGTGTGTGATATATATCACACTAGCTGACCCGGCCCGGCTTCGCCCAGTCCCTAGTCGGGAGCATCTCATTTAATTCATATAAGTAGTCATATAAGCTCCCGTTCCCGTTCCTATCTGTCTGTCTGTCTGTCTGTCTGTCTGTCTGTCTGTCAAATAGACCCATCCCTCTGTCTCTCCCTCGTCTATCCCTCCCTCCCTCCCTGTCTGTCTGTCTGCCTACCCGTCCCTCCGTCTCTCCATCCCTCCCTCCCTCCCTGTCTGTCTGTCTGTTTGTCTATCTATCTATCTCTGTCTGTCTGTCTGTCTGTCTGTCTAATAGACCCATCCCTCTGTCTCTCCCTCCGTCTATCCCTCCCTCCCTCCCTGTCTGTCTGTCTGTCTGCCTACCCGTCCCTCCGTCTCTCCCTCCGTCTCTCCATCCCACCCTCCCTCCCTCCCTCCCTGTCTGTCTGTCTGTCTGTCTGTCTGTCTGTCTGTCGGTGTCTGTCTGTCTGTCTGTCTATCTATCTATCTCTGTCTGTCTGTCTGTCTGTCTGTCTAATAGACCCATCCCTCTGTCTCTCCCTCCGTCTATCCTTCCCTCCCTCCCTGTCTGTCTGTCTGTCTGCCTACCCGTCCCTCCGTCTCTCCCTCCGTCTCTCCATCCCTCCCTCCCTCCCTCCCTGTCTGTCTGTCTGTCTGTCTGTCTGTCTGTGTCTGTCTGTCTGTCTGTTTGTCTATCTATCTATCTCTGTCTGTCTGTCTGTCTAATAGACCCATCCCTCCGTCTATCCCTCCCTCCCTCCCTGTCTTTTTGTCTATCTATCTATCTATCTATCTATCTATCTATCTATCTATCTATCTATCTATCTATCTATCTATCTATCTATCTATCTATCTATCTATCTGTCTGTCTGTCTGTCTGTCTGTCTGTCTGTCTGTCTGTCTGTCTGTCTGTCCGCCTGACCCGGCCCGGGTTCGCCCAGTCCCTGGTGTGGAGCATCTCATTTAATTCTGAGTAGGTAAGAATCCCCTCTGCCTTCAAAATGTTGACGTGAAGATTTTCTTCCTGCAGCTGCTTCTGTATTTGTTGATCAGTAAGCTCCATTTTTAGCCGCTTGACCACCCATCTGACTGTGTTTGAATCAGTGTTTCTGATTCTGGTGTCTTGGTCCTCCTTCCTCTCACAAGTTTTTGTGTTCGTCTGTGGGTAGTCGTCGCTCTTCTTATTGGTAGTTTCATTGACTGTAGGTTCAGATACTTTATTACAGCTTGCATGCAGACTCTCCAAAGGCAGGTTCGTCTTCTTGATAGTCTGGTCGGTTTTCTCACTATGCATCTTGGAAGCTGCTTGTTTCTTTGTGCTATTACGACGTGCCATTTTCCCCCCGCTGCTTGAAATGTGTAAGGCGTCTTGGCTTGATAGCGCTGAGAAGTGCATGTCAAGCGAATCGTGTCGATATGATGGCGGAAAACACTAAAGATGCGATGATATTGTTCAACATCTTTTAGATAACTTCTTAAGTATAGAAAGATGAGTTACAATGTTATGCATTATGCATTATTTTTATGTAAACTTTGAAAATGTCTAAAAGATTGTATCATTATTTATTATAACTCATATGCCGGTACATAACAATAGACAAAGAGTTTATAAATCTTTGAAAACGATACAACAATATGACTATAAGTTATACAACAATTTTATTAAAAGTTATGCCCCTTGAAATAACTTTTTCTAGAGTTAAGTCCCTTAGCTATATATAAATTTTAATGAAAAATGAAAAATGAAATAATACTGAGTAAGCAGGCGATTTCACACTAAAAATATATCACAGTTGGCAGCTCTGGAATGAAAGGAAGACGTGTAGAAAATTTCATCTCAATCGGATGGGCCGTTAGCGAAAAAATAAAGGACATACATATTTACATACATATTTACATACATACACTTTGTTTTATAGATATAGATTTAGTATTTCCTGGTCTATACTTGACTTTCTTTAGCTTTAACTTCAATATGCCTGTAATCAATCTGTGATCACTGTAACAGTCTGCATTTTGAACTGTTTTGCGATTGTTAACGCATTGAAAAACATTTTGCTAATCACAATGCAATCAATATGGTTTCTAATCCAGCTGTCGGGAGACCCCCATGTCCATTATCTTCTTGGATGTTGCTTAAACCAGGTGTATCCTGCTCTTTTGCCCATTCCACATGTCTGTACCCTCTTTCCTTTTGTTCTCCCAGACCATGTTTGCCTACTGTGCATCCATCGTCTTGATTTCCTACTTTCGCATTGAATTCACCCATTATGATATTTATTTTTGAATTTTTAAATTTCTTTAAAACATTTTCCATGGTAGTATACAATTCGTCAATACTATCTTCACTGCTTTCTCCTGTTGGTGCATATGTTTATGTCAAACGGTCTGCCGATTACTTTTACCAATATACACTGCCCAGTATCCTTTAACAGATTTTATTGTTTGCAGTTTCCAAGATAATTGCTACACCTCTTTGTCTGTCTTCTCCCCAGAATATGTTCTTAAAATCACCCCACCCAACCCACTGTCTTAATCACTGTCCCTTTCCATCTCGTCTCACACATTCCTAATATTTTAATATTCTTTCTTCCCATTTCGTGTTTAATGTTATCCGATTTTCCGTCTTCTCTTAAACTAAGAACATTCCATATTGCCTATTTTAGTGTTGCCGTCGTTTCTTGTGACGTTCTGTGATTTGACGAATCATGAGAAACTAGGAATCTTTAAAGAAGGTAGTTTGCCGTTGCTTTCGTTCCTGGCAGTGAATATACTGACAGGTGACCATAGCCCTTGTATCGTTAAAGAGGTCCTCTGCCTACCGTCGCGAAACTTGAGACCATTACCAACAACTATCTGTCGGCTGCCCTCAAAATTCCATCCACCACCTACCTTCAGTGCTTTCGTTTGAAAAAAAATATTCCTAAAACGGTTACGAAAAACGGCACATCCCTCCAAGAAAAACACAAAACAGCGTCCCTCTATGGACTAAAAAAAAACTCACCGTTATGCCGTCGCCATTTTATCGGATGTATTTGAAATACAAAATTTGATAATACATTTTTGAATTCTATGTTTGCCAAAATCCTTCCCAGCAGAAAGAACCGAGTGTGCCATATTTGCTAGAAACGGCTGATGAAATCGACCACATGAAGTATATGTGAATGCCGTGGCTCAACAATGCATCACATTTGCAATAGATCGCATCTTTAACAGCTTATTACAACAATAGGAATTATAACTAGATTAGATTTAATATTTTTCATTTCCTCCTGAATGAAAGGAATCGGACAACACGAAAGCCAGCATGGAAGATTGTTATCAGACACCACATGGACGCTTTGCTCAAGCATATGTTAACAGATGAATATTTACTGCTTTATATATCCAACCTGGGCATTAACAAGAATGTGTATACCTTTCGGAAATGAAGTAAGTTTTGATAGTCTTTTCCTTAAAACTTATGAAAAGCAACAGGTTTTTACCATGTGGAGTACACGCTAACATGAGGGTGAAATGAGACTTCTTGTGTCCAGTTGCATGTATTGACTGTCATTCATGTCTACGAAGAGTATATAGAAAGTTTGGGACGTTTCTTTGCGCGTTTCCGTTCAAAAACATGGAGAGAACCTATAATTATTGCTAATATACGACACCTATCTATTAATTGGTGCATGCACAGAATATAAGGACTAAAATAGTATGACAGAATTACATAAAAGAAAGAACTATACAATCTCCAGTGAATTAAGAAATGAGGAATGAAGCTTTCGCTGGATAGGACATATTGAGAAAACCTATTAATAGTATATGTAGTGTTCAGAGGAGGACAAAGAAGAAAAACGCACAAAAACAAACGAACTCTTTCAAAGAGTTAAGATTCGACAGAAGAAGATCGACCGTATTGTACAAGGGTAATCTTACTCGGTAAGCAGGAACGTGAGCTGATGTAATAAAAGTCACCAACACAATTACATACGCCATACTTAAAGGAAAATGCCCAACAGATGGGGCTGGTTATCAACCAAGATAAGACAGAATATATGGTAATTTCAAGAGACGGAATGGCTAGAAACTCTGGCCACATACAAATAGATAATATGACCATTAAAAGAACGGAAACATACAAATATCTGGGTACAATCTTCAACTGCTCCAACCTCATAAGGGAAGAAATACAAACTAGAATCAACTCTGGAAATAAGATATACTATGCACTACAACATCTACTAAAATCAAATGCGCTATCTCGTAACACCAAAATCACTATAAACAGAACACTGATCAGACCAGTTGTGCTGTATTGCTCTGAAACCTGGAGTACAACGAAAGGAGACGAAGCCTTGTTACAAACCTTTGAGAACAAAATTTTAAGACGCATCTTTGGACCCATTAGGGATACACATAGTGGAGAGTGGAAAATAAGAAGTAATAAAGACATTTATGATCTGTTTAAGTCCCCGCTAATCACTGGTATCATGAACGCTAATAGACTACAATGGCTGGGGCATATAGAAAGAATGGAAGATAATAGGGAAACAAAACTCGCTTTTACTCAGGAAATAAATGACCGTAGACCCCGAGGTAGATCAAGAAGACGGTGGAGAGATAATACAAATACAGACCTACAAGCACTTGGAATCAACGACTGGCAAGAGAAGGTCAACCAGAGAGACGAATGGAGACGGATTGTATCTACAAGCAAAGAACCTCAATGGCTCGGAACGCTGAAGAAGAAGATGCACAGATGAATATTTACTGCTTTATTCATCCAACCTAGGCATTAACAAGAATGTGTACACCTCTCAGAAACTATGTATGTTTTGGTAGTCTTTTTCTTAAAACTTATGAAAGCCGACAAGATCCCACCATGTGTAGTACACGCTAACATGACTGTGACATGAGAGTGACCGATGTCAGTTTTATAAAACCAGTTGATTCCTAGCCACAAAGCCCCTGTCACACAATTACACTATTGAGGGCACTTTACACTTGCCACACTACATTTGAGCTTTCTGAGACACGTTGCTAGCTGAACCACACGAGGAGAGACAGACAGCAGTCTCGCTGTTAAAGAGTTAAAATCAGCAGAGATTGTTAGTTTAATGTATGGCTGTGGGCTGGCCTTTGTGAAAGCAATGATGTAACGTCAGTGATTCAATCAATAATTCAAGTGGCATCTCCGCAATGAGTATATTACCGGTTGTCCACTGTCACCTTGTTGCTTTTATTTATATGCACTTCTTCCAATCCATCTCTGGATGTTGTCAACATACCTCTAATGTGTTTCTCCTCTTCCACTCTTACTCTCTAGCACATTCTTTAACAAGCTGTGTCTTTTTCTATGAACGAAGTATTTGACCCTGAATTTATTCAGTAACATTTTCTGAAATCCCAGGAGTAACACTTCTTTCTGATGTTTTGGTTTTCTTCTTCAGTCATGAAGTTATTCGTGAACCTCAGTGAACATGTGTTCCGAATTGTTCATATGGTCTGAAGTGATTGTTCCTCGAGTGTATTGTGCATTCAAGACTGTCAGGTGTGCTACAGAAAACCAAGCCAGAACCGCAGCCTAACAAACATGAGCAGGAAACAAGTCATACAGTTCGACTGCGACATGGAGATAAACGCTTGAATACAATGTGATATAAAGGATGTTATCAAGAACCAAGTTTAAAAAACAGTTAATTGCATATCCATTACAGGACGTCACAGTCAACACCAGCATTTTTTGGCTGTTGTGATTTCTTGGCAATTAAAATTCAGCAGTCTGCCATTGCCGGCTTCCTGGCTTAGAGGTTAGCGACTTTTCCCCGTAATCTCGTATACTCTCGTAGGTAATGTGATGACGGTGAGAATCAGCAGTGGTTCAAATCGCATCGGTAACTTACGGAGTATGTGAGCCGGCTGCAAGGAAAGCAATGGCAAACTACTAAGCGTAATCTTGCCAAGAAATCAACATACAGCTGAAAGATGCTGGTGTTGACAGCGATGTCCTGTAAAGGATATGCAAAAAAAAAAAAAAAAAAAGTCTGCCATTACTTTCCGAACGACCGGCACTCAAATCTTTGAATGAAAACTTACGCAAGGCGCAATAGTGGAGTACCCGCCTAGTCCATTCAGCCAGGGTGACGTGAAACATGACAGCATGAGGCGGGTTGAGCAGGTGTTGACCAGGAACAAGCCATCCACTAAGATAATTATTTATAAACTAATAATATTCATTAACTGATGCCTGCTCAGAATAGATGGACTAACATGGTGTGACAGAATCATCATTGTGGAGATTGTGGGGAGTATTAAACAAATCCTGGTGAGTCAAGGGATGAGGAAAAGACGCTGGTGTTGAACAGTGAAAACCTGTTAATAGTTTAAAAAAAAAAAAAAAACAACAACAACAAAATCATATTTCTGGAAACCACAGAACAACAGAGACAGTGGGAGGGGTAAGACAGAAGGAAAAGATAATTAGTGACAGAAATGAATGATATCGGGAGGACATGGAAAGAGCTGCAGGACACAGCAATGGAAGGCTCGGCACAAGCTGGTTGAGACCTGACACTTCATTAGGAGACAATGCAGAAGAAGAGGAGCTGCGGTATCGTAGTGGCTAGAAACAAGCGTGCCGATCCCGTGGGCGTGGGTTCCAACACGAAAATGTATAAAAAGTGACCTGAGAAAATGGGTACCATGAAATATTTTAGGAAGTAAAGGCGGCCGGTGCGGTACTGACCTCACTATCCACTGAGTGCCTATTGGTCAGTACAAATATGGGTCTAGCACCATATACACGCATCTAATAAAGTCGGGTAAAATGTCCCTAGTTAGAAGAACAATTTAATTAATTAATTGTAATATACATCTTACTCAGAAAGCAGGAATGCAATGAGCTGTCGTAATAAGAGTCACCAACACATTCACAGGTTCCTGATATGCAGTAAAGATTTGATATACATTCTTGGCTGGAGCTGCAGGTCATCCCCAATGTTTTCTCTGGGGTAGGAGAAAATAAACAAAATCAAAATATAAATACACCGATTGTCAACTGATAACGCATACATTATAGCATGCAATAACATATTAGTAGTTATATATGTAATTTACGTTGATAATTTCAGACTCTGAGCTAGAAGAATCGACAGGACTTTCCTTTTATAAGCTTAGTAATGCTGACACGATGAAGCCACAAAATGGATCCACCAAAATCAATAATTAGAGGAGGTGGAGAGGGGTGTGATTGTATGAACAATCGATTTTGTTTTATGTGGTTCGGGTAGGTTGTAGTTTGAAAAATGGACGTTATCCATTCCACCCCTTCTTTTTCTATAGGGGTAGAGATGGACGTATTATTGCTTTCTTGGGGGGGGGGGGGGGGTTGGTTTATTTGAAAAACATGTTTTAGTGTCCTACACCTAAGCGTTGTAGGCATGATTAATCTATAAACAATAGCATGAATATGTTTTCGTGGCGTGGTGTCGAGTGAAAAGGACACAGCCACTCGGACACAAGCAAAGAAACAGACATCCACACTACCCGACCAAAACCTATTCATCCTTTTGTATTAATTAATTAATTAATTAAGTAGTATGTCCCTTGCAGAACTTCGCTCCCATAACTGTCGTGTCCTCCTTTACAGTGTCGTCCCTGGAGTGAAGAGAGTCGACACCCACATTATAATATTTTTTTCCTCTCAATATTCTGGAGAATCCACCAGCTTCCGTCCAACACACTCCATCAGCCTATGGACACCTTTTCCTATCACTCTCTCTCACTGTCGTACTATGCCCCCTTCTCATACTTCCCCAACGCAACGTATTCAACAACTCTTGCTTCTAAAAATTAATACAGCTTAATTTATTAAAAGAAAAGTGTAACGTATATGAGACGTGTATGCGAAGAAAATGTGTGACGTGTTCTATAAAGTGTGTAGAATCGGACTCTCAGACAACAACCCAGTCAGCTGATCCCAGCAAGGATAGACCACAGCACGTTACGTCAGAACATGTACATCTCACCCCGTGCCGAAACCATCTTGCCGGATACGGACTTGCCTCTGTAGACCTCTGGTAATCCCATTTCATGAACATCCGAAATAGACACCGGTGGTATTAACAGTTAATCATGGACCGGTTGCACTCTACACAATGTCCGTTCCTATCGTTCCTTAAAAAAAAATGCACAAGTCCTTTGTAGTGTGGACACAGTTATTAATGTTAATTGTTAATGTACTGGATCCTCACTCGTGTCTATCTATCCTCACGTATCATGTCTTGTGTTCTATTACACGAGATTATATCACACTAGGTAACTATTATCAGTAATGTTCTCAGTTAGTTACTACTGTCTGATGTGTGGTGCATCAGTAATCATCACTCTCTTTGGTGAATCAACTTCCTTCTAGCTTTAGTTACGTTCTGTATGCAACTTTATTGATTGTTGAACTGGTGTTCTTCCGAATGGGATGTGATTCTTTCCCAAAACTTTGTTGAGTTTCCTTGGATCTGGTAGGGAACCTAGGATAGAAACAACACATCTGGTGATAGTACTAGTCACTGATCCTTTCGGCTGAGTGTAAGCCTATCACCTTGCCTAATGATCTTTAGCTAACTAGACTTAGTCATAGAGCAGATTAGCTACCCACCTAGAGCCGAATCAGGCTATGACAAAGAAAAAATCAGCAAACAGAATGCGGAACCCCGCCCACCAGGGACACCTACGGGAAGATCCCAATTATCCCTCATTACTCAATTCTCAACTAGTAAAGCTTATCAACACTTCACTAATCTATTCTTAACTAGCAGAGTTAATATCACTATTCTACTCTAACTAGTTTCCACTAACAGTGCTAATCATCACACTATAGTTTAACAAGGCCACAGTCTATATTAATTAGAACTAATATTATAATAGGTTATACCTTAAATGGCACTACTGCAGTCCTATCAATCATATCTACATCTGCCATTATAGGCACGTGTAAAATTAAGTCACTAATTAACACACGGTAGATATTATTTCCACTAAGCACTGCAGTGCCCTGGCACTCCGACTAGAGCATTTTCAAGTCCCCCTAGTTGGTCCCAACTCGGGTTTATATGGCAAACTACCAAAGTTGGCCACGTGACGTTATCCTTTATGCCCCACACAGGTGGCACATTGGCAGATCATCCCCTGTCAGGGATCCATCCCCCCTCTGGCTCCCTCAATGTTAGATTGTCATCACTGGTTCTGACATCCAAAACAATCTAGAGAGTTACTGTCGAGTTCCATCAAAGAGTTTCGATACCAAGCTGCCAATCATGGTTTTCCAAACCCGCTTACATTGTGCACGTGACGTTGTTCATGTCCGGCAGGTGTTCCACTGTTTTCAATAACACCCTCAACTTTCTGTCATGTGCTGACAGTCAAACCTCCATTCCGTCTGATGTCCGGAACTATAGATGACAAACGGAACCATTCCATATCCTGAGCGGCCAATTATATGTGATTTTAACTGTTATGAACTGCCAACGCGTTTTATCCCTTCCTTCTCACTCACCGCCAAATGTGTATATGGGCTGACCCGATGTAACCCGTGCAGCTGTGTTTACTCTGTTAGTACGACTGTTGTGGCCTAGAAAATATACGCCAAGCAAACGTCGTTATATTTATCTGGTTAACTCATGGCGAGCTCGTGACAATAACAAACATCCGGAAAACATCTCGATCATAAGCAAGTTGTCCAGCGTCCGTTACACCCATCTGGAGATCATCTGCCACATCTTGCACCCATTTTATCTTTGGCCTTCCTCTTCCTCTCTTCCCGGGCATGTACACCTCCATTATTGTACTCTTAAAACTTTCATGACGCCTCAAGTGACTAAAATATTTCAAGTTTCTTTGTTTTATCGTCTTTAGTAGCCAATCCTCTTCAGTATTCAGTTCTTGTCTTATGGATGCATTTGTGATTTTTTTTTTTTGCGAGGGTATCCAAGATATTCCTAGAACCCGTCTATAAAATTATATTCAAAGGTATTTATGCGCTGTTCAGCTTGGTTAGTAAGTGTCCATGTCTTACAGATGTATGTTGCAATAGGAGAGTCAAGCTTTTAAAAATCTAATTATTGTAGTTCTATCTGTCTCACTCCAAACTTCATTCTGTCTGTTCCCTTTGATCTTACCAGTTGTCACCAAGTTCTCCAATTCATTTCTTCTCATAACATGCCCAAACAATTTTGACTGTCTACGTCTAATGTCTCTAATCAGTTTACGATCTTCGTTTGTTTCTTGAAGGACTTGTTCATTGGTCTTTCTGGCTGTCCGTGATATTCTGTGCATCTTTTCAGAAACCACATTTCTACAGCCATCAGATGTTTTTCAGCTCGACTGCTCATTGTCTAAGCTTTACATCCATATAAAAGTACAGGTTTTACGTAGCACCTTAGCACTCTTTATCTCGTTTCAGTAGAATCATTTTATTGGTCAGTAGGTTTTTCATCTTGCTAAAGGCTACTTTTGAAATGGCAATTCTTGTTCTAATCTCTTCAAGGCATCTCCCATCAGATGTTATTACTGTTCCGAGATAATTGTACCTATTCACTTGTTGAAGAATATTCCCATTTACTTGTATATTACACTGTGGTATTTCGTTCTTCCTAGTGACGACCATAATCTGTGTCTTTTTACAATTTAATTCTAACCCTTGTTGTTCACTGTGTGTAACAACCGCATCTACTAAATTGTGCAGGTCCTGTTCATTGTCTGCAATCAAGACTGTATCATCTGGATATCTAATATTATTGATGTATCGTCCCCCAATGTTGATTCCTTCCATATCTTTAATATTTCTGAAAATACTTTCACAGGGAAACAGATCTGGAGACATTACACATCCCTGCCTCACACCTCTCTTAATAGGCTGATATTGGCTTACTTCATTATCAACTCTTATGGCAGCTTGTTGTTTCCAATATATGTTTTTTACAAGTCTAAGGTCTTTCCCATCAATCTGTAGATCCTCAAGCATCCTTATCATGTTGACATGTCTCACTTTATCGAAAGCCTTTGTGTAGTCAATAACGCAAAGGTGTAGATCTTTATTTACTTCTATAGAGCGTTCGATTACGGTTCTCAGTATATACACAGCATTTACTGTACCCTTGCCTTCTACAAACCCACATTGTTCTTCTCCTATTTCAGGTTGTATTTTCCTCTTAACTCTTTGCATGATAATTCTTAGCAAAATCTCCGTGATGTGACTCATTATACTAATTGTTCGATGTTGATCACATTCCAAGGCTCCGGATTTCTTTGGGATTGCAATAAATACAGAATTATATAACTCCTGAGGTATATTTCCAGTATCATATATTGTATTAAGCAGACTGGTAACTTTATCTTTTCCATATTCTTCTAAAGCATTAATCATTTCTGTTGTGACGCTGTCTGAAACGGAGGTCTTGCCAGATTTCATATGGTTAAGAGCATTCTGAACCTCCATCTTCAAAATTGCTGGTCCTTCATTATTATTTTGAACATCAAACTGTTCGTCTCTGTTATCATCATAAAGGTTTTTCACGTAATCTGACCATACATGTAAGATCTGATCTTTTTCTATTATGACTCTTCCATCTTTTGTCTTTAGGCAGCCTGCTGATGTACTTGTTCTTTGATTAGTAAGCTCCTGAATTCTTTTGTGCATTAGTTTCGCATTTTTACTGTTGTGGTGTTCTTCAATTTCTCTGCAATTTTTCTGAAGCCATATTTCTTTTGCCTGCTTACATAAGGTTCTGACTTTTCTGTGAATTTCTTCCTATTTGGCAGGATTATTTTTGTTCTGTCTTCTTGTTTCCATTAGTTGTAAAATTTCTTCAGTCATTCATGTCTTACTTCTCACTTTCTTTAATTTTGGAATAGTTTTTTTTCTGCTGCACAACTTATTGAATTGTTCAGAATTTCCCATTGATCATCTACATTTTGAAATAGGATCTCTAGATCAGACAATAAATCAAATGTTATCTTAACTTCTATGTTAAAATGATCTTGTATTTCTTTGTCAGTTTTCAATTTGCACAAGTCATATTTACGATTTCCTGCTGTATACTTGACTTTCTTTAACTTTACCCTCAGTACGCCCGTAATTAATCTGTGATCACTGTAACAGTCTGCATTTGGAACTGTTTTTACGACTGTTAACGCATTTCGAAACCTTTTGCTAATCAGGATGTAATCTATCTGGTTTTTAATCCTGCTGTCTGGACTCCTCCATGTCCATAGTCTTCTAGGATGATGTTTAAACCAGGTGTTTCCTACAATCATTTCTTGTTCTTTTGCCCATTCTACAAGTCTGTATCTACGAATTCTATCTATTAAACATGTCAAAAATACATTTTAGTAAGTAAAGTAGAGTAGAGTGAGAGTAGAGTAGAGTATGTATATAGAGTTAATTCATCTTAGAAGTAATGGTTTGTCTCAGGCCACATGTCAGTACCTGTGGGTTGAAAAGGTTACTGTTTAAAGTCCAGGATGCGTGAGGACGAACCACTCTGACAATCAATAGGTAGTTAAAATTAGCACAATTAGAAATACAGGTTTATGTATTAAATTTGATACTTAAATAACAGGTATTAAACATTATGGGTAGTTGCTGTTGAGGACAAATAAGTGTTGTCTGCGGTGGCTGAAGCAGACACACATGAACCATATGATCAAGACAAGTTATGATACATTGTAATGTTTTAGGACATACAAGAATATTATAAGTTGAAGGAATCAAGTCCTAGAGGAAACTAGAACCTTTCAGACAGATAATTGATGCCTAAGTTCTAGCCATGCTGTGTGACAGGCACACCACAAATAACAAAATACTTCTAGATGGAGAGAGATTATGAAGCCCTTATAGTCGTGGTGTGATCTGAACTCAAGTTCATTAGAAGGGGGTTGTGCAGGAGAAATATTACGTACATAATGTGTGAGGTACAGAATATATTAGCAATAATATGTTGATGTATGAGATAGCAGAACGGAATGCCATGTGCCAACAACTATGGAGCATATAAAATAATGTATTTTTGACATGTTTAAAAGGTAGAATAATCTCACTATGTTTAAGTAGTATGTCAGTTAAATAAAGAATCGTTTGATGTGTGTAGGACACAGGCACAGATGGAGAATTTGTTTCAGTAAATATTTTTAGAAGTTGTACACACGAAAAGAAAAGTAATTTATTGACATGTAAGATGCACCATAGTTGGAGGAAAAGAACTGTGCACGTAGAGTGTAATCAATCAAGACATAATTTCCAGTAACGGGTTTTTCTTATTTGTGTGTTCTACATGAATAAGAGAACATATGACATTCACCTAGTATGTGAAAATAGCCAAGAGTTGCTTAACTTCTGTGTTGTAATGCATATATGAATTTGGCTGCACTAGTGTTCGAAATACGGTGTTAGTGATTTCAAGCTATGAGTATTTGGGCTATATTGTTTTCTGTGATATTGTTAGAGAGGTATATTGTTAAAAGATTTTCTTAATCCTGAATTCCACCAAGTGAAGAAGAAACAAGATGAACTCATGACATACATACCAAAGTATTGTTGTCAAATATTCAGATAATATAAACATGGCCGATAGTAGACATTAAATAGCGAGTAAAAGTATCGCAGTAACTGGAACTGTGTTTTAAGAAGCAGCAATGTTAAAGCCAGAGATGCTTAAGAGCGCCTAGTTTCCAAGTCACCAAAGTGATAACCTTAAACTGTAGCTTCTTACCAATTAATTCTAACCCTAGTTGTTCACTGTGTATAACAACCGCATCTACTAAATGTTGCAGATCCTGTTCACTGTCTGCAATCAATACTGTATCACCCGCATATCTAATGTTGTTGATATTACGTCCCCCAATGACGATCCCTTTCATATCTTCTACATTCACATCTCTGTCTCATACCTCTCTTAATAGACTCATATTGACCTACTTCATTATCAGTTCTTATGGCAGCTTGTTGTTTTCTATGTTTTCACTAGTCTAAGGTCTTTCCAATCAATGTGTAGATCTGCAAGCATCTCCATCATGTTGACATTCTTACTTTATCGACAGTCTTTTGTAGTCAATAAAGTGAAGATGTAGGTCTTCGTTTACTTTTAAAGAACGGTCAATAATGTTTTCAGCGTATACACAGCATTTACTGTACTCTTGCCTTCTACAAACTCGCATTGTTCTTCTCCTATTTCGGGTTGTATTTTCTTCCTAACTCTTTGCATGATAATTCTTAACAAAATCTTCGTGATGTAGCTCATTATTCTAATTGTTCGATGTTGGTCACATTTAAAGGCTCCTAATTGCTTTGGGATTGCAATAAATATAAAATTATATAATTCAGGAGGTAAATCTCCAGTATCATATATTATGTTCATCAGTTTGGTGACCTGGTCTATTCCATATTCTTCTAGGGCATTGTTGTGACGTTGTATGAATAGGGGGTCTTTCCAGTTTTCATATAGTAAAGAGCATTCTGAACCTCCATTTTCAACATTGATAGTCTTTCATTATTATTTCGAATATCATACTGTCCTTCGCTTGTATCATCATAAAAGGTTTTCACATAATCTCACCATACATGTAAATTATGATTTTCTTCTCGTATTCCAATTTTTGCTTTGAGGCAGCCTGTTTATGTACGTGTTCTTTTATTAGTAAGCTCCTGAATTCTTGTGTGCATTAATTTGGTACTTTTGCTGTTGTGTTGTTTTCAAGTTCTATGCAATTTTGTGTCGTCTTGTTTCCATTAGTTGTAAAACTTCTTCAGTCACCATTTCTTACGACCTACTTTTTTTAATTCTGGAATCGCTGTTTCTTCAGCCAAACTGATTAAATTCTTTAACATATCCCATTGATCACCCACATCTTGAAACATGATCTCTAGATCAGACAATATATCAGATCTGTTATTTATTCCTATGTTAAAAGTTTGTTGTACCTCCTTGTCATTTTTCAATGCATATATATATATATATATATATATATATATATATATATATATATATATATATATATATATATATATATATATATATATATATATATATATATATATATAACAGAATATATGTATGTGGGTGGGTGGGTGGGTGGGTGGGGATGTATTAAATGCGTTCGATAACGGTCCATCCGATTGAGATGAAATTTTCTACACGTCTTCTTTTCATTCCCGTGCAACCAACTGTCATAGTTTTTTTTAGTGTGGAATCAGCTATTTACTTACTAAAATTTAATAATTAAATTACATGACTTAACATAAGAAAAAAATATATAAAGGGACATAACTCTTAGTAGCATTGCTATATCTTAGGTTAAGTTCCCTGGCTATAGATAGATAGATAGATAGATAGATAGATAGATAGATAGATAGATAGATAGATAGATAGATAGATAGATAGCCGGGTCGGGTCGTCAGACAGACAGACAGACAGACAGACAGACAGACAGACAGTCGGGAACGGGAACTTATATGACTACTTATATGAATTAAATTAGATGCTCCCCATCATGGGCTAGGCGAAGCCGGGCCGGGTCAGACAGACAGACAGACAGACAGAATAACAGACAGACAGACAGACAGACAGACAGACAGACAGATAGTCGAGAAAGGGAACGGGAGCTTATATGACTACTCATATGAATTAAATGAGATGCTCCCCACCAGGGACTGGGTGAAGCCGGGCCGGGTCAGACAGACAGACAGACAGATAGGCAGACAGACAGACAGATAGTCGGGAACGGGAGCTTATATGACTATTTATATGAATTAAATGAGATGCTCCCCACCAGGAGCTGGGCGAAGCCGGGCCGGGTCAGACAGACAGACAGACAGACAGACAGGCAGGCAGACAGACAGACAGACAGACAAACAAACAAGCAGACAGACAGATAGACAGACAGACAGACAGACAGATAGATAGATAGATAGATAGATAGATAGATAGATAGATAGATAGATAGATAGATAGATAGATAGATAGATAGAACGAACGAACGAACAGACTTTATTTTCAAAGGGTAACAAATTGGGCACGCAGGCCCGTCTTACATTCCGCCCTTCCATTCACTCATCTTTCTTTCATCAACAGTGCATAGGAAAAAACATTGTCACATGAATTTTGTAAACATAAACAATGCATATTACTATGTTATGAGACACATCCACCACCCACCCACACATCCCCCATTCACTCCAACTCCCCCACCCAACCACACACATAACCCGATAGATAGATAGATAGATAGATAGATAGATAGATAGATAGATAGATAGATCCCCGCCAGGGCCTGGGCGAAGCCGGGACGGGTCAGATAGTATATATATATATATATATATATATATATATATATATATATATATATATATATATATATATATATATATATATATAGTGATCACTTCCTCGTTGGAGCAAAATTTAAAATAAAACTTAAGAGAGCATTCTATACTAAATTACAAAGATTACACCCAACATATAACAGAGAAAAACTACAAGAAATTACAGTCAAAGAGAAATTTACAGATGAAATAAAATGTAAACTTGAAACTCTGCAAAACTCTTTGGAGGAAAGCGTTGACCAAACGTGGTTGAACATCAAGAATACAATTCAATCTACAGCAGAAGAATGTCTTGGTGTGTTAAACACGCATAGAAAGAACAGACGGTTCAATCAAAAATGTGAAGAAGCAGTCATTAGAAAAAATAATGCTAGATATTTATGGTTAAATGACATCAACAACATCCAAAAGGAAGACCATTATAGAAATTAATGTAAAGAGGCTACAAAAATAGTCCGACAGAAGAAGCGAGAATATATGAGTAATATAATCAAAGATATGGAAACTAATCACCAGAAAAATGAATCCAGAAAGTTTTTTAAAGAACTGAAGTCAATGAAACGAGGGCACCAACAAAACACATATGGTTTAAAAGACACAAATGGGAATATGATAAATACCAATGAGGAAATGTGCAACACATGGAAAGAATATTTTGTTGAATTACTAAATTGTGAAGCTCCAAGTAACACTTTCCCACAGGAAGAGGTTCAAACATGTGAACCACAAATTGAAGAACCTACATTTGAAGAAATCCTATATGTAATCACACGACTTAAAAACAATAAGACAACTGGGACTGATGGAATAGCTGCTGAATTTATAAAGGCAGGTGGCCATGCATTACATCTAAAGCTATAGGAACTAATAATAAAAATCTGGAGGACAGAAGAATTACCCCATGACTGAAAAGATTCATTATTGATACCTATCTTTAAGAAAGGAGACAAGTTCCAATGTGAAAATTATAGAGGAATATCACTACTGTCCACAATCTATAAGATACTATCCGCAGTATTACTAATTAGACTAAAACCATATTCAGAAGACATATTAGGTGACTACCAGGCGGGTTTTAGACAAAACAGGTCAACAATAGATCAGATATTTATCTTACGACAAATAGCCGAGAAAAACTGTGAATATAAAAGAGATCTCCATAACATTTTTGTGGATTTTAAAAAGGCTTACGATAGTGTCCATAGGAATAGTCTATGGAATGCTATGCAGGAATTTGGAATACCAAGGAAGTTAATCAACATGACCAGACTATGCATGGAAGATACTTATAATATAGTAACATATAAAGGCAGGAAATCAGACCCTTTCCAAATAACATCTGGCTTGAAATAGGGTGATGCACTATCGCCGCTACTCTTCAATCTGGCTCTAAAGAAAGTTGTAAGGAAGGTAAAGGAGGAATGTGATAATGGAGGAACATCCAAACTGCCTGGTTATGCAGGTGATATAGATATTATAGGGCAAAGTGAACAAAAGACATTGGAAATATTGACTCACTTAAAGGAAAAAACCCAACAGATGGGGTTGGTTATCAACCAAGATAAGACAGAATATATGGTAGTTTCAAGAGACAGAATGGCTAAAAATTCTGGCCACATACAAATAGATAATATGACCATTAAAAGAACGGAAACATACAAATACCTGGGTACAATCTTCAACTGCTCCAACATCATAAGGGAAGAAATACAAACTAGAATCAACTCTGGAAATAAGATATACTATGCACTACAACATCTACTAAAATCAAATGCGCTATCTCGTAACACCAAAATCACAATATACAAAACACTGATCAGACCAGTTGTGCTGTATGGCTCTGAAACCTGGAGTACAACGAAAGGAGACGAAGCCTTGTTACAAACCTTTGAGAACAAAATTTTAAGACGCATCTTTGGACCCATTAGGGATACACAAAGTGGAGAGTGGAAAAGAAGAAGTAACAAAGACATTTATGATCTGTTTAAGTCCCCGCTAATCACTGCAATCATGAAGGCTAATAGACTACAGTGGCTGGGGCATATAGAAAGAATGGAAGATAACAGGGAAACAAAACTCGCTTACACTCAGGAAATAAATGACCGTAGACCCCAAGGTAGACCAAGACGACGGTGGAGAGATAATACATATACAAACCTACAAGCACTTGGAATCAACGACTGGCAAGAGAAGGTCCACCAGAGAGACGAATGGAGACGGATTGTATCTGCAGCAAAGAACCTCAATGGCTCGGAACGCTGAAGAAGAAGAAGATATATATATATATATATCTCCTGCATTATCACACTCGACAGACGGTGCAGAGAGCAGAACCCTGCCGCTGTCAATGCAGAGGTTAACGCGCTCATCTATGATCACTCAGATAGTGCTCATCTATACAGATGGATCTGTTGTAAAGCAGCAGAGAAGTGCGTGGGCATTTACAGCCCGTTCAGCGGGCCGAACCGCTCAAGAATCCAGTGGTGCCCACTCTATGACCACGAGCAGCATGACGATGGAGGTGATGGCAGTTACACAGGCTTTCATATGGCTGGAATCACAGCATTATACCAACGTGTGTGTACTAAGTGATTCAATGAGCATGATTCAGAAGGTCGAAGCTGGATCTGTACGTAGACAGTGGACTGAGTCGCTGCGGAAGTCTGTTGTCCGCAAAGTCACCTTCATCTTCGTCCCGGGACATGCGGGAGTCGAGGGAAATGAACGAGCTGATAAATTGGCTGGCTCTGCACCCCCTGTAGATGGCCAGCCCATGGATCGTGCCGATGTTATTAACGCCCTTAAAGATATGGCGAGAACAGAGGACTTTGACGCCAGTGATTCCACATCGCTTTCCAGGATGAAAGACCTGGGAGTAAGAATCGGCACAGCCAGACGCGAGAGGTACATCGGGAAAAACAAAGCGCCTCGTCAACCAACACAGAACTGGCACTATTAGCCACCGGACGCTGATGCATATGCTGGGGGGAGGATCTGAGCACCTATGGACATGTCCGGAGTGCAACGAAGATACCTCAACTGATAACTAACTAACTAACTAATATATATATATATATATATATATATATATATATATATATATATATATATATATATATATATATATATATATATATATATATATATATATCTTATATATAAATTAGGATGTGCGTATCTCTGTATGTATGTATGTATGTCCTTTATACGCTCGCGAACGGCCCATCCGATTGAGATGAAATTTTCTACACGCCTTCCTTTCATTCCAGAGATGCCAACTGTCATAGTTTTTTTTTCTTCTTCCTCCTCCTCCCTCCTCCCTCCTCCCCCTCCCAAAATACGTACGTCCAGGAAATGGTCTTCTACATATACACTTCTCTCTGAGGTCCGCGATAACATATTAACCTGGTGGGATGGCAATCAATCATCCTACTACCTCCTCCCTCCTCCTCCCTTCTCCCTCTTCCTCCTCCCTCTTCCTCCCTCCGCCTCCTCCCTCCTCCCACTCTCTACTCCTCCTTCCTCCTCCCTCCTCCTTCTCCTCCCTCCTTCTCCCTCTTCCTCCTCCCTCTTCCTCCCTCTTCCTGCTCCCTCCGCCTCCTCCCTCCGCCTACTCTCTCCTCCTCCTCCCTCCTCCTCCCTCTCCCTCCTCCTACTCCCTTCTCCTCCTCCTCCTCCTCCTCTCTCCTCCTCCCTCCTTCTCCCTCTTCCTCCTCCCTCCTCCCCCCCTCCTCCTCCACCCTACTCCTCCCTCCTCTTCCTAATCCCTCCTCCTCCCTCCTATTCCTCCTGTCTCCTCCTCCCTCCTTCTCCCTCCTCCTTCTACCTCTTCCTCCCTCCTCCTTCTCCCTCCTCCTCTCTCCTCCTCCTCCCTCCTCCTCCCTCTCCCTCCTCCCTTCTCATCCTCCCCCACCTACGTTCTCCTCCTCCCTCCTCCCTCCTCCTCCTTCTCCCTCCTCCTCCCCCTCCCTCCTCCCCCTCCTCCTCCTCCTTCACCCTCCTCCCTCCTCCTCCTCCTCCTTCACCATCCTCCCTCCTCCTCCTCCCTCCTCCTCATCCTCCCTCCTCCTCCCTCCTCATCCCTCTTCCTCCTCCTTCTCCCTCCTCCCTCCTCCTTCTCCCCTTTCCCCCCTCTTTCTCTTAATCCCTCCTCCTCCCTTCTCCTCCCTCCTATTCATCCCTACTCCCCCTCCTCCCTCCTCCTCCTCTCTCCGCCTATCTCTTCCTCCCTCCTCCTCCCTCCTCTCTCTTCCTCCTCCCTCCTCTCTCTTCCTCCTCCCTCCTCCTCCCTCTTCCTCCTCCTCCTCCCTCCTCCTTCCTCCTGCTCCCTCCTCCTCCTCCCTTCTCCTCCCTTCTCCTCCTCCCCCTCCTACCCCTCCCTCCTCCCCCTCATCCGTCTTCCTTCCTCCTCCTTCTTCCTCCCTCCTCCTCCCCCTCCTCCTCCCTCTCCTCCTCATCCCTCCTCCTCCATTCTCCTCCTCCCTCCTCCTCCTCTCTCTACCTCCTCCCTCCTCCTCCCTTCACATTCCTCCTCCTCCCTCTTCCTCCTCATCCCTCCTCCTCCTCTATCCTCCTCCCTCCTCCTCCTCATCCCTCTACCTCCTCCCTCCTCCTCCCTTCACATTCCTCCTCCTCCCTCTTCCTCCTCCTCCCTCTCATCCTCTTCCCTCCTTCTCCTCCCTCCTCCTTCTCCCTCTTCCTCCTCCCTCTTCCTCCCTCCGCCTCCTCCCTCCTCCCACTCTCTACTCCTCCCTCCTCCTTCTCCTCCCTCCTCCTTCTCCTCCCTCCTCCTCCTCCCTCTTCCTCCCTCTTCCTGCTCCCTCCGCCTCCTCCCTCCGCCTACTCTCTCCTCCTCCTCCCTCCTCCTCCCTCTCCCTCCTCCTCCTCCCTCTCCTCCTCCTCCTCCTGCGATCTCCTCCTCCCTCCTTCTCCCTCTTCCTCCTCCCTCCTCCTCCCCCTCCTCCTCCACCCTACTCCTCCCTCCTCTTCCTAATCCCTCCTCCTCCCTCCTATTCCTCCTGTCTCCTCCTCCCTCCCCCTCCCTCCTCTTCCCTCCTCCACCTCCCTCTTCCTCCTCCCTCCTCCATTTACCCAAGACAGACAGACATACAGATAGTCGGGAACGGGATCTTATATGACTACTTATATGATTTAAATGAGATGCTCTCCACCATGGGCTGGGCCGGGTCAGACAGACAGACAGAAAGACAGACAGATAGATAGACAGACAGACAGACAGACAGTCGGGAACGGGAGCTTATATCACTACTTATATGAATTAAATGAGATGCTCCCCACCAGAGTCTGGGCGAAGCCGGGCCGTGTCAGCTAGTATATAATATTTAGTGTTTTCTGGTCTATACTTGACTTTCTTAAACTTTAACTTCAATGCGCCTGTAATCAATCTGTGATCACTGTAATAGTCTGCATTTGGAACTGATTTGCGATTGTTAAAGCATTGAGAAACATTTTACTAATCACAATGCAATCAATATGTTTCTAATCCAGCTGTCGGGAGGCCCCCTATGTCCATTATCTTCTTGGATTTTGTTTAAACCAGGTGTTTCCGACAATCATTTCCTGCTCTTTTGCCCAATCCACATGTATGTGCCCGCTTTTGTTTTGTTCTCCCAGACCATGTTTGCCTACTGTGCATCCATCGTCTTGATTTCCAACTTTCCTTCATTATGATATTTATTTTTCAATTTTTAAATTTTTTCAAATCATTTTCCATG
The DNA here is from genome assembly GCA_963921405.1 of Cepaea hortensis. NCBI lineage: Eukaryota > Metazoa > Mollusca > Gastropoda > Stylommatophora > Helicidae > Cepaea > Cepaea hortensis. Next base: position 106,098,543 of record OY992886.1, read on the forward strand.
GTAGTATACAATTCGTCAATACTATCTTCACTGCTTTCTCCTGTTGGAGCATATGTTTACGTCAAACGGTCTGCCGATTACTTTTACCAATATACACTGCCCAGTATCCTTTAACAGATTTTGCTGTTTGCAGTTCCATGATAATTGCTACACCTCTTTCTCTGTCTTCTCCCCAGAATATGTGTTATTAAAATCACCCCACCCCACCCCCTGTCTTAATCACTGTCCCTTTCCATCTCGTCTCACACATTCCTATTATATTAATATTCTTTCTTCCCATTTCGTGTTTAATGTTATCCAATTTTCCGTCTTCTCTTAAACTAAGAACATTCCATATTGCCTATTTTAGTGTTGCCGTCGTTTCTTGTGACGTTCTGTGATTTGACGAATCATGAGAAACTAGGAATCTTTAAAGAAGGTAGTTTGCCGTTGCTTTCGTTCCTGGCAGTGAATATACTGGCAGGTGACCATAGGCATTGTATCGTTAAAGAAGTCCTCTGCCTACCGTCGCGAAACTTGAGACCATTACCAACAACTATCTTTCGGCTGCCCTCAAAATTCCATCCCCCACCTAACTTCAGTGCTTTCTTTTGAAAAAAATATTCCTAAACCGGTTACGAAAAACGGCACATCCCTCCAAGAAAATCACAAAACAGCGTCCCTCTATGGACTAAAAAAAAACTCACCGTTATGCCGTCGCCATTTTATCGGATGTATTTGAAATACAAAATTTGATAATACATTTTTGAATTCTATGTTTGCCAAAATCCTTCCCAGCAGAAAGAACCGAGTGTGCCATATTTGCTAGAAACGGCTGATGAATTCGACCACATGAAGTATATGTGAATGCCGTGGCTCAACAATGCATCACATTTGCAATAGATCGCATCTTTCACAGCTTATTACAACAATAGGAATTATAACTAGATTAGATTTAATATTTTTCATTTCCTCCTGAATGAAAGGAATCGGACAACACGAAAGCCAGCATGGAAGATTGTTATCAGACACCACATGGACGCTTTGCTCAAGCATATGTTAACAGATGAATATTTACTGCTTTATATATCCAACCTGGGCATTAACAAGAATGTGTATACCTTTCGGAAATGAAGTAAGTTTTGATAGTCTTTTCCTTAAAACTTATGAAAAGCAACAGGTTTTTACCATGTGGAGTACACGCTAACATGAGGGTGAAATGAGACTTCTTGTGTCCAGTTGCATGTATTTACTGTCATTCATGTCTACGAAGAGTATATAGAAAGTTTGGGACGTTTCTTTGCGCGTTTCCGTTCAAAAACATGGAGAGAACCTATAATTATTGCTAATATACGACACCTATCTATTAATTGGTGCATGCACAGAATATAAGGACTAAAATAGTATGACAGAATTACATAAAAGAAAGAACTATACAATCTCCAGTGAATTAAGAAATGAGGAATGAAGCTTTCGCTGGATAGGACATATTGAGAAAACCTATTAATAGTATATGTAGTGTTCAGAGGAGGACAAAGAAGAAAAACGCACAAAAACAAACGAACTCTTTCAAAGAGTTAAGATTCGACAGAAGAAGATCGACCGTATTGTACAAGGGTAATCTTACTCGGTAAGCAGGAACGTGAGCTGATGTAATAAAAGTCACCAACACAATTACATACGCCATACTTAAAGGAAAATGCCCAACAGATGGGGCTGGTTATCAACCAAGATAAGACAGAATATATGGTAATTTCAAGAGACGGAATGGCTAGAAACTCTGGCCACATACAAATAGATAATATGACCATTAAAAGAACGGAAACATACAAATATCTGGGTACAATCTTCAACTGCTCCAACCTCATAAGGGAAGAAATACAAACTAGAATCAACTCTGGAAATAAGATATACTATGCACTACAACATCTACTAAAATCAAATGCGCTATCTCGTAACACCAAAATCACTATAAACAGAACACTGATCAGACCAGTTGTGCTGTATTGCTCTGAAACCTGGAGTACAACGAAAGGAGACGAAGCCTTGTTACAAACCTTTGAGAACAAAATTTTAAGACGCATCTTTGGACCCATTAGGGATACACAAAGTGGAGAGTGGAAAATAAGAAGTAATAAAGACATTTATGATCTGTTTAAGTCCCCGCTAATCACTGGTATCATGAACGCTAATAGACTACAATGGCTGGGGCATATAGAAAGAATGGAAGATAATAGGGAAACAAAACTCGCTTTTACTCAGGAAATAAATGACCGTAGACCCCGAGGTAGACCAAGAAGACGGTGGAGAGATAATACAAATACAGACCTACAAGCACTTGGAATCAACGACTGGCAAGAGAAGGTCAACCAGAGAGACGAATGGAGACGGATTGTATCTACAAGCAAAGAACCTCAATAGCTCGGAACGCTGAAGAAGAAGATGCACAGATGAATATTTACTGCTTTATTCATCCAACCTAGGCATTAACAAGAATGTGTACACCTCTCAGAAACTATGTATGTTTTGGTAGTCTTTTTCTTAAAACTTATGAAAGCCGACAAGATTCCACCATGTGTAGTACACGCTAACATGACTGTGACATGAGAGTGACCGATGTCAGTTTTATAAAACCAGTTGATTCCTAGCCACAAAGCCCCTGTCACACAATTACACTATTGAGGGCACTTTACACTTGCCACACTACATTTGAGCTTTCTGAGACACGTTGCTAGCTGAACCACACGAGGAGAGACAGACAGCAGTCTCGCTGTTAAAGAGTTAAAATCAGCAGAGATTGTTAGTTTAATGTATGGCTGTGGGCTGGCCTTTGTGAAAGCAATGATGTAACGTCAGTGATTCAATCAATAATTCAAGTGGCATCTCCGCAATGAGTATATTACCGGTTGTCCACTGTCACCTTGTTGCTTTTATTTATATGCACTTCTTCCAATCCATCTCTGGATGTTGTCAACATACCTCTAATGTGTTTCTCCTCTTCCACTCTTACTCTCTAGCACATTCTTTAACAAGCTGTGTCTTTTTCTATGAACGAAGTATTTGACCCTGAATTTATTCAGTAACATTTTCTGAAATCCCAGGAGTAACACTTCTTTCTGATGTTTTGGTTTTCTTCTTCAGTCATGAAGTTATTCGTGAACCTCAGTGAACATGTGTTCCGAATTGTTCATATGGTCTGAAGTGATTGTTCCTCGAGTGTATTGTGCATTCAAGACTGTCAGGTGTGCTACAGAAAACCAAGCCAGAACCGCAGCCTAACAAACATGAGCAGGAAACAAGTCATACAGTTCGACTGCGACATGGAGATAAACGCTTGAATACAATGTGATATAAAGGATGTTATCAAGAACCAAGTTTAAAAAACAGTTAATTGCATATCCATTACAGGACGTCACAGTCAACACCAGCATTTTTTGGCTGTTGTGATTTCTTGGCAATTAAAATTCAGCAGTCTGCCATTGCCGGCTTCCTGGCTTAGAGGTTAGCGACTTTTCCCCGTAATCTCGTATACTCTCGTAGGTAATGTGATGACGGTGAGAATCAGCAGTGGTTCGAATCGCATCGGTAACTTACGGAGTATGTGAGCCGGCTGCAAGGAAAGCAATGGCAAACTACTAAGCGTAATCTTGCCAAGAAATCAACATACAGCTGAAAGATGCTGGTGTTGACAGCGATGTCCTGTAAAGGATATGCAAAAAAAAAAAAAAAAAAAGTCTGCCATTACTTTCCGAACGACCGGCACTCAAATCTTTGAATGAAAACTTACGCAAGGCGCAATAGTGGAGTACCCGCCTAGTCCATTCAGCCAGGGTGACGTGAAACATGACAGCATGAGGCGGGTTGAGCAGGTGTTGACCAGGAACAAGCCATCCACTAAGATAATTATTTATAAACTAACAATATTCATTAACTGATGCCTGCTCAGAATAGATGGACTAACATGGTGTGACAGAATCATCATTGTGGAGATTGTGGGGAGTATTAAACAAATCCTGGTGAGTCAAGGGATGAGGAAAAGACGCTGGTGTTGAACAGTGAAAACCTGTTAATAGTTTAAAAAAAAAAAAACAACAACAACAAAATCATATTTCTGGAAACCACAGAACAACAGAGACAGTGGGAGGGGTAAGACAGAAGGGAAAGATAATTAGTGACAGAAATGAATGATATCGGGAGGACATGGAAAGAGCTGCAGGACACAGCAATGGAAGGCTCGGCACAAGCTGGTTGAGACCTGACACTTCATTAGGAGACAATGCAGAAGAAGAGGAGCTGCGGTATCGTAGTGGCTAGAAACAAGCGTGCCGATCCCGTGGGCGTGGGTTCCAACACGAAAATGTATAAAAAGTGACCTGAGAAAATGGGTACCATGAAATATTTTAGGAAGTAAAGGCGGCCGGCGCGGTACTGACCTCATTATCCACTGAGTGCCTATTGGTCAGTACAAATATGGGTCTAGCACCATATACACGCATCTAATAAAGTCGGGTAAAATGTCCCTAGTTAGAAGAACAATTTAATTAATTAATTGTAATATACATCTTACTCAGAAAGCAGGAATGCAATGAGCTGTCGTAATAAGAGTCACCAACACATTCACAGGTTCCTGATATGCAGTAAAGATTTGATATACATTCTTGGCTGGAGCTGCAGGTCATCCCCAATGTTTTCTCTGGGGTAGGAGAAAATAAACAAAATCAAAATATAAATACACCGATTGTCAACTGATAACGCATACATTATAGCATGCAATAACATATTAGTAGTTATATATGTCATTTACGTTGATAATTTCAGACTCTGAGCTAGAAGAATCGACAGGACTTTCCTTTTATAAGCTTAGTAATGCTGACACGATGAAGCCACAAAATGGATCCACCAAAATCAATAATTAGAGGAGGTGGAGAGGGGTGTGATTGTATGAACAATCGATTTTGTTTTATGTGGTTCGGGTAGGTTGTAGTTTGAAAAATGGACGTTATCCATTCCACCCCTTCTTTTTCTATAGGGGTAGAGATGGACGTATTATTGCTTTCTTTGGGGGGGGGGGGGTTGGTTTATTTGAAAAACATGTTTTAGTGTCCTACACCTAAGCGTTGTAGGCATGATTAATCTATAAACAATAGCATGAATATGTTTTCGTGGCGTGGTGTCGAGTGAAAAGGACACAGCCACTCGGACACAAGAAAGAAACAGACATCCACACTACCCGACCAAAACCTATTCATCCTTTTGTATTAATTAATTAATTAATTAATTAAGTAGTATGTCCCTTGCAGAACTTCGCTCCCATAACAAACATCCGGAAAACATCTCGATCATAAGCAAGTTGTCCCGCGTCCGTTACACCCATCTGGAGATCATCTGCCACATCTTGCACCCATTTTATCTTTGGCCTTCCTCTTCCTCTCTTCCCGGGCATGTACACCTCCATTATTGTACTCTTAAAACTTTCATGACGCCTCAAGTGACTAAAATATTTCAAGTTTCTTTGTTTTATCGTCTTTAGTAGCCAATCCTCTTCAGTATTCAGTTCTTGTCTTATGGATGCATTTGTGATTTTTTTTTTTTTGCGGGGGTATCCAAGATATTCCTAGAACCCGTCTATAAAATTATATTCAAAGGTATTTATGCGCTGTTCAGCTTGGTTAGTAAGTGTCCATGTCTTACAGATGTATGTTGCAATAGGAGAGTCAAGCTTTTAAAAATCTAATTATTGTAGTTCTATCTGTCTCACTCCAAACTTCATTCTGTCTGTTCCCTTTGATCTTACCAGTTGTCACCAAGTTCTCCAATTCATTTCTTCTCATAACATGCCCAAACAATTTTGACTGTCTACGTCTAATGTCTCTAATCAGTTTACGATCTTCGTTTGTTTCTTGAAGGACTTGTTCATTGGTCTTTCTGGCTGTCCGTGATATTCTGTGCATCTTTTCAGAAACCACATTTCTACAGCCATCAGATGTTTTTCAGCTCGACTGCTCATTGTCTAAGCTTTACATCCATATAAAAGTACAGGTTTTACGTAGCACCTTAGCACTCTTTTTCTCGTTTCAGTAGAATCATTTTATTGGTCAGTAGGTTTTTCATCTTGCTAAAGGCTACTTTTGAAATGGCAATTCTTGTTCTAATCTCTTCAAGGCATCTCCCATCAGATGTTATTACTGTTCCGAGATAATTGTACCTATTCACTTGTTGAAGAATATTCCCATTTACTTGTATATTACACTGTGGTATTTCGTTCTTCCTAGTGACGACCATAATCTGTGTCTTTTTACAATTTAATTCTAACCCTTGTTGTTCACTGTGTGTAACAACCGCATCTACTAAATTGTGCAGGTCCTGTTCATTGTCTGCAATCAAGACTGTATCATCTGGATATCTAATATTATTGATGTATCGTCCCCCAATGTTGATTCCTTCCATATCTTTAATATTTCTGAAAATACTTTCACAGGGAAACAGATCTGGAGACATTACACATCCCTGCCTCACACCTCTCTTAATAGGCTGATATTGGCTTACTTCATTATCAACTCTTATGGCAGCTTGTTGTTTCCAATGTATGTTTTTTACAAGTCTAAGGTCTTTCCCATCAATCTGTAGATCCTCAAGCATCCTTATCATGTTGACATGTCTCACTTTATCGAAAGCCTCTGTGTAGTCAATAACGCAAAGGTGTAGATCTTTGTTTACTTCTATAGAGCGTTCGATTACGGTTCTCAGTATATACACAGCATTTACTGTACCCTTGCCTTCTACAAACCCACATTGTTCTTCTCCTATTTCAGGTTGTATTTTCCTCCTAACTCTTTGCATGATAATTCTTAGCAAAATCTCCGTGATGTGACTCATTATACTAATTGTTCGATGTTGATCACATTCCAAGGCTCCGGATTTCTTTGGGATTGCAATAAATACAGAATTATATAACTCCTGAGGTATATTTCCAGTATCATATATTGTATTAAGCAGACTGGTAACTTTATCTTTTCCATATTCTTCTAAAGCATTAATCATTTCTGTTGTGACGCTGTCTGAAACGGGGGTCTTGCCAGATTTCATATGGTTAAGAGCATTCTGAACCTCCATCTTCAAAATTGCTGGTCCTTCATTATTATTTTGAACATCAAACTGTTCGTCTCTGTTATCATCATAAAGGTTTTTCACGTAATCTGACCATACATGTAAGATCTGATCTTTTTCTATTAGGCCTCTTCCATCTTTTGTCTTTAGGCAGCCTGCTGATGTACTTGTTCTTTGATTAGTAAGCTCCTGAATTCTTTTGTGCATTAGTTTCGCATTTTTACTGTTGTGGTGTTCTTCAATTTCTCTGCAATTTTTCTGAAGCCATATTTCTTTTGCCTGCTTACATAAGGTTCTGACTTTTCTGTGAATTTCTTCCTATTTGGCAGGATTATTTGTGTTCTGTCTTCTTGTTTCCATTAGTTGTAAAATTTCTTCAGTCATTCATGTCTTACTTCTCACTTTCTTTAATTTTGGAATAGTTTTTTTTCTGCTGCACAACTTATTGAATTGTTCAGAATTTCCCATTGATCATCTACATTTTGAAATAGGATCTCTAGCCACATGTCAGTACCTGTGGGTTGAAAAGGTTACTGTTTAAAGTCCAGGATGCGTGAGGACGAACCACTCTGACAATCAATAGGTAGTTAAAATTAGCACAATTAGAAATACAGGTTTATGTATTACATTTGATACTTAAATAACAGGTGTTAAACATTATGGGTAGTTGCCGTTGAGGACAAATAAGTGTTGTCTGCGGTGGCTGAAGCAGACACACATGAACCATATGATCAAGACAAGTTATGATACATTGTAATGTTTTAGGACATACAAGAATATTATAAGTTGAAGGAATCAAGTCCTAGAGGAAACGAGAACCTTTCAGACAGATAATTGATGCCTAAGTTCTAGCCATGCTGTGTGACAGGCACACCACAAATAACAAAATACTTCTAGATGGAGAGAGATTATGAAGCCCTTATAGTCGTGGTGTGATCTGAACTCAAGTTCATTAGAAAGGGGTTGTGCAGGAGAAATATTACGTACATAATGTGTGAGGTACAGAATATATTAGCAATAATATGTTGATGTATGAGATAGCAGAACGGAATGCCATGTGCCAACAACTATGAAGCATATAAAATAATGTATTTTTGACATGTTTAAAAGGTAGAATAATCTCACTATGTTTAAGTAGTATGTCAGTTAAATAAAGAATCGTTTGATGTGTGTAGGACACAGGCACAGATGGAGAATTTGTTTCAGTAAATATTTTTAGAAGTTGTACACACGAAAAGAAAAGTAATTTATTGACATGTAAGATGCACCATAGTTGGAGGAAAAGAACTGTGCACGTATAGTGTAATCAATCAAGACATAATTTCCAGTAACGGGTTTTTCTTATTTGTGTGTTCTACATGAATAAGAGAACATATGACATTCACCTAGTATGTGAAAATAGCCAAGAGTTGCTTAACTTCTGTGTTGTAATGCATATATGAATTTGGCTGCACTAGTGTTGGAAATACGGTGTTAGTGATTTCAAGCTATGAGTATTTGGGCTATATTGTTTTCTGTGATATTGTTAGAGAGGTATATTGTTAAAAGATTTTCTTAATCCTGAATTCCACCAAGTGAAGAAGAAACAAGATGAACTCATGACATACATACCAAAGTATTGTTGTCAAATATTCAGATAATATAAACATGGCCGATAGTAGACATTAAATAGCGAGTAAAAGTATCGCAGTAACTGGAACTGTGTTTTAAGAAGCAGCAATGTTAAAGCCAGAGATGCTTAAGAGTGCCTAGTTTCCAAGTCACCAAAGTGATAACCTTAAACTGTAGCTTCTTACCAATTAATTCTAACCCTAGTTGTTCACTGTGTATAACAACCGCATCTACTAAATGTTGCAGATCCTGTTCACTGTCTGCAATCAATACTGTATCACCCGCATATCTAATGTTGTTGATATTACGTCCCCCAATGACGATCCCTTTCATATCTTCTACATTCACATCTCTGTCTCATACCTCTCTTAATAGACTCATATTGACCTACTTCATTATCAGTTCTTATGGCAGCTTGTTGTTTTCTATGTTTTCACTAGTCTAAGGTCTTTCCAATCAATGTGTAGATCTGCAAGCATCTCCATCATGTTGACATTCTTACTTTATCGACAGTCTTTTGTAGTCAATAAAGTGAAGATGTAGGTCTTCGTTTACTTTTAAAGAACGGTCAATAATGTTTTCAGCGTATACACAGCATTTACTGTACTTTTGCCTTCTACAAACTCGCATTGTTCTTCTCCTATTTTGGGTTGTATTTTCTTCCTAACTCTTTGCATGATAATTCTTAACAAAATCTTCGTGATGTAGCTCATTATTCTAATTGTTCGATGTTGGTCACATTTAAAGGCTCCTAATTGCTTTGGGATTGCAATAAATATAAAATTATATAATTCAGGAGGTATATCTCCAGTATCATATATTATGTTCATCAGTTTGGTGACCTGGTCTATTCCATATTCTTCTAGGGCATTGTTGTGACGTTGTATGAATAGGGGGTCTTTCCAGTTTTCATATAGTAAAGAGCATTCTGAACCTCCATTTTCAACATTGATAGTCTTTCATTATTATTTCGAATATCATACTGTCCTTCGCTTGTATCACCATAAAAGGTTTTCACATAATCTCACCATACATGTAAATTATGATTTTCTTCTCGTATTCCAATTTTTGCTTTGAGGCAGCCTGTTTATGTACGTGTTCTTTTATTAGTAAGCTCCTGAATTCTTGTGTGCATTAATGTGACGAAACGGATAAATATCGTAAGATCTCTGCATAATAGCCCTTTGAAGGGAGTGCCATGCGTTGGTCTCCCTTTAATTTAATGTCAATTAATAGGGGAGTTCCCTAGAAAAGTAGTGCGGGGGCGGAGCTATTCTAGTTATTTATAGAAGAATCTAGAATGTTCCCCCAAGTGCGTACGTGGTTTTGATCTCTAAGTTCACGAGTGCGTTGTGCAGCACGGGTTGGAGGAATCCATCGTGACTCTGGTTTTCTTCATGAATCATGAAAGTCACGCAGCCCGTGTAGGCGAGTGGAAGGCGGACTGACGTTGTCGGAGTCAGTCGCCCACCAGACCTCAGCGTGGAGAGATCATGGCCAGCAGGCTGCAGTAATTTGGATGTCAATAGTCGCGGCCAGAGCGGACATCTGCAGTCAAAGTTTGTGATGTTTCAATCACAGGTTAGTTGAATACTTATTCTATTATTTAACTGTTGTCGGGATACCCCGCCGATCTCCCCGAAAGAATTAATCGCCGTCGAACTGAGTCGTGGCGTAGCGTTACAAGTTACAGCTGGCTATCTGCATTTTTAAGTAGGCTTTATCGATCAGCAATGTAATGTGTTACCTGACGGAACAAGCCGTATTCCACAGCGAGTGGGGTGTAAATAAAATAGGCCGAACGATGTGCGTTACAGTGTGTAGCAGTTACGGGTTTGGTTTATTCATTACGCAGGCAAGGCGACAGTTTGTCCGTCATGACATCAACATGCTAGACGCTGTAAATGATAAGGTATAGCTTATTATTAGAGATGTGTAATGTGCTTCGTGACAGTAGAATGGTAAAGTACTTGTTCTATCAGTGAGGGTGATTTTTCGAGGAATCAAGGTGATCTCAGCTATGGTGTATTTGCTGTGTGCAGATAGCAGTGTTATTCCGCGTAAGCAGAATGGTGTTGCATCGGTGGGATAACAGTTGATAGGAAATATTCATGAAACTATTGTTACTGCTTGTTGTCATGTCCGTCCGCTAGGATGACCGTGCGTGTTCCATATTGCGTTTGTCTAGGCAGCGGGAGGTAGGCCGGTACCCCCAACCCGATCGGTAATAGGTCCGACCCAATGCAATCGTGCATATCCGATGGATGAACATACCCGATCGAGGGTGATGCGGCGCTCCGTAATTCGAGGCCGAGGTGTCTAGATAGATCGAGGTTTGAACCTAATCGTTTCTGTCTCTAATATTCTACTCTTCTGGAACCCTGACTCGGTTCATGGAGTACTTGGAGTACTGCCGTGAGGTAGTAGTTGGGAGGGGCATAAACCCCCCCCCCCCCAAAAGGTGGAGCCAGAGTTTGGTAGTGGAGTCTTGAAGGTTGCTACATTGGATGACGTGACTTAAGTCGTCACGGGACAAGGTACACGAGACCCACAGTAGCTGTGGGAAAGTGTAGTGGTGGATGGCCACCACAGCTGTGCTCGACCGGCACAGGTATGACTGACCTGCAAGATAGTCAGTGAATACAAGGGCAACTCAGGATCTGGGGCAGGGATCCCAGACCTGACACTATGGCTGTGATATGATTTTGTTATTTAAGTGTAACAAGTCCTGAGTTCTCCTTAGTTAATGCTATAGTAATGAATTATCGGGAGTATAATTCATTATGGACATATAGTTATTAATGTGTGTAATTCATCAGTCCATGGGTGAAGGGATTGATGAATTGATGAGTCTGTCAGGAAGGAGATGTCCGGCTGGACACCTTCTCGATACAGTAATCCCTACACTGAAAGGAAAGTAAGTGTATATGTTGATTGAGGATGGGAGATGAAACCGGATTGGACTGGCACCAGGCGAAGGATGCTTGACAGAGTCATACAGTCGACTCTGGTGCTAGGGGTTATATGTAGCCCAGAAGTGTTACTTGACTGAACAGGTGTGCTATTGCTGTTTCTACCATCATTATGCCTATATATTATAGTGACTAAGTAGATCTATGATGTGATGATTTCATACTCATGTTGGTAGACATGAGGAATGTCTGAGAGGCAGGTGACAGGGTGGAGATGCTGGTAGTCTTTGTTGTAGTTGAGTACTCACACCAACCTCTCCGTGTTTCAGGATCTGTTATTACTATACAGTAGAAGATTCAAGAGCTGCACCATGAGCTCTATGGGCCCACTCATTCCAGTGCCTATCCAGAAGTTGATTGAGGCTATACTGGGAGTGGTTGTCTGAGTCTGCGAGATCAATGTTGGAAGGAGCTGAGTGCTGAATAAGTCGGTAGGTCTAGGGTAGGACCTCCGTCAAGAGTCCGACGAGTGTCATCCGATCCTGAGAGGATCCAACACTGAAACGTCTGGTGATTCAAGCCAGTCAAGCACTGGTGACATTCAGTCTCTGTGTAAACCTTGGTAATTGCAAGGGAGTGACCTTTCAAGGTGTGCAGTGTGATCATTGTTACTGGTCGCCATGACCTGTTATATGCTTCTGGCCCGGCTGGGTTATGGGACACCATGTATCAGTTGATGCTTACATAGTGTTTTTACATTGGTTACCTTTATGAAGCCAACATGTGGTCCAGTGAACTAGGACATTGATTACAACATTGGTGGAAACACCTGAGTGACATGGTTGTGAAGGTAGGGAGTTACCTCATGCCAACGTTATGAACTGTTGACAATGTTTGTGACGGTAGGGAGCTACCTCATGCCAACGTGATGAACTGTTGACAGTGTATGCTAGGTTGTGATTACTACCCCTGGATCAGGGTAGGTACATAATACTGTGTGAAGATCTATTGTCCAAGGACATGGAACTAAGGTGAAGTGTTTAGTCACCTGATAGACTTTACCAGTGACATTGTGTGTTCGTGGGGAGCAACCGCTTATTGTGTAGGTGACATATCAGTGTGTGGGTCACTGATGAGATAGAAGAGTGACCTGGCTCTTGTGTATTTTGAGACGGCGCTACATGTATTTTTCCTGCAAGTGGGAGACCGCTAATGTTCTAGGGTCGGCCCAGACTTCATCAAGAGTGTGACGAGGGAAATAGTAGGACAGCAAGGAAGGATCCTTGTTCATCAGTGCAGTGTCAGTCAGGCAGTGGTACTGCGCTTGATCAGCCCTTGCTTGGGTCTCTGGGTGAAGAGGGAACTTTGGAGAGGCAGCAGACCTTGGAGTTCCAGTCCACTGGAGGAGCCTGGGTGAGTCGCTACCACGACTGGACAACCGCACGAGCTATCGTCCGCCTCCATGATGAATACTCATCTGCGTCTTTGATCTTGTACATAGTTCTTCTAGTCTGGCTTTCAGCCATCCTTCTCTGTGTTGTGGTTGACGTAGTTCAGAATTAAATTTTTGTTCGCTTAGCTATGACTTTGTGCAGTGATATGACTGGTGTCTGGTCCGAGCCCCCTTGGGGTTTGGAACCCTAGGTGAGGGAGGGAAGGTTAAGCTGTCCCGGCTTGTGTGGGGCCTGGTAGATGTAGAGTGCTATTGAGGTGGTTGGAGCAAAGGCAGGGGATAGTATCTATCGTGGCAAACCAGTCCAAGCCCCGGCGGTCTTGTCACAAGATAGAGTGGGGGCTCGTCCGGGATCTTCTCTTTGTTCTGACATCTCGTAGGAATAGGTTATAGTGTCATCTGTCCTATACCTATTATCTACTTGACGAGTAGGGCTACTGAAACCTTTCTCTTCGACGTGGACAGACATTTAGTTAAGTTAGTATAGATACATAGTTACAGTGTTGGTTGGAGTACAGTTAGCATTGTGATTGGGTATTGCATATCTATACTGATACTAAGTTACACTAAGCATGGCTACTCGTACTTTAGATTTAGCTAAGGTGCGGGCATCTGCATCTGAGATGGGATTGGAAGGTGAGGAGTTCAAGGCCTATGTACTGGAAGTAGAGAGAGACTTCAGAGCAGAAGAGAGGGAGAGAAGAAAGTCAGAAATTGAGCTGGAAGCTCGAAAGGTAGCACTTGAAGAGCAAAAGTTGGTGGCAGACCAACAAGCACAAAAACTGGCAGCTGACCTAGAGTCTAAGAAATTAGATGCTAGGAAGTTGGAAATGGAACATGAGTTCCGTATGAAGCAACTTGAGGTAGAGGCTAAATCGGTTGGGGAGTCTGAGGGAGCAGTAGGTGGAGTAGCTTTACCTAGCTCATCAGTAGCCAGCAGACCAGCTTACCATGCTATGAAATGGCCGTTTCCACCATTTGAACCGGACCAAGAGAAGATAGATCAATTCTTAGAGAAGTTCGAGGCAATGTGTAAAGCTATGGGTTTAGAGCCTGAGCGTTGGAATCTTAAGCTTTCACAAGGACTCCGTGGCACCGCGTACGAAGTGTATGCGCGTCTTCCCCCAGGGATGGAAAATGATTATCCAACCCTGAAATCGGCTCTTTTGAAAAGATTCGAAATGACAGCCCATGCTTACAGGCGGAGGTTCAGAACTTCCAAGAGAGAACCAGGTGAGATGTTCTCGGCCTATAGTGTGAGGTTGAACTCATACCTGTTGAAGTGGATGGCATTGGCCAATTTCAAAGAGGATTATGAGAGTCTGAGAGAGTTGATGGTGGTGGATCAAATGAAAATGCAGATGTCCAAGCCTTTAAGGAATTTCTTAGGGGAAAATGGGGCGGAAAGGCTAGACATAGTAAATAAGTTAGCTGAAAGGTATGTGGAAGTCTATGGTGAGACTGGGGATTCCAGTCAGACTGATTCACAGAAAAGGCAGAAGGGGCTTGATCAGAAGCCCAAGACCAAGGGTCCCAAAGAATCATCCAATGTAGCAGATCCTGTGGTAAAAGACTCTGGTAAGAAACCCGATAAGCAAAGCCCTCCCGCCTCCCCAAAACGGAAGTGGAGTAAGAGGTGGTGTAAGCACTGTAAGTCTCCTTCCCATAATACTGTAGATTGTCTGAGGAAGCCAAAGGACTTGCACTTTGCGTGTCTCGCCTCTACTAGAGGTAGACCTAGCGAGACCACACCTAAGGGTCGGGAGAAACCAAAGTCTAAGAAATCACCTGTGATCGAAACGATAGAGGTGAATGGGAAGCAGGTGGAATGTTTATACGATACAGGATTGCAGTTTGAAGCTGTAATCTCATCCCACCTTGTGAGCCCAGGGCAGCTCACCGGCGAGACAAGAGAATTTCAGCTGGCCATGAGGAGCTCCGTAGCTATGGACTTGCCGATTGCTCGGATTGACATTCGGTGCAGGTACGTTACGGGTAGCATCCAGGCGGCTGTGCTGCCTGATCCTATTTACCCTTTGATCTTCGGTCGTCCGCATGTATTCCTGGGGGACCCCAGGGAACATTGTCTAGTGAGCGCTAGGCAGGCCAGGGCTAAGGATGGAGAAGGGCAGTGTGGTAAGGAAATAGACCATTCTCTTGCGAGGTTAGTGAGCAGTGCTCAAAGTAGGGACCCGACTTTGCGTCCTTACTTACTGGAGGTGTCCCAAAGTCCTGTCCCGCCAACTCCGGGTCAGTTCTATGTAGAAAACCGGTTGCTTTATCGTAGAGCCGGGCAAGGGGATAGCCAGTACGGTCAGATGGTAGTCCCTACTGACTACAGATCCCGCTTGATACATAGAGTGCATACCTTATCCTTAACCGGACATAAGGATGTGGGGACAACAGTCCAGTGTCTTTCCAGCCACTACCACTGGCCTGGAATGACAGGCGACGTGCGGAGATATATCCGGTCGTGCCCAACGTGTTGTCTGGCAGCACCAAAGCACAAGACCAAAAACGGTTTATCTCTGCAGATTGGAGATAGGGTTCTCGCGCTTCTCCCAATCGAGGGGGCGGAATTCGAACTCGGATGGCAGGGCCCTTTTCCTGTGGAGCGGATAATGTCCCGATCCACGTATGAGGTGAAGGTCCGCGGGGAATTGCGTAAGTTCCATTGTACTCTCCTTCAGAATTTGGAGAGGTCCGAGGTAGTTTCTCCACAAGATAGTGCGACTACCATCGCGCTAGATTCGGTTCTGGGTCCAGACGAGGGCGAGGAAGACTCAGTCCTACGCAGTACATCCTGTGGGGAGGGTCTGCGGTCTCCTGAGCGTTCAACCGTAGATAGGGCGAACGGGCTCCGTCGGGAAGAGGCCCATGGTGTTAAGCACACTGGGAATCGAGGTCGGACAGGCGAAGTCACAACTGGCACGACGGGATCGTCGGGTGACTCGATACGCCGACAGGCTCACTGTCCTTACTCGCGGGAGAGAAGGCAGGAGCAAGGGTACTCCAGACGAACCTGGAGTAAGCGACCATTCATTTCGGTCGACATCCGCGAACAGTCCACGAAGGTGATGCCTAGTCGGGATAGGAAATATCCTATTGTCAGAAGGGACGAACGAACCTTCAGTAAAGTAACTGATGGCCTACAACAGGTGGATGCGGAACAGTCCAGTGTAGACCGATCCTGTAAGCCAATCACCAGGCCGTTACGTTTCGGGCCTAATCGCTGGAGATAACGTATGTTGGAGGCGGTGGTTGGTGATCCAGCATCCATACCATTCTGGTAAATCTCCCCAGGGAAAGGGAACGTTATGGAACGTCTTTTCCTGGAAATCCAATCTTGATAGAGTAGAGGTTCAGAGTTCAGACCGATCTTTGTCTAGTGAGTTCGACCGGGTCGACCATCGTAAGTGGGGGCCTATGTGACGAAACGGATAAATATCGTAAGATCTCTGCATAATAGCCCTTTGAAGGGAGTGCCATGCGTTGGTCTCCCTTTAATTTAATGTCAATTAATAGGGGAGTTCCCTAGAAAAGTAGTGCGGGGGCGGAGCTATTCTAGTTATTTATAGAAGAATCTAGAATGTTCCCCCAAGTGCGTACGTGGTTTTGATCTCTAAGTTCACGAGTGCGTTGTGCAGCACGGGTTGGAGGAATCCATCGTGACTCTGGTTTTCTTCATGAATCATGAAAGTCACGCAGCCCGTGTAGGCGAGTGGAAGGCGGACTGACGTTGTCGGAGTCAGTCGCCCACCAGACCTCAGCGTGGAGAGATCATGGCCAGCAGGCTGCAGTAATTTGGATGTCAATAGTCGCGGCCAGAGCGGACATCTGCAGTCAAAGTTTGTGATGTTTCAATCACAGGTTAGTTGAATACTTATTCTATTATTTAACTGTTGTCGGGATACCCCGCCGATCTCCCCGAAAGAATTAATCGCCGTCGAACTGAGTCGTGGCGTAGCGTTACAAGTTACAGCTGGCTATCTGCATTTTTAAGTAGGCTTTATCGATCAGCAATGTAATGTGTTACCTGACGGAACAAGCCGTATTCCACAGCGAGTGGGGTGTAAATAAAATAGGCCGAACGATGTGCGTTACAGTGTGTAGCAGTTACGGGTTTGGTTTATTCATTACGCAGGCAAGGCGACAGTTTGTCCGTCATGACATCAACATGCTAGACGCTGTAAATGATAAGGTATAGCTTATTATTAGAGATGTGTAATGTGCTTCGTGACAGTAGAATGGTAAAGTACTTGTTCTATCAGTGAGGGTGATTTTTCGAGGAATCAAGGTGATCTCAGCTATGGTGTATTTGCTGTGTGCAGATAGCAGTGTTATTCCGCGTAAGCAGAATGGTGTTGCATCGGTGGGATAACAGTTGATAGGAAATATTCATGAAACTATTGTTACTGCTTGTTGTCATGTCCGTCCGCTAGGATGACCGTGCGTGTTCCATATTGCGTTTGTCTAGGCAGCGGGAGGTAGGCCGGTACCCCCAACCCGATCGGTAATAGGTCCGACCCAATGCAATCGTGCATATCCGATGGATGAACATACCCGATCGAGGGTGATGCGGCGCTCCGTAATTCGAGGCCGAGGTGTCTAGATAGATCGAGGTTTGAACCTAATCGTTTCTGTCTCTAATATTCTACTCTTCTGGAACCCTGACTCGGTTCATGGAGTACTTGGAGTACTGCCGTGAGGTAGTAGTTGGGAGGGGCATAAACCCCCCCCCCCCCCCCCAAAAGGTGGAGCCAGAGTTTGGTAGTGGAGTCTGGAAGGTTGCTACATTGGATGACGTGACTTAAGTCGTCACGGGACAAGGTACACGAGACCCACAGTAGCTGTGGGAAAGTGTAGTGGTGGATGGCCACCACAGCTGTGCTCGACCGGCACAGGTATGACTGACCTGCAAGATAGTCAGTGAATACAAGGGCAACTCAGGATCTGGGGCAGGGATCCCAGACCTGACACTATGGCTGTGATATGATTTTGTTATTTAAGTGTAACAAGTCCTGAGTTCTCCTTAGTTAATGCTATAGTAATGAATTATCGGGAGTATAATTCATTATGGACATATAGTTATTAATGTGTGTAATTCATCAGTCCATGGGTGAAGGGATTGATGAATTGATGAGTCTGTCAGGAAGGAGATGTCCGGCTGGACACCTTCTCGATACAGTAATCCCTACACTGAAAGGAAAGTAAGTGTATATGTTGATTGAGGATGGGAGATGAAACCGGATTGGACTGGCACCAGGCGAAGGATGCTTGACAGAGTCATACAGTCGACTCTGGTGCTAGGGGTTATATGTAGCCCAGAAGTGTTACTTGACTGAACAGGTGTGCTATTGCTGTTTCTACCATCATTATGCCTATATATTATAGTGACTAAGTAGATCTATGATGTGATGATTTCATACTCATGTTGGTAGACATGAGGAATGTCTGAGAGGCAGGTGACAGGGTGGAGATGCTGGTAGTCTTTGTTGTAGTTGAGTACTCACACCAACCTCTCCGTGTTTCAGGATCTGTTATTACTATACAGTAGAAGATTCAAGAGCTGCACCATGAGCTCTATGGGCCCACTCATTCCAGTGCCTATCCAGAAGTTGATTGAGGCTATACTGGGAGTGGTTGTCTGAGTCTGCGAGATCAATGTTGGAAGGAGCTGAGTGCTGAATAAGTCGGTAGGTCTAGGGTAGGACCTCCGTCAAGAGTCCGACGAGTGTCATCCGATCCTGAGAGGATCCAACACTGAAACGTCTGGTGATTCAAGCCAGTCAAGCACTGGTGACATTCAGTCTCTGTGTAAACCTTGGTAATTGCAAGGGAGTGACCTTTCAAGGTGTGCAGTGTGATCATTGTTACTGGTCGCCATGACCTGTTATATGCTTCTGGCCCGGCTGGGTTATGGGACACCATGTATCAGTTGATGCTTACATAGTGTTTTTACATTGGTTACCTTTATGAAGCCAACATGTGGTCCAGTGAACTAGGACATTGATTACAACATTGGTGGAAACACCTGAGTGACATGGTTGTGAAGGTAGGGAGTTACCTCATGCCAACGTTATGAACTGTTGACAATGTTTGTGACGGTAGGGAGCTACCTCATGCCAACGTGATGAACTGTTGACAGTGTATGCTAGGTTGTGATTACTACCCCTGGATCAGGGTAGGTACATAATACTGTGTGAAGATCTATTGTCCAAGGACATGGAACTAAGGTGAAGTGTTTAGTCACCTGATAGACTTTACCAGTGACATTGTGTGTTCGTGGGGAGCAACCGCTTATTGTGTAGGTGACATATCAGTGTGTGGGTCACTGATGAGATAGAAGAGTGACCTGGCTCTTGTGTATTTTGAGACGGCGCTACATGTATTTTTCCTGCAAGTGGGAGACCGCTAATGTTCTAGGGTCGGCCCAGACTTCATCAAGAGTGTGACGAGGGAAATAGTAGGACAGCAAGGAAGGATCCTTGTTCATCAGTGCAGTGTCAGTCAGGCAGTGGTACTGCGCTTGATCAGCCCTTGCTTGGGTCTCTGGGTGAAGAGGGAACTTTGGAGAGGCAGCAGACCTTGGAGTTCCAGTCCACTGGAGGAGCCTGGGTGAGTCGCTACCACGACTGGACAACCGCACGAGCTATCGTCCGCCTCCATGATGAATACTCATCTGCGTCTTTGATCTTGTACATAGTTCTTCTAGTCTGGCTTTCAGCCATCCTTCTCTGTGTTGTGGTTGACGTAGTTCAGAATTAAATTTTTGTTCGCTTAGCTATGACTTTGTGCAGTGATATGACTGGTGTCTGGTCCGAGCCCCCTTGGGGTTTGGAACCCTAGGTGAGGGAGGGAAGGTTAAGCTGTCCCGGCTTGTGTGGGGCCTGGTAGATGTAGAGTGCTATTGAGGTGGTTGGAGCAAAGGCAGGGGATAGTATCTATCGTGGCAAACCAGTCCAAGCCCCGGCGGTCTTGTCACAATTAATTTGGTACTTTTGCTGTTGTGTTGTTTTTCAAGTTCTATGCAATTTTGTGTCGTCTTGTTTCCATTAGTTGTAAAACTTCTTCAGTCACCATTTCTTACGACCTACTTTCTTTAATTCTGGAATCGCTGTTTCTTCAGCCAAACTGATTAAATTCTTTAACATATCCCATTGATCACCCACATCTTGAAACATGATCAGACAATATATCTCTATATATGATCTCTAGATCAGACAATATATCAGATCTGTTATTTATTCCTATGTTAAAAGTTTGTTGTACCTCCTTGTCATTTTTCAATGCATATATATATATATATATATATATATATATATATATATATATATATATATATATATATATATATATATATATATATATATATATATATATATATATATATATATATATATATATATATATATATATATATATATATATCATTGGCACCTTGCCGTCTTGACAGACGATAGTTTGTGCTCTAAAAAGGCATAATAACTTTTAACTATGGCGGTAGCGAGTGTGACTGATAAGGCCAATTTGCGCTGTAAATGTCCGTTCACAGTGGGTGCATGTGAACACGTGGTCATTTCCACCATCATGCACCATCTTACGTCTCAAACGCTTGGTGTGTGACTTTTCTGCAATAATTTTCTCCTTTGACTTTATTCCATTTCTGATATTTGCCCTCCATGCAACACGTTCAGCGGCGACATGCTCCCAATGTGCATTATCAATGCCTGTGTCAATCATGTCCCGCTTACACACATCTTTGTATCGTAGTAGAGGCCGACCCTGAGATCTCTTACCCATCTGTAATTCACCAAAAAAGATATCCTTTGGTATTCTACCATCATCCATCCTCCTAAGATGTCCTATCCATCTAAGTCTACGAAGACTGAGCATGGAATAAACTGTCACACAACCTGATCTTTCCAATACTTCAGTATTTGTGATTTTGTCTTGCCACTTAATACCAAGAATTCTTCGCAGACACCGCATATGAAAGCTGTTTAAATTGTTCTCTTGGTGTGAGTAAGTTGTCCAGGTTTCACTGCCATAGAGAAGAGTACTAAGGACACAGGCTTGATAGACAAGGACTTTTGTTTTGGCAGTAAGCTTCCTGTTCTCCCAGACTCTTTTTCTTAACCTGTTCATTGTTGTTGCTGCCTTACCAATCCGGATGTTGATTTCCTGATCTAGGGATAATTTGCTATTTACCACTGATCCTAGATATGTAAAATGGTCTACTATCTCTAGTTCGGCGTCGTCAATAAAGATTGATGGTACCCCATGTGCACCTTGTGACATAATCTGTGTCTTCTTTTTGCTAATTGTTAAACCAAATTCAGAACAAGCATTGGAGAATGCAGATAGTAGACATTGCAATTCTTCCTCAGAGTGGGTCGTAACTGCAGCATCATCTGCAAAAAGCAACTCTCTGATCAGTACCCTCCTAATTTTGGTCTTAGCCTTCAATCTCTGAGCATTGTAGAGGCCGCCATCTGAGCGTGAGTGAATGTATATACCACCATCCTGATCACGAAATGCATATTTCAGTAGAAGTGAAAAGTATATTCCAAAGAGGGTGGGAGCTAGTACACAACCTTGCTTAACTCCACTCTTGATTTCAAATTCTTCAGAAGTTGCACCATCAAACTTGATTATACCCTTCATGCCTGTGTGGAACGATTCCACAATGGACAGAAGAGTTGGTGGGCAGCCAATCTTCTTTAGTGCCTTGAACAGACCCTCACGACTGACCAAATCAAATGCCTTTGTGAGGTCGATGAAGGCAATAAACAGTGGTTGATTCTGTTCACGGCATTTTTCTTGCATTTGTCGCAATGAGAATATCATATCAGTGGTAGACCGGTTCTGTCGAAAGCCACACTGTGATTCGGGGTAGACTTGATCTCCTAGGACTTGAAGTCTGCGCAGAACAATTCTGGCAAATACTTTTCCAACAATACACAGAAGTGAGATACCCCTATAGTTGTTACAGTCGCTCCGATCGCCCTTGTTCTTGTACAGCGTTATGATGTTTGAATCTTTGAAATCCTGTGGGACTTGTCCTTCACGCCAGCATAGCTCTATTAGCTGGTGGATCTGTAGAGTGAGTGTGTCTTGCCCACTCCTGATAACCTCTATTGGAATCCCATCCTTACCTGGAGCCTTGCCAGATGCAAGTTCATTTATAGCACACTTAACTTCTGTTATGGTGGGAAGTGTGTCCAGGTGGTCAAGAGTTGGTAGAGCCTCTATGGCGTTAAGGGCATCATCCGCTAGTTTGGTCTCACTTGAGTAAAGCTCCAAATAGTGCTCTACCCATCTGTCCATCTGCTGTTTCTTATCAGTGATGACTTCTCCAGTCAAGGTTTTCAGCGGTGCACTTCTTTTGATCACTGGACCACAGGCTTTCTTTATTCCTTCATACATGCTTCTTATGTCTCCCTTATCACTTGCGATTTGAATGGACTCACATAACTTGATCCAATAATCATTTGCACACTGCCTGGCAGCCTTTTGCACATCCTTCCTAGCTTGCCTTAGCTCACTCAGAGTGTTACGCGTTGGTCTTTCCTTGTTTCTTAAGAGAGCTTTCTTCTTCTTATCAATCAAGGGCTGCAGAGTCTCGCTGTTGGCCGCAAACCAGTCCTGCCTCTTATGATCCACAGTGCCGTAAACCCCTACGGCAGTTTTATAAAGAGTTTCCTTAATTTGACCCCACTTTTCATTTACTGTACAATTTTCTGGTGTATCAGTGAAAGCGTCTTCAAGTTGCTGTTGAAACTGAAAGCACTTTTCAGGATCATGAGTGTTAATAATATTAATCCTGGGGCTAGATTTGTGTTTAGCTGTGTAGATTCTCTTTGGTCTCAGTCTAACTCTTGCAACAACCAAAGAATGATCTGTATCACAGTCAGCACTGTGGTAACTACGAGTCAATGATATATGGTTCAGATGTTGTCTCCGTGTGATGATGAAGTCCAGCTGGTGCCACTGGCCGGATCTTGGATGTTTCCATGTGACCTTATGCATCTCTTTCGTTTTAAAAAAAGAGTTTGTAATACATAGGTCATTACTGGTGCAATGCTCCAGCAGCCTTTGCCCATTTTCATTCATGCGACCGATGTTGTATTTTCCAAGGGACACTGGCCATGAACTCGAGTCCTTGCCCACACGAGCATTGAAATCACCGAGCATATAAATGTAGTCAAATTTTGGAACTGCCTTGATCACGGAGTCTAACTCCTCATAGAACAAATCCTTCACATCATCAGAGGAATCGAGTGTCGGTGCATATGCAGTAATAATGGTGGCAAACCCACAAGAGGTTGCCAAGCGCAGGGATAATAGTCTTTCATTTCCTCCTGCTGGAATTTCAATCATTCCCAGTAGCGAATTCTTCACTGCAAAGCCCACACCGTGTTGCCTTTTTTCTGCCTGCCCTCTACCCTTCCAGAAAAAGGTGTAGTTGTTTTCCCTGAGTGACCCTTCCTCAGCGAGGCGAGTCTCCTGCAGGCCACTAATATCAATGTTAAGACGATTGAGTTCGGCATCAATCACAGCCGTTTTTCTCACATCGTCAATATTGGTCAAGTCAGTGGAAAATCCTGGACACATGGTTCTCACGTTCCAGGTTGCAAGCCGTAGCTTGAGGTTTCTATTTTTATTTTTGTTTGTACCTGGTGCATTGGTTTTACAGCCTGCGATTCAGATTTTGTCCTAGCCCCAAGCACCCATTGAAGCATGCAGGCTGTGGCGGATCAGCACCCAATTGGCTGGGGGCTGCCCAGCTTGAGGCGGGCGGTAGCTGATCAGTGACACCTATAGGTGTCTCCCACCGTCAGAGGCAACGCGTGGCGCCCCATGTCTACGCCAACTGACAAGGACTTATAACCCGTAACAGTTGCCTCTCGCTTTGATTCCGAGACCAGTTAAGACCAGGGATGGAGTTATTGCCTCTCCATAGCACAAAGCCTGGGCTAAAATATAGAGATCATGTGTTGCCCATGCAGCATGATCCCTCTCTCGGCCTGCCTAGTTCACTCCAGAGGAAAGGTAACACCCCTACATCTGGAACAAGACAAGCTGCAGAAGCTGCCGGATCAGCAAAGCAATGCTCTAACTGTCCGCCTGTCGGAGCTTCGATCCTAGACCAGTCGCCAACCAAGGCTTAGGGCCTGGTCTGCCCTGCCATGACAATTTTGTCTTTAGCTTGCATTTCCTCGCACCAGGGTAAGGCTTGTACCCTCCCAATTGCGCTCTTCCGCCCGAAGCCGTTGGCACAATGTGGGGTGTCGGGTTTGGTAAGCGCCGCCCAACGTTCGGCGCTAACAGAAACCAGGTAGTACCGTCTACTGTTATACGGTAGCTCAGTCACATCTGATATATATATATATATATATATATATATATATATATATATATATATATATATATATATATATATATATATATATATATATATAATATTTAGTGTTTTCTGGTCTATACTTGACTTTCTTAAACTTTAACTTCAATGCGCCTGTAATCAATCTGTGATCACTGTAATAGTCTGCATTTGGAACTGATTTGCGATTGTTAAAGCATTGAGAAACATTTTACTAATCACAATGCAATCAATATGTTTCTAATCCAGCTGTCGGGAGGCCCCCTATGTCCATTATCTTCTTGGATTTTGTTTAAACCAGGTGTTTCCGACAATCATTTCCTGCTCTTTTGCCCAATCCACATGTATGTGCCCGCTTTTGTTTTGTTCTCCCAGACCATGTTTGCCTACTGTGCATCCATCGTCTTGATTTCCAACTTTCCTTCATTATGATATTTATTTTTCAATTTTTCAATTTTTTCAAATCATTTTCCATGGTAGTATACAATTCGTCAATACTATCTTCACTGCTTTCTCCTGTTGGAGCATATGTTTACGTCAAACGGTCTGCCGATTACTTTTACCAATATACACTGCCCAGCATCCTTTAACAGATTTTGCTGTTTGCAGTTCCATGATAATTGCTACACCTCTTTCTCTGTCTTCTCCCCAGAATATGTGTTATTAAAATCACCCCACCCCACCCCCTGTCTTAATCACTGTCCCTTTCCATCTCGTCTCACACATTCCTATTATATTAATATTCTTTCTTCCCATTTCGTGTTTAATGTTATCCAATTTTCCGTCTTCTCTTAAACTAAGAACATTCCATATTGCCTATTTTAGTGTTGCCGTCGTTTCTTGTGACGTTCTGTGATTTGACGAATCATGAGAAACTAGGAATCTTTAAAGAAGGTAGTTTGCCGTTGCTTTCGTTCCTGGCAGTGAATATACTGGCAGGTGACCATAGCCATTGTATCGTTAAAGAGGTCCTCTGCCTACCGTCGCGAAACTTGAGACCATTACCAACAACTATCTTTCGGCTGCCCTCAAAATTCCATCCCCCACCTAACTTCAGTGCTTTCTTTTGAAAAAAATATTCCTAAACCGGTTACGAAAAACGGCACATCCCTCCAAGAAAATCACAAAACAGCGTCCCTCTATGGACTAAAAAAAAAACTCACCGTTATGCCTTCGCCATTTTATCGGATGTATTTGAAATACAAAATTTGATAATACATTTTTGAATTCTATGTTTGCCAAAATCCTTCCCAGCATAAAGAACCGAGTGTGCCATATTTGCTAGAAACGGCTGATGAATTCGACCACATGAAGTATAGGTGTGAATGCCGTGGCTCAACAATGCATCACATTTACAATAGATCGCATATTTCACAGCTTATTACAACAATAGGAATTATAACTAGATTAGATTTAATATTTTTCATTTCCTCCTGAATGAAAGGAATCGGACAACACGAAAGCCAGCATGGAAGATTGTTATCAGACACCACATGGACGCTTTGCTCAAGCATATGTTAACAGATGAATATTTACTGCTTTATATATCCAACCTGGGCATTAACAAGAATGTGTATACCTTTCGGAAATGAAGTAAGTTTTGATAGTCTTTTCCTTAAAACTTATGAAAAGCAACAGGTTTTTACCATGTGGAGTACACGCTAACATGAGGGTGAAATGAGACTTCTTGTGTCCAGTTGCATGTATTGACAGTCATTCATGTCTACGAAGAGTATATAGAAAGTTTGGGACGTTTCTTTGCGCGTTTCCGTTCAAAAACATGGAGAGAACCTATAATTATTGCTAATATACGACACCTATCTATTAATTGGTGCATTCACAGAATATAAGGACTAAAATAGTATGACAGAATTACATAAAGGAAAGAACTATACAATCTCCAGTGAATTAAGAAATGAGGAATGAAGCTTTCGCTGGATAGGACACATTGAGAAAACCTATTAATAGTATATGTAGGGTTCAGAGGAGGACAAAGAAGAAAAACGCACAAAAACAAACGAACCCTTTTAAAGGGTTAAGATTGGACAGAAGAAGATCGACCGAAATGTACAAGGGTAATCTTACTCGGTAAGCAGGAACGTGATGAGCTGCTGTAATAAAAGTCACCAACACAATCACATATGCCCGATGCACAGTTGAAATTAGATGTACATTCTGTGGCTGAACTGCAGCTAGCCCACACAGGTTTCTCTGGATTAGGAGAAAATAAATAAAATCAACATATAAACACACGGCCTGTCGCCCAATAACACTGGATAGGACACATTGAGTCTCTTTCTAAGAAGTCTAATAACACATACATTATAGTCAGTAAAAATAAAGAGTCATGTTACACTCACTGAGGCTCATTGGCCATACGATACATCCATCATCCATCATGTGCCATGTCGGTAAGCATGTGTGACCATGTTTGCCAATTTTACTCGATCACCAGCGTCGTGGATCAGTTCAGTGTTCTTGTCTCGACCATGCTACGTGTTCAAGGCATCCAGGTATTTAGTTCTCCGTCATCCGCTTGTTCTCTTCACCCCGATCTTTCCATTTGTCACCAAGTTCTCTGATTTATTTCTTCTCATAACATGTTCAAAACATTTGACTGTCTATGTCTAATTTATGTAATCAGTTTTATGATTTTCATTTGTTTCTTGTAGGACTTGGTCGTTGGTCGGCCATACGATACCAGCCCCAAAATGTATAGACCAATCAGCAAACGAGGGGTATATGGTCACAATCAGGCCGCCGCCTTTACATTCCAAACATGTCCCGATTCCTAGTTTTTTTTTTTTTTTTTTTGGGGGGGGGGGGAGGGGGTTTGGGTCGACTTGTGTGGCCAGATCAGTTGTAAACATTCACCTCAATGGGAATTCGAACCCATGACCACGCGGTCGACAGGTAGACTTACAGACACTTACAGAGACTTACAGCCGGATTTGCGGGAGTCGGCTGATGTATTCGACCACCTGAAGTATATGTGTGAAAGCCGTCACTTAACCCTGCATCACATTTACAATAGATCGCATCTTTCACAGCTTATTATAACGACAGGAATTATAACTAGATTAGATTTAATATTCTTCATTCAATATTCTCCTAAATCGAAGAAATCAGACGACACGAAAGCCAGGCGAGTAACATAATGGAAGATTATTTTCAGACACCACATGGATGCATTGCTGAAGCATATCTTAACAGATGAATATTTACTGCTTTATTCATCCAACCTAGGCATTAACAAGAATGTGTACACCTCTCAGAAACTATGTATGTTTTGGTAGTCTTTTTCTTAAAACTTATGAAAGCCGACAAGATTCCACCTTGTGTAGTACACGCTTACATGATTGTGACATGAGAGTGACCGATGTCAGTTTTATAAAACCAGTTGATTCCTAGCCACTGTCGTAGTAATCCTTTATTACTTTAGTGTCGTCCCTGGAGTGAGGGGAATCAACACCCATAATTTTTTAAACCCAATATTATTGTCCTAGAGAAACCACCAGAATAGGTCCACAAAACTCCTTCAGTCTGTAGACACCTCTTTCTTACTCTCACTCAACCCTGGATCATGCCATCTCTCATTCTTCCCCAACACAACATACTCAAAAACTCTAGCTTTAACAAATAAATACAACAAATAATTTATTAAAGCAAAAAGTATGTGTGTGAGAAGAGTGTGTAATGTGTAGAATGTGTGTCGAATATGCTAATGTGTATGTAGAATCAGACCAGTGAATCAGGAGAAAAGTCTGTTACATCACTGTGCTGAGCACACAACAGCACCATGTATTCCGGACAGTGAACCTCACCCAGAAGATGTTTCTCCGTCCACTTGACGACTTTCTCCGATAACGCTCGAACAAACAGGATGCTGGTCATCAGTTAGACACTGTTCGATCTTGGTCTTCACTCTAACAAACACGGTGAAGTTTTTTTTTTTTTTCCATATCCTTTACAGGACATCGCTGTGTCACAGTGTTGGATCTCTAGGGGATCTGAACGCGGGTTCAAACAGGCAACAATAACTCCGTTAACTATAATATAGCAACATTTATTGACACTTAGGTATACAGTGCATTGGCGCAGTGGGTTTAACAAGCCCGCACTGATAAGTTGCTTATCACAGAGGTTTAACATCATACATGATCATAACAAACATTCTATGCAAACTATCTAGCATATGTCTATGACCCTAAATACACATGGGTCTTAACTACTAAGTCCCTCTAAGGCAGGCCCTGTTGCCTCGCCGAAGTCCTGTCTGTCTCTGCCGGTTCACACGTGTCGCAATCCGACACGGGTGGTAACTCTATCCGAGTTCCTCGTGGACCCCGTAATAGGCGGGCCACATCAGTGTCCACGGGACAGTGGACTCACTGACCAGTCCTTCGAGAAGGCTCTTGATTACTCTGGCCTTCGAGTGTCTTACTTCTTTCCCTTGGGCGGGAGTTGTAGCCCTTTGCCCGTGTATATTAACTTATGTTAGTTTGCCGTATAATGTGAGGCTGTGACAGCTGTCAACAGCAGCATCTTTCAGCTGTCTGTTGATTTCTTGGCAAGATTACGCTTAGTAGTTTGCCATTGCTTTCTGAGCGGCCGGCTCAGTATCCCGCAAGTCACCAGCGGGGGTCGAACCGCTCCCAGTTCTCTCCCGCTACGAGACTGCGTGATAAACGGGATTACGGAGAAAGTGTTGTAACCCCTCAGCCAGAGAGACCGGCACGGTGAAGTTACTCTGTTTAATAATGTTTGTTGAACAGAGAATCTTTCAATGAACTGAAATGTTATTTGGGAAAATCTACTGTTCACAAGTTTCTGATTATAAGATTTTCCCCCTCTTTAACAAACAACCTATTAATGTTTCTAGGTAGATGTATATATATATATATATATATATATATATATATATATATATATATATATATATATATATATATATATATATGTCCTTGGTATATGAGTTATGACTCTTCGGTGATGAAACTTATCACTCAGTAAACACAACACTTATGTTCATCAAGTCCGGCTCAGCAGAAGCCAGGTTTCTGCAGACCAACTAGGTTCTGAGTCCCGTGTAAAAACCTCTCAGTAACCTCTGTCTTCATTCCGTGAGCCATCATTGTATAAAACTTTGAAAATGCTTCTTTGTAATAAATCATCGCACACTCAAGTGGAACCTGTTGAGTAGAGAACATCATGGTGAGAGCAACTCAATCCTGACCGTAATTAGGTGAGTGTAGGCCAATAGCAGCACTCAGATCTATAACAGAGATCCGATCTCTGTCATACGGCCAAATAGCTCATCACATTGGTCTGATACATGGCAACACCAGGAAAGAATAAAGGAACGGGTAGAAACCCAGCAGATGCCCTACTGGAAGATCTTACCATTTCACATTCCCTTCCTCCCTCCCAACCATCCTCAATCTCTCTAATTATTATCCCACTACATTGTCCTCAACTCCCCGAGTAAAATGATATATCATACAAGCTGGTTAAAGCCATACAATAGGACACTGGTGCCGACGCTCCTATAATACTTTCTAGCACCGCACTTATAGAACATTCTATCACCGCACCTATAATACATTATATCACCGCACAGTACTGTACTTTACTCCTAATGATACTCTAAGTTAGATATGATTAATAGACTACCATATGCCTATTCCGGTTGATGATTGAGACTATGCAATCACAGACTGGATCTATGTCCGCCGATAATTATCAACACGTTGACACTATAGTCTCTTTCAATTAACACAACTCGGAAAACTGCGCCGATCTTTAACACTTCAGAATTTTTGGTCGACTCATCGAACTTTGTTTACCGCAACTGGTTTTATATCAGGGCTTGAGTGACGTCACCAAAAAGTCTAGACGCTGATCAGTCCAGAGTCTGGTTTTCTCCGCCTGTTTTTAGACTGACTGGAATCAATCCGCCGTCTAGTTTGCTTTCATCGGGGAAATCTTTGTCTCATACAACAAAGATCCTGTCTGCCTGTGAGCCAGGGAATTCCCCCCACATCACAGAATCCCGTCGACGTGTATTCAGACATTTCGTCTACACTTCAAAGGCTAACAACCGCCTTGGCAGACGTCTGGCGTTATTGTTCGTCTCGAGCAACAACTCGTTAACAAAATGTCGACCGGTGTAGACATTTGACGCGACTTATTTTGTTCCTCAGTATATACAACATCAAAGGGTTGCCGGTGTCTGTGCAGAAGAATGTCTCTTTTTTTCATCGATCGAACTATCAAGTTTATTTTTCGCGACAGCCACAAAGCCCCTGTCACGCAATTACACTATTGAGGGCAATTTACACTTGTCACACTAAGTTTGAGCTTTCTGAGACACGTTGCTAGCTGAACCACCCGAGGAGAGACAGACAGCAGTCTCACTGTTAAAGAGTTAAAATCAGCAGAGATTGGTAGTTTAATATATGGCTGTGGGCTGGCCTTTATGAAATCCATGATGTCGAAGGGTCTCTGTGAAATGTTTCCTGATGGCAAGTCTGAGATGGAGCGTCTGTATATGTTGAAGTGTAGAGCTGAAGTGTGTCTTTGTGAAAGTGGCGTTATCAAACAACACGACTTCGTGACGTAGCGTTCACTGTGCTACTTAGTGCTCTATTTTGTTTCTCTATCTGTTTTTGTTAACTGACGTGTATGCACATCGGTTTCAACTCTAAACGCCTGTCATTTACCATATGATAACCATGTTATGATACACAAACCCCAACCATCCACCCATTCACCCACACATCCCCAACCCAACCACACACACACACACCCCAGACAAACATACATTCTCCCACCCATCCACCCATCCCACACCCACAAACACCCAACACCTACACACACCTCCCCAAACACGCACACATCTCCCACCCACCACACATCCCCCACAAACACATCCCCCACAATAACATCCCCCACCCACACACCCCCAGGCAAACATACATGCACACGCCCACCCATCACCCACCCACACATACCCCACCTACACAATCTCCCACCCACATATTGACATGAGATGGATAAGAGAAAACAGAGAAAGTGTAAACTTGGCACTAAAATACGAGGTGACAAACTAAATAGTCATTGGGTCACGAAGGGGCGGAGCTATGTGGTCACATGACGCGCCCAGATCAAGAGCCGGAAAACGTGCGCTCGACAGACCGAGCTGGGACGTGAGACAAGAAGGCTGATTTCTGGGAGAGTCTTGAGTGTGAGAACGTTTTACGATGGTTGCAGTTGAAAAGTATTCTTGTTTAAGAAAGCTGTGAGTGAAGAAGCAGTACACTGCAGTTAACTGACCTCGTTTTGTGAACACTGTGAATGGCGGAGAGAGAGACACGCCGTGACCCGTTGGTCACCTGTGTAATGTGAGTAACTAGAAACTATTATTAACAGTTAGCAGTCAATTGTAGAGTATGTAGTGTGCAACAACAGCAGGAATAAATGACGATCAGTGGTATCATGTATGTACTATTGCTAGACAGTAGAATGTCTCTTTGTCATGCCCGTTGGTCATGCCCAGAACGCTGAAAGGCAAGATGCTGGCGGAGTATGATGGCGACCACGGTAAGGACTGTGCTGCAAACAAGTAATAGTGTGCTCTGAGGACGAGTTTTGGACTTGTGTTGTTTGCACGAAAGATTCGTACACAGAGTAAGCGAGCCTGTTGTGATATTTCTGAAATCTTCTAAACCTTAGACAGAAACCAACATGTTGGACATTTAATGATGTGTAAGTCCGGCTTTTGACACACACACACACACACACACACACACACACACACACACACACACACACACACACACACACACACACACACATCCTCCACTCATTATATAACCCATCAACACAAACCGACTCACATATCCTCCACCACACACGCACAGACCCTCAACCACCTAGTCAAGCACATATCCTCTAACCACACATCCCCACCTATACACACATATATCCCCGCCAACCCACACATCACGCACCTACCCACACACAAAACTAGCATCCACCCACACATGCCCCACTTTCACACATCCCCCACCCACACAATCTCTGTTCACCCACCCACACATCCCACGCACATAATATACACATCACTACCCCAAACCTACACACACTCACCCACCCACACATCCTCCACACATCCACCCCCAATCACCCATCCGCCAATCACACATACATTTATCCACACATCTCCCACCCACACATACTCCACCTATACACACATATCCCCACCCATACACACATTCCCCCACCCATCCCACATCCACACACATCCAACACCTACACACATCTCCCCAATTACACACACATCTCCCACCCACAAAACATCTCCCACAAACACATCCCCCACAAACACATCCCCCACAATCACATCCCCCACCCACACACCCCCAGGCAAACATACATGCACCCGCCCACCCATCACTACATCCCCACCCACAAACACATCCCTAAAACACACACACCTCGCACCCACACACACCCTCACAAATAACCAGACATCCCCACCCACACACATCTTCCCACCCACACACAATCCCCCACCCATACACTCATCTCACAAATTTAACCACCCACTCACGTACTCATCCCTCAACAACTCACACCCATAATCTCCCCACCTACCCATCAACACATACATCTCCCATATACCCACCCACCCACACTCACACACCCCATCCACCCAGCCAAAAACAAACCCCACCCTCACATACATCATTTACCCACACTCACATTCCACACCCAATCACACCTACCCCACTTACCCACATAGACATCCCTCACCCACACTCATCTCCCCTCCCACACAACACCCAGCCCATATACACACCCTCAGCCTCATCACACATCCTTCACACACATCCCCCATACACATCCTCACCCACACAGCCATCACCCACAGAGAGAGAGAGAGAGAGAGAGAGAGAGAGAGAGAGAGAGAGAGAGAGAGTGGAGGATCAGTTGGAGGGTCTCAACTTTCGAGTAACCAGATGTATATGGTCATCCATACCTGCTAATGCCGTTCCTATTGACACCATTTGGCGAGCAAAGAGAACGCATTGACGAATATCTTAGCAGATTTTATACTATGGCTACTTATATGGGTCTCGAGAAAGTGAAGTGGAAACTGAAGTTGTATGAGGGACTAGGAGGAGTAGAATATTATGTATAATCCAGTCTACCTGCAGGGTTAGAAAGTGATTTTGAAGCTTTGAAGCAAGCTCTCTTGAAGAGATTCGTGATGACAGCTTATACAGTCTGGGAGAACTGGTCATTGCCGACCAGATGAAAACCCAGATGGCAAAACCCCTCGAAACTCTCCTAATGGAAAATGGAGCGGAAAGGTTAGAGTAAAATACATACTTTAGCCAAAAGATATGTACTTTCCCATGAGGAATCAAATACCCCAATAGCTAACAAGGCTCCAGTCTCCCTAAAAGAGTAAATCTTGAACAACAGGGAAAGATTAGTTTCACTAAAAAAGGGGGCATCTTGTACTAAAACTCCGACCATTCAATCGGAGGGCCACAGTCATCAACCACCGAAATAAGTATGGCAGAGGAAGTTGTGCAGAAACTGCAAAACCAACACTCACCAGGTTGCTGATTGCTGGAAAATACAAACCGAAATTTGGTATGCAGCTTGCGTATCTGAAATTCTGAAAACTCCCCAGGAAGCAAAGACTTCCGAGAAAAAAAGACCTCCAGTGCTTGTGATCATAGATATAAACGGACAACAGTTGGGGTGTCTATATGACAAACGGCTGCAATATGATGCGGTCGTAACCTTACATCTATTTAGTCATGAGCAATTCACCGGAGAGATGAAAAGTTCCGTGACTATGTCCTTAGCTGTGACCAAGGTGGACATTAAGTAGAAATGTGTCAGTGGAACTATAAAGAAGGCTGCCTTAAGAGGACCCCTTTTCCCAATGAACATGGGATGTCGATTCGTGTTCCTAGTAAAACCGATCATTCCTGTGTTTGTAGGGGCCATGCAAACCAGATCTCAGGTAAGGGCAGGTCAGAAGCCGGCTGCTATTCAAAATCCTCTATCCCGTTATATAGAAATACTCAACAACAAGATGCTACATAACAAACTTGTTTTGCCAAGTTGCCTAACAGTAGTAGAGAAATAAATATTTTCTAAGGGCTCTAATACATGAAGAACAGATTTCAGTATCAGAGACCTGGATCAGAGGAGCACGAGCATGGCCAATATGTAGTTGCCAAGGTCTACGGAAATAAAATCTTCAAATGAGACAAACCCTATCCTACAATGGACACATGGGTGTTGGAGCAACACTTTAGCATATTTTTTATCACTAATATTGGCCATGATTCACTGGAGATGTGCGCAGGCACATTAATTCCACCCCTGAGTGTCAGATCCATCCATCCATTATGTGCCATGCCGATGACTTTTTGTGTGTGTGTGTGTGTGCCATGCCGATAACCATGGGCGGTCAGGTTTTGCCATCTTAATCGATCATGAGAGTCGTAGATCAGCTCCATGTGTCTGTCTCGGACATGCCACATGGCCAAGCCATTCAGGTGTTTACT
>OY992886.1:106138585-106246085 GCA_963921405.1 Cepaea hortensis
CCATGACCTGTATGTCGGCTACGCCATGGTGGTCAGGACTGTTGAAATGCATGGATACTGGTTTCTGGGCGCCGCTGGTGATGTCAGAAAGGTGTTGTCGAAATCTGTCCCCAAGAAGTAATCCTGTCTCACCGACATATCTCATGTCGCAACGTGTGCAGGTAATCGCATAGATGACGTTGCGACTGATGCATGAGAAACCCTCACGGATGTGGAAGGTAGTCTTAGGGAATGTCAGACTCTGGGTTTGAAGTACGTATGGACAGGTCTTGCAAACCGATCGAAGACAAGCCACCGTGCCAGGAAGAGACTGGTGAGGTTGGGGTAGCCTGCTATGGACCAGCACATCCCTGAGGTTACGATCCCGCTTATATGCCACCAGAGGAGCCTCTGAGAAGACATCACGAGTGGTCGAGTCCGCCCGGAGAATGGATAGATGTTTAAAAAGGATATTCTTGGCAGCAATATTGTGGGGATGATAAGTAAGTGAGAGGACAGGTCTATTGTTTCGTGGTTTTGGCCTGGAGGAGAGAGCCTCAGTGCGACTGATGGACTGGCAGCGGTGAAGAGCTGTAGATAGAACATTCTCAGGATAGCCACGAAGGCGAAAGAAATCAAGCATCTCGTGGGCTTTTTGATGGAAGTCGTTGTTATCCTGACAAAGTCGTCGGAGACGTAACAGTTGGGAGAAAGGAATAGAACGTTTGCACGAGGGAGGGTGGGAGGAGGTATAGAGAAGGAATGAGTGCGAGTCAGTTGGTTTATAATAGACCGTCGTGCATAGACCAGTGGAACCTAAAGAGACTGTGAGGTCTAAGTAGTTGACGGCCAACGAAGAAATGGTGGAGGTAAGTTTGATGCTGGGATGGAAGTCTGAAAAAAAGGCAATGAAGTTCTGTAGGTCAGGCAAGGGCATGTCCGAGACAGCAAAGCAGTCGTCAATGTACCTCCTGTAGAGCTCCGGGAGCCTACCGGTGTACTGACTCCATACCTGGTGCTCCAGATAGCCCATGACGAGGCAGGCATAACTGGGACCCATCTTAGTACCCATGGCCACCCCGCTGATCTGATCGAAGTAGTCCCCATTGAACTCAAACGAGTTGAGGTTGAGGACTAACTCCGCAAGACGCAGTAATGGTCCAGTGGCTATTGAGGGATTAAGCCTTTTCTCCAAGAAAAATTCTAAGGCTTTAAGGCCGTCAGAGTGAGGAATGGATGTGTAGAGTGAAGTCACATCTAAAGTGAAGATGTGATACTGAGAAGGGTTAGTGAAACTGATGGAATCGAAAATGGAGATAGCGTGGTTGGTGTCTTTGATATACGAAGGGAGGCTGGCAACCAACGGCTGAAACATGCTGTCTAGAAACTCTGAAATCCGTTCTGTAGGGCAAGAGCAGGCCGAGACGATAGGTCTGCTTGGGTTACCTGGTTTGTGTGTCTTAGGCAGCATATTAAAGGCGGGTTTGCCCAAGCAGCTATCGTGGATGATCAGCGAGGTGGCGGAGCTGGGCAAAAGACCTTGCTGGATAATGGCGTTAGTCACGCTTTTGACCTGGGTGTTGTTGCTGACTGTCCCATCTCGTATCCTTGGTCTGTAGAAGGTAGCATCCCCAAGTTGCTTGTTGCCTTCCTGTATATATAAGTCTTTCCTCCAAACCACTAGCGCCCCTCCCTTATCGGCAGGTTTGATAACTATGTCATCACGACGTTTCAACTGTGTAAGTGCCAGTTGTTCATCCGCGGTGAGGTTGGAATATCGTAGTGGCTTAAATTTGAGTTGTTGGATGTCGTAAAGTGTTTTGTCGATGTATAAATCAAGGGCCTTAGATGCCCCTGGATTGGGAACCCAAGTAGACCTGCGTTTGGAGAGGTGAGAGAAATGGTCGGTAGGATCCGAAGAATTATCGCTATGAGGTTGATTTCTGAAGTGATATTGTAGCCCGAGAGTGCGATGGAACCGATGGACGTCCTGCAGTAATGCGTATCTATCATCACAGGGACGTAGCGGTATGAACCTGAGCCCTTTGCTGAGGACCGATTTCTCAGATGCCGATAGTGGAAGGTCGGGAGGTATGCACACAACTAGGTTATCGGAGCCAGTGGTAAGTTGAGGTGGGAGAGGAGGCGAGGAGGGAGTGGAGGTAGGGGCACGGAGTTTGGCTAGCTTGGCGTTTTTGGCCTCGGAAAGACACTTGTATAGATGGTGGTTAGTGCTGTTGATAATACACCGTATAACGCAATACAAGAAATAGTTACTCGAGGTAAGTTGTCTAAGACGCTGATCGAGGATAGTTATACTCGAGCTGAAGTCAGACAGTTGTCGCGCGTGGTTGTCGGCAATGCATCGCATGCGAAGAGTAGCACATTTAAACTCAACGTTAGATAGACGTCTGCTACAACTGTCATAGAGAGTGCCCGCCGATGGGTGGAATCTAGAGATGAAGCCACGTGGGGTGATATGAAGCCGTAGGCAGTTCTTGAGGAAATGAAAATGGCATGTGGTACGGGTCTTTTTGTAGATGTTAAGAGCCAAGTCAGTGGCTGTGATTTTGATATCTGTTGGTAAGAGACTAAAGCAGAAAATGACATATGATCTCAATTGTTGAAATAACTGAGGTGGATGAGTGGGAGGCATAGCGGTAGAGATTTAACGGACGTGGGGGTGAAGGGCTGGTGTGCAAAAGTAAGGTGTAGCCTAGCGAGGGGAAAAACAACACGTGTGTGGGGCGGTAAGGGTAGTACGCCGCTTAGAAAACACACTGACAAGCGCGCACAGAATGGACTAAAAATCGACAACAATCTTACCGACAACGAATACGAAACGTGAAATATATAGTAGCAGTTCAAGGGAGCGGACAATGGTAAACAAGAATGAGGTGAACTGCAGTAAAGCTTAAAAAGGCAATGAATGAAACACCCAAAATAACGAGAAGTAGA
Source organism: Cepaea hortensis (assembly GCA_963921405.1). Lineage (NCBI taxonomy): Eukaryota > Metazoa > Mollusca > Gastropoda > Stylommatophora > Helicidae > Cepaea > Cepaea hortensis. The sequence goes on from OY992886.1 coordinate 106,141,523, forward strand.
TTGTGAGCTTTACTAAAACACGACTATAAAAGACAAATTGGACGTTGCGGCCAAAGCCTTCGTCAGCACAGGACAAACAAATACAAACCAACACAAAACTACATGAAACACACTATGACAATATTAAACTATTAAACTAATTAAAATTAAATGTACTCATCTGAATTCTGTGTCCTGGCTTGGAAAGTCTGACACGCGTAGGACGCAAGTGGATCAATAGACCGGATGTATGGTACACGGGTCAAAGGTCAAGCGGGAGGGGAGTGGGGTGGAGACGCGCCCATGTGTGCGGAAAAGTGAAATTTGAGACCGGCAAAGATGTTACGGACGCAGATGACAATTAGCAATTATCGTTAATCGCTCGAAAAACCGCTGCGGAAACCTATATAGTGTTAGTATACACAGAGGGGCATGAGTGGCGGTCGTTCAGAAAAGGATGGCAAAACACTGAACGTAAATACGCCAAGAGAGTTGACTAGTGTCATACAAAGGATCTGCACGTACCCAGATGGTGGACTGTAAGCTAGGGGTGGGAGGGGTGGGGTGGGGAGTTAAATGAAGCTGTGTTGGACATTAAGGCCGTGAGGGGAGAGTGTGCCCAACTGGAAGATGAGACGGTGTTCCAATGTCTTCTGATCCCGTTCGTGGGATGCGCATGATTTGATGGCCGTGACCTGTATGTCGGCTACGCCATGGTGGTCAGGACTGTTGAAATGCATGGATACTGGTTTATGGGCGCCGCTGGTGATGTCAGAAAGGTGTTTTCGAAATCTGTCCCCAAGACGTAATCCTGTCTCACCGACATATCTCATGTCGCAACGTGTGCAGGTAATCGCATAGATGACGTTGCGACTGATGCATGAGAAACCCTCACGGATGTGGAAGGTAGTCTTAGGGAATGTCAGACTCTGGGTTTGAAGTACGTATGGACAGGTCTTGCAAACCGATCGAAGACAAGCCACCGTGCCAGGAAGGGACTGGTGAGGTTGGGGTAGCCTGCTATGGACCAGCACATCCCTGAGGTTACGATCCCGCTTATATGCCACCAGAGGAGCCTCTGAGAAGACATCACGAGTGGTCGAGTCCGCCCGGAGAATGGATAGATGTTTAAAAAGGATATTCTTGGCAGCAATATTGTGGGGATGATAAGTAAGTGAGAGGACAGGTCTATTGTTTCGTGGTTTCAGATCCTGAAACATGGAGGGGTTGGTGTGAGTACTCAACTACAACAAGGACTACACTGCATCTCCACATTAATACATGCCTCTCAGTCATACATAATACAATATATATATAAGTGATCATCAACATCATCGATCTACTCTTAATTACAATGTATAGGCATGAGGCTGCAAGAGAAATCAATAATACAACAGTGTAGAGTTAAGTAACTCGTCTGGGCAACAGATAGCCCGATAGCACCAAAGTCGACTGTATGTCTCTGTCAAAGTATCCATCGCCTGGTGCTAATCCACTCCTGTTTCTTCACCATCCATCAACCATAAAATACACCTACTTCTCTTTCAGTGTAGTGGTTACATTATCTAGGAGGTTCCCAGCCGGACATAACCTCCTTCTACCTGGCTCAACAATTAATCAATCCCTTCACCCATGGATTAACTAATTAAACCTAACTCATTAATGACTACACAACCTTAATAAATTATCTATATCACAATTCATTAACGTAGCCTTAATAAATTATAACTAGGAATTGTTAAACTTGATTAACCAACTCATAACACAGCAACAGCTTTTGTTCTGGGATCTCCGAGACAGAAGTAGAGACTGACGAACACAGTGCACCCACACCTAGTGATCAGACGACAGACTTACACAACGCAACTACACTAGTTAGCGAGACTGGCAAATCCGACGATATCCATACATCTAGTGAGAATACAGAATACGCACTTAGCACCACCACCGTACTGAATCAGGTAGACGACGACGGAATGGAACTACCTGTTCCTATTGTAGACAAGACTGCGACATTGGATAGCATACGGATAGAACAGGAACTAACAGACGGTCAACGACGACAATTAATAGAATTAGTGACAGAGTATAAAGACATATTTTCTGACATTCCAGGTAGGACGGACAGAATCGAGCACTCCATTCTTCTTTCGGACTCTAAGCCTATTAAATGCAGGCCGTACTCAATCTCACTCAGCTATAGGGAAAATCTAAATAAGGAAATACTTAATTTAGAAGCTAGTGGGATCATTCAGAAGTCTACACTGAGTACTCCTTTCCAATCGTCCTAGTTAAGAAAAAAGACTCCACAATTCGTCTGTGTGTGGATTAACAACGTCACCAAGATCGACGCAGAGCCAATTCCTTCCTGCGAAGATCTTATTCTTGACATGTCTACCTCCAAAATCTTTTCTAAATTAGATCTTACTAAGGGATATTGGCAGGTCCCTATGCAAACTCAATCCATTCATCTTACTGCTTTTTCAACACCTTTAGGACTTTACGAGTGGCGTTTTCTTCCTTTCGGACTCCGAAACGCTCCTGCCACTTTCGTACGCTTAACTAGAGATCTACTTCATGGAGTGACGAATACAGTGACGTATATAGATGATATGTGTCCATACTGATGACTGGACAACACACCTACTGAAACTAAGACATGTCTTTGATAGGTTGCGACTCTTCGGTCTCACTGTCAAACCGAGCAAAGTCGAATTGGGCCTAAAAGAAATTGATTTTTTTGGGTCGTCATTTCACAAGGTCAACTAAAGACTGACAATAGAATCATTACCAAAATTATGAACCTGACCATGCCTACCACAAAGAAGCAGGTCAGAAGCCTTTTGGGGTTAGTAAATTACTATAGCAAATTCATACCAAACTTAGCTGAAATTACAAGTATATTTTCAAATGTTTTAAAAGCATCTGTAAAACTAGATGTCAAAGATGCATTATTAATTTCTGCATTGTCAAAATTGAAAATCCTTTTTAGTAATGTACCAATCCTCCGCTTGCCTAATCCTAGGCTCGTTTATTATCTTAGGGCAGATGCCAGCAGAATCTCCATCACTGCAGTGCTAGGCCAATTTTATGAGGGCATCTTCCATCCGATTTGCTACGTGAGCCGTAAGATCACACCTACTGAGTCCAGATATTCCATATCAGAGTTGGAAGCCCTAAGCGTCATCTATGCGGTGAGGAAGCTTCATCGATTTCTAGCGGGTGTTCACTTCGTTGTCCAGACTGACAACTCCCCAATCACGGTCATACAAAGTGGTGTGCATCGGAATGACCGTATATACAGGTGGTCGCTAATACTACAAAACTATACGTTTAGTATAGAGCATATTAAGGGTAAGGACAACATTCTGGCTGATACCCTTAGTCGACCATCTGAGGTAGAAATACCGCAGATTCCGCATAAGAGTGTAGAGTAATAGATTATTAGTACATTAGAATATTCTATGAAAAATATTTTACAAATACATAGACATTATGTGCTAAACCAAGTACTAGGAACACCGATCTACCATGTGTCCGTAGACATCAAAAGAAGAACTGTGCTCCGAGAACAAATATAGCACCGTGTGAACTGGGACAGCTCGTTACTAACTAAGCTCCATATATGTTCCGGTGAATCATTTGTGTTAAGCAGAGAAAAACAGTGTCAGAACATTACATAAATCCAGACACGAAAATACTGGTCTACGACACAATCGAACTCTACAGGTGCAATACCCATAGGACACAAGTATGACTGTGTAATGTGTTTAATATACCCAGGACAAGTGTGAATATATAGTATGCCAATGAAAGCAATTTCTGAACATTAGGGCAACGACTAACCTGAGGTATTTAAATACTATGTATATATAAACTTATTGTGATATGTATTATAACATTTTAATATAGTGATAAATTATAGGTAGATTAGGTCACTTTAATTTACATTTAGAGTTAGACAATATAATAGTTTTCATTTTTTTCTTAATGAGTTTAGATAGGATTGATTAGATAGATCAGTAATTTACCCACTTACTTACCTTAAAAGTAGAATAGGATAGTAATTTAAACGTAATAACAGCTAATTATAAACTAGAATAAAAAGTTTAGATAGTATTAGTACCATTTAGGTTTATTACATTTCACTTTGTTTCATTTCATTTGAGTTCATCTCATCGTAGTGAACCATTCCATTTAACAAACGTGATCATGTAGTATTAGAATTAATGTACATCATTATCATAGGATAAAAAGATTATACAATTAAACATACATCATTTACACCATATAGAATAAAAATATCAATCATATATTTTTCCATTAGATATAATTTTATTATATTTCACATTACCCATGTTAGAAAGGTACATAATTGATTACATTTCACATTACCCATTTCATAAAGGTACATAACTCATCTCACATCAATTTCATTTTAAATAGTTAGATTACGTCCCTTAAATTAGATAAACATTAGGATTAATGTGGCAAATTAAATTAAAATAGGTAACAGATTAGATACATATTTATAGAACTAGTATGTCAGTATTTAGAGTATTATTTCAGTAGAATATAGTAGTTACTAATACCAGGGTACAAACCATCAACCCTTTTTCTTACATGTAAATATGTGTAAATACATGACTCGTGCAGCAATTTACGCACAGTCATTTAGCTCAACTGTGTCAAACTGAGCCAAACTTGTACAGTTTCACTCCAAGGTTTTTAAAGAATTGTGAGGGTAAAAGATATGTGACAGAAGTGAGGGTAAAAGTTGTGTGATAGAAGTGTGAAAGTGAGAGCGAATGTAAATGATACAGGGGAGGGTGAGATCGGCGGAGTTTTTCTGCCGCTCAACGCGACTTTTTATTTTTTGTCTGCGTCAGGTGTTTGTTTTCAATGTTGAAAATGTGGTGTCATGAATGTGTTGTGTGTAGTTTAGTGTAGATCTTAGAGAAAGTATTTTAAGTATCATAAGACGGAAACGTAGTCACGAATTAGTGTTATACACTTGTTCGTGGCCACATTTAACCGAATTATGGCACTTGAAAACTAACTTACATACACATGATAGTTAGATACACATGTTAGAAGTTAGATTATACTATTAGTTAGATGCAAACACGCAAACAACCAGAAAAACAAACATATAAATTGCATACATTTTTTGTAGATCAAAGGGAGATAACTCCGGGTCAGGGGACATAATAGACAACGAAACACTAACTTAACAGTGAAAGATAACTTTACACGCGGAAGCGAGATAGGTAAAGCCTGTCGCACACAGCTTGTGTGATGGTTGTTTAATATTATATGGGGGACATGAAGCAATTCATGTGTTGACCCTAAGAAAGTCAACTTTGTATGGGTAGTGAGTTAATTTACTATTTGAGGGCAGGTCTTATAAGACAATGGTCCGGTTCAGACATACCTCTAAATAATATAATATTGCGATTGAGAAGAGGGCTCACGCCAACCAGACAAGTTTGTGGCGATTGCCAGTAGCCAAGTAAAGTGATACTACATTGTGACAATAGTCAGTAGAAGTCTATTGGGTTACCCAAAGCCAGGTTATCAGCAGTCTTTGACAAAAATTAGATACACTAATTTTTTTTTACAAACCTCTTGCGTCACAACCAATGAGTCAAAGTTGATGACGCAACACAGGAGGGGAGGGTGTGTGTCAAAGACTGAAAGAGGTCTACCACAAGATAGAAGACCACCGGGAAGAGTGGTCAACCTCAAGTAGATTAGAGGTAACATAGTGCCCCGATATAAGGGCAGGGTAGGTGAGAGAAAGGGGGACTATTAACTAGTTCTCTCATGAGACACGGAGGCATCGACCAGATAGTTAGTACTCTGGTCACGACAGAATCACGCCTACGTGATAGCCACGGAGAAGAGTGCCACTCAATAGGAGAACGGCTGCTACCAGCGTGCTGAGTGTAACCGCACGCAAAAAGCCGAAGGACGCAACAAGGTCCTTCCGCATGCTGTGTAGCGACGCGTGTAGGAAAGTCAGACTGGGGACTGACTTCGTAGAGAGCAGATCGTTTAGTGTCGATAGGAGTTTTTTGTAGCCAATTAGATAGAGATTAGCAATAGGGTTTAGGAAACTAGAGATAGACAATTCTGTGGCTTTGTGTGTGATTTGATAGCGACTGTTTTGTAAATGTAAAGAGCCAACGGCAATAAAATGTACCATTCATTTCCTCTCACACGACTTGCAAGTTTCTTGTGTGGTGTAGGAGAAGTAATCCTATGATGCCTGACACATTGGTTGTTGACAGTATTTAATCACTACCATATAGTTAACACATCTGCTACACAGTTGGTAAATTACCCGAACCTACTTACACAGAGCAGTGATAATAACATACCTATCACTAACAATGCAAATCAGTTGTACACTAACAGTAAATAACTTAACACTGATATCAGTCATAAATTACCACCCTATTCTAGCCAAGCAAATGACACATCAATAATAATAACAAGCAATAACTTATCACTATTTAATGAGTTTAGCATCACAATGTAACGAATGTCAAACTTCCTGCCCTGAGTATTTAATCACTACCAGATAGTTAACACATCTGCTACACAGTTGGTAAATTACCCGAACCTACTTACACAGAGCAGTGATAATAACATACCTATCACTAACAATGCATATCAGTTGTACACTAACAGTAAATAACTTCTATCAGAGGTACTAACATCGGATTTACTCAATTATCAGAAGGAACACACGTATACATGCCATGTGTGTACACGCTCACTACAATTGGCGTTTCTGGACGCGTTTGTCAAACACATTATCTAGCCGATCAATACCAGCTAATTAAAAATGCAGACACGCGACGGTCAATATATGCGCTGCGAGGAGATTATTTTAGTCGGCAATTCATCGTCTTGGGAATGTAGGCGCGATATTTACGGACAACGGTTAAATTATAGATTAAGTAATTCAACATTACCTGTGATCTAGAAATGACAACACTTCACTGCAGATGCCCGCCTGGCTGCGTTTACCGACATCTATTTTAGCAGTGAATTACTGCGATCTGCATTCGAAGATGTCCCACTGGCGACTGATCGTGACCAACTAAGTGCGCCTTCACAATGCTTTCACGGGCTTAGTGAATTGCATGAGCCACGGAGAAATCCTGTGTCACGGAGAATTCCACAATCCCGTGATTCCTGAGGCAATTGTGGATCCTGCGTGATATCAAACCACGTACGCACTTGACTGGGGACATTCTAGAGGCTTCTAGAAATCACCAGAAATGTGACGTCACAAACTACTTTAGACGGGGAATCCCCTAGTTCATTGGCACCTTGCCGTCTTGACAGACGATAGTTTGTGCTTTAAAAAGGCATAATAACTTTTAACTATGGCGGTAGCGAGTGTGACTGATAAGGCCAATTTGCGCTGTAAATGTCCGTTCACAGTGGGTGCATGTGAACACGTTGTCATTTCCACCATCATGCACCATCTTACGTCTCAAACGCTTGGTGTGTGACTTTTCTGCAATAATTTTCTCCTTTGACTTTATTCCATTTCTGATATTTGCCCTCCATGCAATACGTTCAGCGGCGTCTTGCTCCCAATGTGCATTATCAATGCCTGTATCAATCATGTCCCGCTTACACACATCTTTGTATCGTAGTAGAGGCCGACCCTGAGATCTCTTACCCATCTGTAATTCACCGAAAAAGATATCCTTTGGTATTCTACCATCATCCATCCTCCTAAGATGTCCTATCCATCTAAGTCTACGAAGACTGAGCATGGAATAAACTGTCACACAACCTGATCTTTCCAATACTTCAGTATTTGTGATTTTGTCTTGCCACATAATACCAAGATTTCTTCGCAGACACCGCATATGAAAGCTGTTTAAGTTGTTCTCTTGGTGTGAGTAAGTTATCCAGGTTTCACTGCCATAGAGAAGAGTACTAAGGACACAGGCTTGATAGACAAGGACTTTTGTTTTGGCAGTAAGCTTCCTGTTCTCCCAGACTCTTTTTCTTAACCTGTTCATTGTTGTTGCTGCCTTACCAATCCGGATGTTGATTTCCTGATCTAGGGATAATTTGCTATTTACCACTGATCCTAGATATGTAAAATGGTCTACTATCTCTAGTTCGGCGTCGTCAATAAAGATTGATGGTACCCCATGTGCACCTTGTGACATAATCTGTGTCTTCTTTTTGCTAATTATAAAACCAAATTCAGAACAAGCATTGGAGAATGCAGATAGTAGACATTGCAATTCTTCCTCAGAGTGGGTCGTAACTGCAGCATCATCTGCAAAAAGCAACTCTCTGATCAGTACCCTCCTAATTTTGGTCTTAGCCTTCAATCTCTGAGCATTGTAGAGGCCACCATCTGAGCGTGAGTGAATGTATATACCACCATCCTGATCACGAAATGCATATTTCAGTAGAAGTGAAAAGTATATTCCAAAGAGTGTGGGAGCCAGTACACAACCTTGCTTAACTCCACTCTTGATTTCAAATTCTTCAGAAGTTGCACCATCAAACTTGATTATACCCTTCATGCCTGTGTGGAACGATTCCACAATGGACAGAAGAGTTGGTGGGCAGCCAATCTTCTTTAGTGCCTTGAACAGACCCTCACGACTGACCAAATCAAATGCCTTTGTGAGGTCGATGAAGGCAATAAACAGTGGTTGATTCTGTTCACGGCATTTTTCTTGCATTTGTCGCAATGAGAATATCATATCAGTGGTAGACCGGTTCTGTCGAAAACCACACTGTGATTAGGGGTAGACTTGATCTCCTAGGACTTGAAGTCTGCGCAGAACAATTCTGGCAAATACTTTTCCAACAATACACAGAAGTGAGATACCCCTATAGTTGTTGCAGTCGCTCCGATCGCCCTTGTTCTTGTACAGTGTTATGATGCTTGAATCTTTGAAATCCTGTCGGACTTGTCCTTCACGCCAGCATAGCTCTATTAGCTGGTGGATCTGTATAGTGAGTGTGTCTTGACCACTCCTGATAACCTCTATTGGAATCCCATCCTTACCTGGAGCCTTGCCAGATGCAAGTTCATTTATAGCACACTTAACTTCTGTTACGGTGGGAAGTTTGTCCAGGTGGTCAAGAGTTGGTAGAGCCTCTATCATTACCATATCAAGGGAGACTAACCCGTCGCAGTCCCTTTAAAGGGAAAAAATCTAGAAAACAGACTGTATCAAGTCCCGTTTCGTCACATAGACCCCCACTTAAGAAGGTCGACCCGGCCGAACTTACTAGACTAAGAACTGTCTGAACTCTGACCTCTACTCTACTGAGACTGGATGTACAGGAAAGGACGTTCCATAACGTTCACTTTCCCTGGAGGTATCTCCCGGAATGGTTGGGATGCTGGTTCACCAACTTCCACCTCAGACGTACGTTATCTCCAGCGATTAGGCCCGAAACGTAATGGCCTGGTGATCGGCTTACCCTCTAAACTGGACTGCTCCGCATCCACCTGGTGTAGGCCATCGGTTACTTTACTGAAGGTTCGTCCGTCCCTTCTGACAATAGGATTTTTCCTATCCCAACTCGGCATCACACTTGTGGACTGCTCGCGGATGTCGACCAAAGTGAATGGTCGCCTACTCCAGGTTCGTCTGGAGTACCTTTGCTCCTGCCTCCTCTCCCGCGAGTAAGGACAGTGAGCCTGTCGGCGTATCGAGTCACCCGACGGTCCCGTCGTGCCAGATGTGACTTCGCCTGTCCGACTCCGATTACCAGTGTGCTTAACACCATGGGCCTCTTCCCGACGGAGCCTGTTCGCCCCAACCACGGTTGAACACTTAGGAGAGCGCAGACCCTCCCCACAGGATTTACTGCGTAGGACTGAGTCTACTTCGCCCTCGTCTGGATCCAGAATCGAATCTAGCGCAATGGTAGTCGCACTATGTTGTGGAGAAACTATCTCGGACCTCTCCAAATTCTGAAGGAGAGTACAATGGAACTTACGCAATTCCCCGCGGACCTTCACCTCATACGTGAATTGGGACATTATCCGTTCCACAGGAAAAGGGCCCTGCCATCCGAGTTCGAATTCCGCACCCTCGATTGGGAGAAGCGCGAGAACCCTATCTCCAATCTGCAGAGATAATCCGTTTCTGGTCCTGTGCTTTGGTGCTGCCAGACAACACTCTGAGCACGACCTGATGTATCTCCGCACGTCGCCTGTCATTCCAGGCCAGTGGTAGTGGCTGGAAAGACACTGGACTGTTGTCCCCACATCCTTATGTCCGGTTAAGGATAAGGTATGCACTCCATGTATCAAGCGGGATCTGTAGTCAGTAAGGACTACCATCTGACCGTACTGGCTATCCCCTTGCCCGGCTCTACGATAAAGCAACCGGTTTTCTACATAGAACTGACCCGGAGTTGGCGGGTCGGACCTCTTGGATAACTCCAGTAAGTAAGGACGCAAGGTCGTGTCCTTACTTTGAGCACTGCTCACTAACCTCGCAAGAGAATGGTCAATTCCTTTACAACACTGCACATCTCCATCCTTAGTCCTGGCCTGCCTAGCGCTCACTAGGCAATGTTTCATGGGGTCCCCCAAGAATACATGTGGATGACCGAGGATCAAAGGGTAAATAGGATCAGGCAGCACAGCCGCCCTGATGCTACCCGTAACATACTTGCACCGAATGTCAATCCGAGAAATCGGCAAGTTCATAGCTACGGAGCTGTTCATGGCGGGCTGGATTTTTCTTGTCTCGCCGGTGAGCTGCCCTGGGCTCACAAGGTGGGATGAGATTACAGCCTCAAACTGCAATCCTGTATCATTTAGACATTCCACCTGCTTCCCATTCACTTCTATCGTCTCGACCACAGGTGATCTCTTTGACTCTGGTTTCTCTTTACCCGCTTCTTTGGTCTCGCTAGGTCTACCCCTATTTGCGGCGAGACAAGCAAAGTGCAAGTCTTTCGGCTTCCTCTGACAGTCTACTGTATTATGGGAAGGTGACTTACAGTACTTACACCACCTCTTACTCCACTTCCGTTTTGTGGATACGGGAGGGCTTTGCTTCTCGGGTTTCTTATCAGAGTCTTTTACCACAGGATCTGCTACATTAGATGATTCTTTGGGACCATTGGTCTTGGGCTTCTTATCAAGCCCCTTCTGCCTTTTCTGTGGATCAGTCTGACTGGAATCCCCCGTCTCACCATAGACTTCCACATACCTTTCAGCTAACTTATTTACTATGTCTAGCCTCTCCGCCCCATTTTCCCCTAAGAAATTTCTCAAACTCTCATTAACCTCTTTGAAACTGGCCAACGCCATCCATTTCAAAAGGTATGAGTTCAACCTCACACTATAGGCCGAGAAACTCTCACCTGGTTCTCGCTTGGAAGTTCTGAACCTCCGCCTGTACGCATGGACTGTCATTTCGAATCTTTTCAAAAGAGCCGATTTCAGGGTTGGATAATCATTTTCCATCGCTGGTGGAAGACGCGCATACACCTCGTACGCGGTGCCACGGAGTCCTTGTGAAAGCTTCAAATTTCAACGCTCAGGCTCTAAGCCCATAGCTTTACACATAGCCTTGAACTTCTCCAAGAATTGATCAATCTTCTCCTTGTCCGGTTCAAATTGTGGAAACGACCATTTCATAGCATGGTAAGCTGGTCTGCTGGCTGCTGATGAGCTAGGTAAAGCTGCTCCACCTACTGCTCCCTCAGTTTCACCAACAGATTTAGCCTCTACCTCAAGTTGCTTCATTCGGAACTCATGTTCCATTTCCAATTTCCTAGCTTCTAATTTCTTAGATTCTAGTTCAGCTGCGAGTCTCTGTGACTGGTGGTCTGCAGCCAACTTCTGCTCTTCAAGTGCTAGCTTTCGAGCTTCAAGCTCAGCTTCTGACTTTCTTCGCTCCTTCTCTTCTGCTCTGAAGTCTCTTTCTACTTCAAGTGCATAAGCTTTGAACGCATCACTTTCTAATCCCATCTCTGTTGCAGATGCCCGCACCTTAACTAAATTTCTAGTAGCCATGCTTAGTGTAACTAAGTCCTAAGTATAGATATGCAAGGCCAACACTATGCTAACACCAAATTACAATGCTAACTATCAATATAACCAACAATGTAACTAACAATCTATACTAAGTTAACTAAATGTCTGTCCACGTCGATGAGAAAGGTATCAGTAACCCTACTCGTCAAGTAGACAATAGGTATAGGACAGATGACACTATAACCTATCCCTACGAGATGTCAGAACAAAGAGAAGCTCCCGGACGGGCCCCCACTCTATAGCTGTAACAAGACCCCCGGGGATTGGGCAGGTTTGTTACTATAGTTAATATCCCCAGCCTTTGCTCCAACCACCCCAATAGAACTTTACGTCTACAAGGCCCCACACAAGCCGGGACAGCTGAACCTCCCCTCCCCACTTAGGGATTCCTACCCAAAGGGGGCTCGGACAAGACACAAGTCATACTAATACACAAAGCCATGGCTAACAAAGCAAAATTTAATTTCTAACTACGTCAACTGCAACACAGAGAACGATGGCTGAAAACCTGAATAGAAGACAATACGTACAAGAGAAGATCTACTGATGATTCGTCTTCATCACGGAGACTGTGACTTAAGTTCGTGAGGCTGTCCCGTCGTAGTTAACGACTCACCCGAGAAACCTCCAGGGTAAAGGAACTCCAAGGCATAGACCTCTCCAAAGTCTTCTCCTCGCCACTGAACAAGATCTCGGGCTGGTCAGGCGTAGGACTAATGCCTGACAGACACTTCACCACACATTGAGGATCATCCCTCGATGACTTACTAAATCACAATTTCCACTCCGCTGATGACGTATGGGTCGACCCCTAGAATCCTCGAGGTCCCCCCCCCCCCCCCCCCCCCCCCCAAAAAAAAAAAGAAAAGTCCTATTAGCACAATACACTAGTATATGCAAGAGCCTGGTTGCTCTTCTGTCTCGCCAGTTCCTGGGAAACACTTATCAGCAAACTATAATTGGAGCACTTCCTCCATAGTACCACAATGTCACAAGTGCGTGACTCAACAAGTGAATATTAACACTGAACATATTCTCATGTAGCTATCGTACACAGTTCGGTAGGTATTCACTATCATAACAGTTCACCAAGTCTGTCCATCAAATCAGTTCGGTAGGTATCAACTACCTGCACAGTTTATCAGAATGTCAAATCTCTGCTGCCGGTCATATGACCCGGTTCATGGCTTCAAAAAGGATCACCATTGTTGATTCACCCTTGCGGTTCCGTGAACTTTAAACAATGTGTCCCATGACGACCCAGCCGGGCCGGAAGCTTAATAAACTGGCCATTGGCATGACGGGTAAACATTCGGTTCAACACCTGAACTTCCTTGCCTGGAAAATAACAAAGTTATCTTTGATTGAGACATGTACCAGTACCTCGCTGGTTGGAACCAATAGACGCTTTAGTCTCTGACCCTATCTGGATCGATTGACTACCTTCGTCGGACTCTTGACGGTGGTCTTAGCCTAGACCTACCGGCTAATCTCAATTCAATTGATTTCCAGTATTAGTAGGCAGATTCAGATGAATGCTCCCAGTAACGTCTCGCATCTCATCTTGATTGGCACTGGAGCGAGCAAGTCCCATGGAGCTTATGGTTGAGCTCCTGAATCTTCCTTTGATCTAACCTACAACAGATCCTGAAACATGGAGGGGTTGGTGTGAGTACTCAACTACAACAAGGACTACACTGCATCTCCCCATTAATACATGCCTCTCAGTAATATATATAATACAATATGTATATAAGTGATCATCAACATCATCGATCTAGTCTTAAATACAATGTATAGGCATGAGGCTGCAAGAGAAATCAGTAATACACCAGTGTATAGTTAAGTAACTCGTCTGGGCAACAGATAGCCCGATAGCACCAAAGTCGACTGTATGACTCTGTCAAAGTACCCTTCGCCTGGTGCTAATCCACTCCTGTTTCTTCACCATCCATCAACCAGAAAATACACCTACTTCTCTTTCAGTGTAGTGGTTACATTATCTAGGAGGTGCCCAACCGGACATATCCTCCTTCTACCTCGCTCAACAATTAATCAATCCCTTCACCCATGGATTAACTAATTAAACCTAACTCATTAATGACTACACAACCTTAATAAATTATCTATATCACAATTCATTAACGTAGCCTTAATAAATTATAACTAGGAATTGTTACACTTGATTAACCAACTCATAATACAGTAACAGCTTTTGTTCTGGGATCTCCGTCCCAGAACAACCTTTGACCTTTATTAATTGACCTTCATTCTTGTCGGTCATATCTGTGCCAGTCGAGCACAGCTACTACTAGCTGAATGTAGGCCTACTGCCTTGCTCAGAGAGTTATCAGTGAACTAAACTCTGTCAAGGATCAGAGTGGCTCATCTCCTCAATCTGAATCAGGGTAAGACAAGGAAAGACCAATAGAAATAGTGCAGAACCCCAGTAGGCACCCCACTGGAAGATCCCACTATTGGACATTTCCCCCATCTCCCAACACACTACTCTATTCTCACTAACAGAGCTAATCATCACTTCACTAGCTAGTTTTAACAATGCTACTGCCTATATTAATTAGGCCTAAATATATTATATTTAATACCTTATGCAACACCGCATCACTCCTGGATGGCCTCTACAATTTGCCACAAAGTCACATGTTATTTAATCTTTAATTAATCTAACACTGTAGAGATCTCCGAATTCCTATCAGCGGTACAAAACACGTCAGCGCAGGTCAACCTTTCCTTCAACACTAACTGTAAACAAGTCATGTTTTTGTCAAAGAACCTTGAGTTATTTTATTGACGTTCCTTTGATGTCACGCAGGTGTCCTCAAGGGCACTAACTATTTCAGAATAAGTTCTCTCCCCTTTTTCAACCAATGCAAAAGTTGTCTCCCCCTGTTTTGACAACCAAAACAAGCCCGCGTGTCACAACCACATGCCTACAATTTACTGACTTGTGGGGAACTTCAAAGCCGACTCCACTGCCTGATCTTACCGATTCCCCGTAGTAAACAACCTGTAGATGCGAATCAAACGGTCTCTGGTATTTTTATTATCTGGTTGTTAATCCACAGTGATTTTCACGACATCAGGTTAACTAGAAACCATGGAAGAATGTGGTGGACTCAGTTTGTGTGTATCAGAGACATGACGAACAGTTACAATTATTACCAATAAACTAACATCCGTCTTTGATTAGTGTCTTGCACAGAACAGAATCGTATGACAGTCACCAATGATGAACCCGCAGAGAGCTAAAGAAATTCCAGTGAATCAACACATGAGGAAAAGACAATGGAGTTGATAGGAAACAAATTGATGAAACCTGTTAATAATATAAATAGAAAGTAATTCCTCTGGAAGCCAAGGGGAAAAGAAATAAAGAGTGACCTAAAACAAACGTAGATGAGAATTAGAAACTAAAATTAATAACATGAGGATATAGAATAAGCCGGAGGTGACAGAAATTATAGTTCCGAAAGGGGGGGTTAGCATAAATTAGTTCAGGGAATATGCTCCCGTGGAATATAAATGCAGAAGAAGATAAAGAAGAAGAAGAAGATGAAGGAGCAGGAGGGGGAAGAAGAGGAGGAGGTGAAGGAGGAGGAAAAGGAGGAGGAGGAGGAGGAGGAGAAGGAGGAGGAGGAGCTCATTTACAAAATTATAAAAGAAATCTTACTCTGTAAACAGGAAAGTGTTGAGCTGTCGTAATAAAGGTCACCAATACAATCACATATGCCTGACGTACAGGTCCAAGTAGATGTACATTCTGTGGCTGAACTGCAGCTCCACCCTCGAGATTTCTCTGGATTAGGGCACAACAAATAAAACCAGCACATAAATACACCGCTTGTCATCCAATAGCACATATATTATAGCATACACGAAATTTTACCTCAAAACACACAAACACACACACACACACACACACACACACACACACACACACATATATATATGTATATATATATATATATATATATATATATATATATATATATATATATATATATATATATATCTGGCACAACTTACATTATGATAGTTGTTAATAAGGAATGCTCACACCGACGCATTGCAAGTAGTTCTCAAAGCAAACTATAGGTGCCTTGGAATATATCACTATCATATAACAAGGGCAATAAGACTGAAGAGCATCTCTGACAAAGAAAAACTGATTATTGGTGCCACGGCCTAGACTGCATTGTTTGGTAGATCTGTGATAAAAGTTGTCTAGAGTACACCGTTGCTAATTGTACATGGTTACATGGGGAGTGGCTGGCTTGTCGAGTGGCCTGAACGCCTGGTTTTACCTCAGAAGACTCGGATTCGAATCCTCGACAAGATGTGGATTTTATTTCTGTCGGGGGTAAACAGAAATCCCTAACCTGCACAGTTTGCAGCGAATGCATGAGCCAGGCGGACTTAATTCCTCAGGCTCAATATCTCCATGTCCTATACCGCAAGTTACCATAGGCAATAGATGACAGTGTGTGGAACAAGCTGGGTTTAAATACGAATTTAGGGAAATAAACAATATGTCAGAAAACATGCTTACAAATATTAAAATAAACATAAGTTCATCTTATTTCACAAATATTATAGGTGTTTCAGGGTTAAAATCACACAGAGGTAGCAGATTGTATTACAGGTAATAATTAGTGTACTTGTGTGATAAGCTAATAGTAATAGAGTAAGTATCCATCCACCATGTGCCATGCCGGTAAGCGTGTGCGGTCATGTTTTGCCACCTTACTTGATCACAATAGTCGTGGATCAGCTCCGTGTTTCTGTCTCGACCATGCCACGAGGCCCAGCCATCCAGGTATTTGCTTCTAGGTCTTCCCTTGGTCTGTTCCCTTCGATCTTACCAGTTGTCACCAAGTTCTCCAATTCATTTCTTCTCATAACATGCCCAAAATTATTTTGACTGTCAACGTCTAAGTCTCTAATCAGTTTACGATCTTCATTTGTTTCTTGAAGGACTTGTTCATTGGTCTCTCTGTTTGTCCATGGCATTCTTTGCATTCTCCTGAAAAACCACATTTCCACAGCCATCAGATGTTTTGCAGCCTGTCTGCTCATTGTCCACGCTTCACATCCATTCAAAAATGCAAGTTCTATGTAGCACTTCAACACTCTTTTTCTCTTTTCAGTTGATATATTTTATTGGTCAGTATGTTTTTCATCTTGCAAAAGACTACCTTCGCAATGACAATGTTCTAATCTCTCCTAGGCATCTCTTATCAGATGTATTGACCATTCCTAGATAACTGTACCGATTCTCTTGTTTAAGAATATGCTCATATACTTGTATCAGATAGATAATAACAAGTCTCACATCATTATCTAATATTACTGAGTCGCGTAGTTTCGATGTTCGAATTTTAGCCATGCCTTTATAATGCATATCTTTTATATTACTGCTGTTCTCTATTTGACTTGAATGATGTGTGATTGAAATAATGTATGAAAGAGAGTGATAGAAGAGGAGAATGTTAGACGGGCCTGCGTGCCCAATTCTTGAAAATAAAGTTTGTTCGTTCGTTCGTTCGTTCGTATATTACATAGTGGTATTTCCTTCTTTCCAGTGACGACCATAATCTTATCTTCTTACAATTGATTTCTAACCCTAGTTGTTCACTGTGTGCAACAACCGCATCTACTAAACGTTGCAGGTCCTGTTCATTGTCTGCAATCTCTTACCCATCTGCAATTCACCAATAAAGATGCCCTTTGGTATTCTACAATATCCTTCCATATGGGATACAACCCGGTGCAATGAAGTCGACCTTTAAGTAACCATCATCCATCCTTTTAACGTGTCCTATCCATCTGAGTCTACGAAGACTGAGCATGGAACCAACTGACACACAACCTGATCTTTCCAATACTTCAGTATTTATAATTATGTCTTGCCACTTAATACCAAGCATTCTTCGCAGACACAACACATTAAAGCTGTTTAAACGATTTCCTTGGTGTGATTGAGTTTACCAGGCTTCACTACCATAAAGAAGAGTGCTAAGAACGCAGACTTGATAGACACGGGGATTTTTATTTGTCGCCCAGACACTTTTTGTTAGCCTGTTCCACGTTGTTACTGCCTTACCAATCCTGATGTTGATTTCCTTATCTAGTGATAATTTGCTATTAACCTCTGATCCTAGATAAGTAAAATGGTCTACTATCCCCATTTCAGCGTAGTCAATAAAGATTGATGGCATACCATATGCACTTTGTGGCATAATCTGTGTCTTATGTATTTGTTACTCTTTAAACCAAATCCAAAAAACAAGCATTGGAGAATTCAGACAGTAGACCTAATCATTCTCGGAGTGGGTCGTAACTGCAGCATAATCTGCAAACAGCAACTCACTGATCAGTACCATCCTAATTTAGGTTTTGGTCTTCAATGTCTGAGCGTTGTAGAGGCCGCCATCTGAGCATGAGTTAATGTATATACAATCATCGTGATCACGAAAAGCCACCATCGTGATCACGAAAGGCATATTTCAGTAGATGTATATTCCAAAGAGGGTGGGAGCGTATATGTAACAGGGTAGCTCATATTGATGACGTAGTAATAGTGACTTAATGAACCCATGCGTGTATAGTTATAGGTTAACAAATCACAGATAAAGGGAAAGACGTTTTCTTCCCACCCGCCGTGCTCGAGAAAGCACCAAAAGGTTTTTACGTAAGAGATTTAATGACGAAGATCGACAACAACAACAAGGACAATTGGATTTTAGATGTCAACAATGACAGTTTTAGCCCAGTCTCCATCGGGAATGGACGTATTTTAAGATTCACTGAAGGGATTGGCAACATTAGGAGTGAGTGGACTATGGAATTGCCAAGTGATTGAATGTTATTTGCTGAGTATCATTTTAGATACATTTGGTTGATGTGAAATCTCGGTTTTCGATGGCATGGGAATTGCCGATGGAATACGTTGTTTTACAAAAGGTTTTATTGAGAATAGAGAATGCACTGTTAAGCGAAAGGAGTAAACATTCTTACCTCATAGCATGGAAGGACATCAGTTTAAGTATACACAACTCTATAGAGTCTACGGACTCTTGGGCTATGTGGAATACCGGTTGAGCTTCCTTATCAGGTTAACTTGAAACCATAGAAGAATGTGGTGGACTCAGTTTGTGTGTATCAGAGACATGACGAACAGTTACAATTATTACCATTAAACTAACATCCGTCTTTGATTAGTGTCTTGCACAGAACAGAATCGTATGATAGTCACCAATGACGAACACGCAGAAAGCTAAAGAAATTCCAGTGAATCAACACGTGAGAAGAAGACAATGGCGTTGATAGGAAACAAATTGATGAAACCTGTTAATAATATAAATAGAAAGTAATTCCTCTGGAAGCCTAGGGGAAAAGAAATAAAGAGCTCATTTACAAAATTATAAAAGAAATCTTACTCTGTAAACAGGAACGTGATGAGCTGTCGTAATAAAGGTCACCAATACAATCACATATGCCTGACGCACAGGTCAAAGTAGATGTACATTCTGTGGCTGAACTGCAGCTCCACCCTCGAGTTTTCTCTGGATTAGGGCACAACAAATAAAACTAGCAAATAAATACACGTCTTGTCATCCAATAGCACATATATTATAGCATACACGAAATTTTACATCAACACACACACACACAGACACACACACACACACACACAGATGCACGCACGCACGCACACACGCACACACACACACACTTATATATATATATATATATATATATATATATATACATATATATATATATATATATATATATATATATATATATCTGGCACATCTTACATTATGATAGTTGTTAATAAGGAATGCTCACACCGACGCAATGCAAGTAGTTCTCAAAGCAAACTATAGGTGCCTTGGAATATATCACTATCATATAACTAGGGCAATAAGACTGAAGAGCATCTCTGACAAAGAAAAACTGATTATTGGTGCCACGGCCTAGACTGCATTGTTTGGTAAATCTGTGACAAAAGTTGTCTAGAGTACACCGTTGCGAATTGTACATGGTTACATGGGGAGTGGCTGGCTTGTCTAGTGGCCTGAACGCCTGGGTTTACATCAGAAGACTCGGATTCGAATCCTCGACAAGATGTGGATTTTATTTCTGTCGGGGTAAACAGAAAACCCTAACCTGCACAGTTTGCGGCGACTGCACGAGCCAGGCAGACTTAATTCCTCAGGCTCAATATCTCCATGTCCTATACCGCAAGTTACCATAGGCAATAGATGACAGTGGGTGGAACAAGCTGGGTTTAAATATGAATTTAGGGAAATAAACAATATGTCAGAAAATGTGCTTACAAATATTAAAATAAACATAAGTTCATCTTATTTCACAAAAATTACAGGTGTTTCAGGGTTAAAATCACAACAGAGGTAGCAGATTGTATTACAGGTAAAAATTAGTGTACGTGTGTGATAAGCTAATAGTAATAGAGTAAGTATCCATCCAAAATGTGCCATGCCGGCAAGCGTGTGCAGTCATGTTGTGCCACCTCACTTGATCACAAGAGTCGTGGATCAGGTCCGTGTTTCTGTCTCGACCATGCCACGAGGCCAATCCATCCAGGTATTTCCTTCTAGGTCTTCCCCTTGGTCTGTTCCCTTCGATCTTACCAGTTGTCACCAAGTTCTCCAATTCATTTCTTCTCACAACATGCCCAAAATTTTGACTGTCTACGTCTAATGTCTCTAATCAGTTTACGTTCTTCATTTGTTTCTTGAAGGACTTGTTCATTGGTCTCTCTGTCTGTCCATGGTATTCTTTGCATTCTCCTCAGAAACCACATTTCCACAGCCATCAGATGTTTTGCAGCCTGTCTGCTCATTGTCCACGCTTCACATCCATTCAAAAATGCATGTTCTATGTAGCACTTCAACACTCTTTTTCTCTTTTCTGTTGATATATTTTATTGGTCAGTATGTTTTTCATCTTGCAAAAGACTACCTTCGTAATGGCAATGTTCTAATCACTCCCAGGCATCTCTTATCAGATGTATTGACTGTTCAGAGATAACTGTACCGATTCTCTTGTTTAAGAATATGCTTATATACTTGTATCACATAGCTAATAACAAGTGTCACATCATTATCTAATATTACTGAGTTGTGTAGTTTTGATGTTCGCATTTTAGCCATGCCTTTATAATGCATATCTTTTATATTGCTGCTGTTCTCTGTTAGCCTTGAATGATGTGTGAATGACATAATGTATGAAAGAGAGTGATAGAAGGGCAGAATGTTAGACGGGCCTGCGTGGCCAATTCTTGAAAATAAAGTGTGTTCGTTCGTTCTTTCGTTCTTATATTACATAGTGGTATTTCCTTCTTTCCAGTGACGACCGTAATCTTATCTTCTTACAATTCATTTCTAACCCTAGTTAATCACTGTGTGCAAAAACCGCATCAACTAAACGTTGCAGGTCCTGTTCATTGTCTGCAATCTCTTACCCATCTGTAATTCACCAATAAAGATGCCCTATGGTATTCTACAATATCCTTTCATATGGGATACAACCCGTTGCAATGAGGTCGACCTTTAAGTGACCATCATCCATCCTTTTAACGTGTCCTATCCATCTGAGTCTACGAAGACTGAGCATGGAACCAACTGACACACAACCTGATCTTTCCAATACTTCAGTATTTATAATTATGTCTTGCCACTTAATACCAAGCATTCTTCGCAGACACAACACATTAAAGCTGTTTGAACGTTTTCCTTGGTGTGATTGAGTTTACCAGGCTTCACTACCATAAAGAAGAGTGCTACGGACGGAAACTTGATAGACACGGGGACATTTGATTAGGCACTTTTTGTTAACCTGTTCCACGTTGTTACTGCCTTACCAATCCTGATGTTGATTTCCTTATCTAGGGATAATTTGCTATTAACCTATGATCCTAGATAAGTAAAATGGTCTACTATCCCCATTTCAGCGTAGTCAATAAAGATTGATGGTATAACATATGCACTTTGTGGCATAATCTGTGTCTTATGTATTTGCTACTCTTTAAACCAAATCCAAAAACAAGCATTGGAGAATTCAGACAGTAGACCTAATCATTCTCGGAGTGGGTCGTAACTGCTGCATCATCTGCAAACAGCAACTCACTGATCAGTACCATCCTAAGTTTGGTCTTGGCCTTCAATGTCTGAGCGTTCTAGAGGCTGCCATCTGAGCATGAGTGAATGTATATACAATCATCGTGTCCACGAAAAGCCACCATAGTGATCATCGTGATCACGAAAGGCATCAAGTAGTTAGAAAGGCGCAAAACGGTTAGGATTTGCCGGAGCCTCCGGCAATTGACCTTGACCTCGGCTGATTCTTCGCAGCAAATTAAAGCTGTTTAAACGTTTTCCTTTGTGTGATTTAGTTTACTAGGCTTCACTGCCATAAAGAAAACTGCTATGTAGGCAGACTTGATAGACACGGACTTTTGTTTTGGCGCCCAGACTCTTTTTGTTAACCTGTTCCACGTTGTTACTTTCTTACCAATCCTGATGTTGATTTCCTTACCTAGGGATAATTTGCTATTAACCTCTGATCCTAGATATGTAAAATGGTCTACTATCCCCAGTTCAGCGTAGTCAATAAAGATTGATGGCATACCATATGCAACTTGTGACATAATCTGTGTCTTGCTGTTTTGCTACTCGTTAAACCAAATCCAAAACAACCATTGGAGAATTCAGATAGTAGACATAATCGTTCTCGGAGTGGGTCGTAACTGCAGCATCATCTGCAAACAGCAACTCTCTGATCAGTACCCTCCTAATTTTGGTCTTGGCCTTCAATGTCTGAGCGTTGTAGAGGCTGCCATCTGAGCATGCGTGAATGTATATACAATCATCGTGTCCACGAAAAGCCACCATCATGATCACGAAAGGCATATTTCAGTAGAAGTATATTCCAAAGAGGGTGGGAGCGTATATGTAACAGGGTAGCTCATATTGATGATGTAGTAATAGTGACTTAATGAACCCATGGGTATATAGTTATAGGTTGACAAATCACAGATAAAGGGAAAGACGTTTTCTTCCCACCCGCCGTGCTCGAGAACGCACGAAAAGTTTTTTACGCAAGAGATGTAATGACGAAGATAGACAGCAACAACTGCCAAAGTATTGCTTAGGGCAAGAACTATGGCTCGTATCTTGACAAGTGTGATACTAAATAAGCTTATCAAATAACACGAGGCTAACAACCGATGATCTAATTCGCGCTATTTATTCGCGCACTGCACACATCAGAAACAATACAAGCTTCGCGCAATCACAATTCACAATATCCAATAGATCATAAATGCAAGCAATCAATACATCAATATAATAATACATCAATGCACTCCACTTACAAGTCACACAGACAGGCGTTCCATCTCCAACGGTCATACAGGCTAGCTATCAAGACATGCATAAAACTCTCAAGCCGCATTCACACGTCAGTCCGTTACGGCACCCAAGCCTAGTCTGGCTGGACTTTTAGCACACACCTCAGTTGTTCGCGAGTCAATGTTCACGCTGTGTTCCAGCTGACCGCCGACTGCTTAGTATCGCTCAGCGTTGATTGCCTGGCGTTGTTGACGACGCCGCGTTATAGCTGTAGTGCTTATCATAGATCAGCGTTGCATTGTCGGGCGTTGGTGCAGACAACGCGTTATAACTCTGGGTGAGACTCTGACATTCTCCCCCCCCCCCTCATTCTCATGAAAGGTTTTCATTTCATGTACTCTATATAGCTGTTCTTTATCTTGTCAGAATCGAACTTTGCACTTCATCTGACGTAACTCTTTGGTTTGTCTTAATATGTACAGGTGATTAGTAAACAATATGCATACAATTCCCATGGCTACCCATCAAGCATACTTGTCAAGTACAATCAATTCCATGGTTTTTATCTCGCTGAGACACAGCCAGTCAAGTAGGTTACGGCTAACGTGCCCCTACCTCTCAACCAAAAAGTAAAATTACAAATAATCAGGTCAGCCTGTGAGTATCTACCTATAAGATAACTCCGACATTGGAAATCTACCCTTATCTAATAGAATATCCAATGAAGGTCTTCAGTTTTTGTAAGTTTTCCCATATACACATGACGTCACATTGACGTGATACCTATTAGGCAAACATGGTAGTTTCAATACATATATTTGCATATCACCAACAATATTTAGTTATGTCCCTTGGTTATGGAACAAAAGTTAGGGATAGTAAATTTATCATGCTTTCAACAAAATAAATTACAAGTAACATTTTCTTTCTTAGTGTCATAATTTGATCCTCCTTGACAAAAGTGCACAAAAGGTCACCTTTGTGAAAAAGTACATCAAGCTACGATGCTGAGATTACATCTAACAAAACGCGTCATATACAATTTCGTATATGGAAATGTTTCATACTCAAATTTTCATACAATTGTCATAAATGTATAAACATTTTAGTATGGTATGCTAACTTTCAACTTAATATGGACATCTAACGGAAGCGTAGAGCTGTGTTATTGCTCATTCAAGGTCTCTCGTTGTAGATGGCCTTTAAATATACGGAGCACCCAGATCTTGTCATCAGCTGTTGGATAGCTTCTTCCGTCTTATTCTCGGATTAGGTTGTTAAAACGTCGTGGACCATCTTTGTAGATGTACTCAGGATTACTTGGCGATGTTTACGCTCGGTAAGTCTTTGGGTCCTGTAGTACTGTCCCGTAACACTGTGGTGTCTATTTCTTATAATACTACATATTTACAATAGTAATGGCATTCTTTCATATCTCTCACAATTATCCGACCCATTCATTCACATAATAATAATAATATGTACACAATATATTTACAATGGGAGATTAAATCTTCCCTATCACACTGTTCTTCACAGCGTAACTGACATGAAGTCACAATTGGCTGTGGTGTTGAGCACTATTTATGTTGCAGTTTATACACCATCTGCAATGTGCTCGGGTGTTACCTGGCTATTGGGTGAGTTGTAAGGACGTCTCGATAGAAGATCGGCCAGTGAGTTATGTGAGCCTCGTATATGTCTCATTTCGAAGCTATAGTCATGTAGAAGAAGGGACCATCTGACCACTCTGTGGTTACTTGGGGTACCACTAATGATGAATATCAAAGGGCTATTGTCTGTTTCAATAATGAAGTGTTTACCTAAAAGAAATCTCGAAAGTTTACGTACCGAGAACACAAGAGCGAGGGCTTCAAGTTCCGGCGTGCTGTAATTTCGTTCACTGGTGTTCAATTTCCGGGAGACGTAGTATACCGGGTACAATATTTGGTCGTGCTCTTGAAGCAGTACCCCTCTAATGGCTACAGAGCTCGCATCGCATCTTAGCCTGAAAATAGTGCTAAGATCAGGTAATTTTAGAATAGGTTCACTGGAAAAATAAGATAATACTTTCGCAAATGCAGGCCTTAAACATTCGCTATTCACAATGACATTTGGATGTTTGTTTGTTAGTAAATCAGTGAAACATTTGGTCAATTCAGCAAAATGAGGAATGAATTGTCTATAATAATTCAAAAGACCTACCACACTTCGCACCTCTTTTTTGGTTGTCGGAAGCGACAATTTCAAAATTCTAGACATGATGTTATCGTCAGTTGATATGAAGCCATTTGAGATCTTATAGCCCAAAAATGAAATTTCTTGAAAGGCTATATCAACTTTGGATGGTTTTATTGTCAGTCCATGTTGTCTATTCCTGTCGAATGTCTGCTGTAGTGCTATTATGTGGTCTGTCATGTTCTTTGTATGTATGCAAATGTCGTCCATGTACCAAATGGTGTTGGAAATGCCTGTCAAAAGTCGTCTTGTCATTCTGACAAAGGTTGCTGGAGCATTAACTAGTCCGAATGGCAACTTGCACCATTCGTATAGTCCCCAGGGTGTGGCAAATGCTGTCAGATATATACTGTCAGCATGTACAGGTATTTGCCAGTAACCTTTTGTCATCTCAAGTTTAGTAAAGTAACGTGAGTCAGTCAGTTCAGTTAGTATGTCTTCACAGTTGCTCATTGGTTCTAAATCCAACTGTGTAATGCTGTTGAGTTTCCTATAGTCAACACAGAGTCTCAATGTGTTGTCCTTTTTTCTCACAATGACAATCGGTGAACAAAAATGCGATTGTGAACGTCGGATGATATGGTTTGCTTCTAAATCAATAATTTCTTGGTGTAATTTGTCTTTGTAGTGTATAGGAATGGAATATGGTCTGCATTTTATTGGGATGTCAGATGTCAAAATAATATGATGATGCACTAAGTCTGTCTGTCCTGGGTTGTTAGAAAAAATTGAACTGTATTCTGGTAATACTTGTCTGCAACTGTCGGTCTGTGTCTGTGTCAGCTTGGGATTTACCTTTATGTCCTGTAGGTTGGTTGTCGTGTCCAGTACTGGTGTTGGTATCTCGTCAGTATCGTTGTCGTCTGTCTGGTCCACTATTGTTGTGCTTGCTGTAGTCTCTACTTGTTCGTCGTCCCTGTGGTAATATGGTTTAAGCATGTTAATATGAAAAATCTTGTGTTTGTCCCTAACTGCAATTTCGTAATCTACTGTCGAAATTTGTCGTAACACTTTAAACGGTCCTTGCCATGAGTCTGTGAGAAGATGTCTGTCACTTGGCAATAAGAGAAGAACGTCCTGTCCTGGCGTCAGAGTAATGGTTCTATTTCCTCTGTTAGCGTATTGTCGGTAGATGGCACCAGATTTTTGTAGTGCTTCTTTCGCTAACACACATGATCTCATGATTCTATTGCGCAATGATATTACATGTTCATACGATGAAATGGGTGTAGATATGGTTTTACTTTCAGTCAGCATAGACTGGTACAACGATAATGGGCCACGTGGTTTGGCACCATATACTATTTCAAATGGTGAGAATCCAGTGCTGGAATGTGGCACTTCTCTATATGCAAATAAAATAGCAGGTAGATACGTGTCCCAGTCTTCGGGATGTTCTTGGGTTACTTTTGAGAGCATATGTTTAAGATCGCCGTTGATCTTTTCTATGATACCCGTGGAGTGTGGGTGGTACGGGCTGTTAAAGCATTGTTTCACCCCCAACATCTTAGTAAATGCTTGGGTAGCTGCGGCAATAAACTGGATACCTCGATCTGAAAGGATGGTATTAGGGAATCCTACCCTTGCAAAAATATGGAAGAATACTTCCATGATGTCTTTGGAAGTTATATTCTTCATCGGAATGGCTTCTGGCCACCGACTACATAAATCAATTATTGTAACAATATATTTGTTTCCTCTTGATGTTATGTGGTTAAGAGGACCAACTAAATCGACCGAGATCTTTTCAAAAGGTCTACTTGCCAAATCAGTGATTCGCAGTTCTGCTTGCGGGTGTTTCCCCTTTTTAACAAGCTTTTGGCAGATGTCATACGATCTGCAATACAATTTGGTATCACTGCAAAATTTAGGCCAATAGAATTGAGTAAGTAACCTTGCTCGTGTTTTAGCATACGCCATATGCCCTGCAAAGGGTATGTCATGCGCTAGCTGTAATGCATGGTTGCGGTTTTCTGAAGGTAGCACCGTTTGTTCTGTAGTGCTAGAACCTTTGGTATAGTAATGTGTCAGAATTCCGTTTTTCAGAGCAAAATACCATTTAGCGCTCTTTGCTACTCATGGCTTTTGGCCTATAAATTTAAAATACTTTTGCAACGATCGATCAGCTTTTTGAGCTGTTATAAATTTCTCCCTGGTTGTTTCCGGAGATGTTACAACTGGGCTTATTAGCTGTAAAGCCTCTGCCTGATCGATTCGATCTTGCATTTTAGCAGTAGATCTGGTTACTGCATTTGTAATATCAAGGTTATCATGTACATTACAACTTGGTGTTACATTCAAACAACTGCATTTATGTGATGACATTGCCGAATTGGCATACATACATTCATTTACAGGTGGTAATACATCATGAATGGTGATTTGTGATGATGGTGCCATGGTATTATCAATGTTACAAGTGACAGTGGATATAATACTGCCATGTTGCATATCATTCACCTCTGGAAGGTTACCAATAATGACATCGCAACAAGGATTGATCAATGCTGCGCATTTGACCTTTCCGGTGAGGAATGGTGTACTTATGTATGCCCATGCAAGCGGGTATTTCTCGATGTTACCCGAGAAAGTTCTGCATGTAACATATTTACCACTATATTGTGATGGTAAGATATAGTCTTTCTTAATGCCAATGAGGGTACTGCCGCTATCCCGTAAAACAGTGGCAGCTCTACCGTTAATATACCCATGATGGATATTTAATTTACCTTGGGAGTTGACTACTAGATTGGCTTCCTCATTCGTAACAGGAATGGAATGGCCACATGTCAAAATGCAATCCTCATAAAATTGATCACAGATAATGCATTTGTCGTGTTGAAACACGTCAATAGAATGTGCTGCGTTTACAGTTTGATCTTCTACACTTTCATCTTCTGATGAGGAACTATCAATCATGGCTGCATTCGCCTTTCTGGACATAGCTTTGGCTTTACATTCTTTCTGCCAGTGGCCGAACGCCTTACAAAGGAAGCATTTGGTGGCACGTCTGTATACCTTTCTTTCTTTGTCTTGCTTCGCTATGTAGTTTTGTAAGTAAGACATGTAACCAGGATGTTGGTCACACATATCAGTTTCGTTGTGTGACAAATGACAATATTTGCATTTGTTAACCTGTTCAGCAGATTGCCTATAGGGCCTTTGTTTGTTGTAGGGCACTGACTTAGATCTATCATACGTAGCGGCTGCTACAAAGTCTGTGCTAGTCAAACCAGTAATGAAACATTGCTTATTGGCTGCAAAATAACCTGAGCCACGACTTTCCGTCTGTTGTACACTTTCACACTGACATTCTAATAGAAATTTCGAAAATGGAGGTGGGAGAGATGTGATAATTTTATCTCTCTAAATAAGATCTGTCAATTTATCATAATTACCATTCACTTTGGCTGCTGACAGCCACTTAGAAAAAGCATTCTGTATTTCTGAGATGTAATCAGAGAACGTTTGTGTTGGTTTAGGAGACAATTTACCAAACTGTTCTCTGTAGCCTGCTTCATCTAGCAGAAAATGAGACATAATTTTTGTCTTAATATAATGATAATCTTTCTTCAGGTCATTTGGAATAGACTCTATCACTTTCAGAGGTTCTCCAGAAAGACTTCTCATGTATATTATACTCCATTCTGACTTTGGGATCTGGTAATGATCCATAATACATTCAAAATTTTGTGTGAAAGCTGCTATGCAATGACCTGTGGTGTAACTTTTAATCATCCCTTGGTATTTCTTATTTGGCTGATCTTTGTCAGATTTTCTATCTTCCTTTTCTTTGGAAGTTTCTGCTTTCAGCTGTTCAATTTTTAGCTGTACTTCCAGCTCTTCTTTCTTAGTTTGGGCTACAATTTCAGCTTTTCTTATTACTGCCTCTGTTTCTGCTTTTATTATTTCTGCCTCTGTTTCTGCTTGCTTAAGTTTTAAAGCAGCGTCTGACTCTGCCCTTTTAAGTTTTAAAGAAGCTTCTGCCTGTTTCAAAGCAGTATCTGATTCTGCCTGCTTAAGTTTTAAAGCGGTATCCGATTCTGCCTGCTTAAAAGATCTTTCGGCTGCTCTCTCATCACGTTCATTAATCTTCTCCTGTAGTAGGAGGTATTCTGCAAATTTTTTCTCACGCCAGGCCCTTAACTCTTCACCAGAAAAGTTCATCTTTAAACCCATTTCGATTTACTCGTTTAAACTAGACATGATGAACAAAATGTATGATGAAATCGATAGACACAAAATTAATAGCGTTGTTAGTAATTTAAGTTCAAAAGTTTACAGTATTTAATATTACAGCTTATGTTTAGGCCTGCTGAACAAAAATATAAGGAAGAGACAAAAAATTTTATACTCAAGTACTCCTGAGGCAACGTGTTGGACAATGGCTGCTCAGTACTGCCCGAAATCACACTGGTTTTTAATTCAGGTTGACCAAAAAATTTCGAAGTTTACAAGGGACAGGTGTAGATGACACCAAACAACCTGTTGTTTTTGGAGCAAGATAAATTAGAACATGTGCAAGTGTGTGGTGTATGTAATGTCACTTAAGTTTTTGTAGGTTTGTATGTCGTCAAGTATTGTTGTTAGTCTTATCACCACACTCAACAACTCTCTTTTCACACTTTCCACACGTTACGCTTACACTACTTCTACTCAATGACATTCAAGGACATGGCCGCCATTTTGTTTTTATCACTTCAGTAACTCGGTTGAAATTTACTAAGTCTAACAACGCGCTTATAGTTTCGATAAATTAACTCGAAAGATGGTATTTATCTGTTAAATTATAACCTACACACTCGCATTTGTTCAAAACTCGCACTTTATACAACTATTTGATTTACAAAAAAAAAAAAACAACTCGACAACAGTCGCCATGTTTATAATTATTTAACACTCTATTTTTTTTTTTTTTGTACTTCACGGTTCAAATCCAATGAGGACGTAGACCCCACGTTCGCACTTGTCAAAGTCTTGCTTAGGGCAAGAACTATGGCTCGTATCTTGACAAGTGTGATACTAAATAAGCTTATCAAATAACACGAGGCTAACAACCGATGATCTAATTCGCGCTATTTATTCGCGCACTGCACACATCAGAAACAATACAAGCTTCGCGCAATCACAATTCACAATATCCAATAGATCATAAATGCAAGCAATCAATACATCAATATAATAATACATCAATGCACTCCACTTACAAGTCACACAGACAGGCGTTCCATCTCCAACGGTCATACAGACTAGCTATCAAGACAAGCATAAAACTCTCAAGCCGCATTCACACGTCAGTCCGTTACGGCACCCAAGCCTAGTCTGGCTGGACTTTTAGCACACACCTCAGTTGTGCGCGAGTCAGCCCGCGTGACCCCTCAATGTTCACGCTGTGTTCCAGCTGACCGCCGACTGCTTAGTATCGCTCAGCGTTGATTGCCTGGCGTTGTTGACGACGCCGCGTTATAGCTGTAGTGCTTATCATAGATCAGCGTTGCATTGTCGGGCGTTGGTGCAGACAACGCGATATAACTCTGGGTGAGACTGACAAACAAGGAAAATTGGATTTTAGTTGTCGACAATGACAGTTTTAGCCCAGTCTCCATCGGGAATAGACGTATTTTAAGATTCACTGAAGGGATTGGCAACATTAGGAGTGAGTGGACTATGGAATAGCCAAGTGATTGAATGTTATTTGCGGAGTATCATTTTAGATACATTTGGATGACGAAAAATCTCGGTATTCGATGGCATGTGAATTGCAGATGGAATACGTTGTTTTACAAAAGGTTTTATTGAGAATAGAGAATGCACGGTTAAGCGAAAGGATTAAACATTCTTACCTCATAGCATGGAAGGACATCAGTTTAAGTATACACAACTCTATAGGCTACGGACTCTTGGGCTAGGTGGAATACCTGTTTAGCTTCCTTATCAGGTTAACTTGAAACCATGGAAGAAGGTGGTGGACTCAGTTTGTGTGTATCAGAGACATGACGAACAGTTACAATTATTACCAATAAACACACATCCTTCTTAGATTAGTGTCTTGCATAGAACAGAATCGTATGACAGTCACCAATGAGGAACCCGCAGAGAGCTAAAGAAATTCCAGTGAAAAAACACGTGAGGAAAAGGCAATGGAGTTGATAGGAAACAAATTGATGTAACCTGTTAATAATATAACTAGAAAGTAATTCCTATGGAAGCCAATGGGAAACTGTAATAAAGAGTGACCTAAAACAAACGTAGAAGAGAATTAGAAACTAAACTTAATAATATGAGGACATAGAATAAGCCGGAGGTGACAGAAATGGATAGTTCCGACAGGGGGGGATTAGCATACGTTGGTTGAGGGAATATGCGCCTGTGGAATATAAATGCCGAAGAACATGAAGAAGAAGAGATGAAGAAGGAGGAGGAGGAACTGGGGGAAGAGGAGGAGGAGGAGAAGGAGGAAGAGGAGGAGAAGAAGAAGAGAAGCTCATTTAGACAATTATAAAAGAAATCTTACTCTGTAAACAGGAACGTGATGAGCTGTCGTAATAAAGGTCACCAACACAATCACATATGCCTGACGTACAGGTCAAAGTAGATGTACATTCTGTAGCTGAACTGCAGCTCGACCATCGAGTTTTCTCTGGATTGGGGCACAACAAATAAAACCAGCACATAAATACACCGCTTGTCATCCAATAGCACATATATTATAGCAGACACGAAATTTTACCTCAACATATATCAGTCTGGCAAACAATTTGTGAATATCTGGCACAACTTACATTACGACATTTGTCAATAAGGAATGCTTACACCGAAGCAATGCAAGTAGTTCTCAAAGCAAACTATAGGTGTCTTGGAATATATCACTATCATATAACAAGGGCAATAAAACTGAAGAGCATCTCTGACAAAGAAAAACTGATTATTGGTGCCACGGCCTAGACTGCATTGTTAATAGTAATATAGTAAGTATCCATCCATCATGTGCCATGCCGGTAAGCGTGGGCGGTAATGTTTTGCCATATCACTTGATCACAAGAGTCATGGATCAGCTCCGTGTTTCTGTCTCGACCATGACACGAGGCCAAGCCATCCAGGTATTTGCTTCTAGGTCTTCCCCTTGATCAGTTCCCTTCGATCTTACCAGTTGTCACCAAGTTCTCCAATTCATTTCTTCTCATAACATGCCCAAAATTTTGACCGTCTACGTCTAATGTCTCTAATCAGATTAGGATCTTCATTTGTTTCTTGAAGGGCTTGTTCATTGGTCTTTCTGGCTGACCATGGTATTCTTTGCATTTTCCTCAGAAACCTCATTTCTACAGCCATCAGATGTTTTTCAGCTTGACTGCTCATTGTCCAAGCTTCACATCCATACAAAAGTACAGGTTCTATGTAGCACCATAACAATCTTTTTCTCGTTTCAATTGACAACTTTTTATTGTTCAGTACGTTTCATCTTGCTAAAGGCTACTTTTGCCATGGCGATTCTTGTTCTAATCTCTTCAAGGCATCTCCCATCAGATGCTATTACTGTTCCAAGATAATTGTACCCATTCACTTGTTGAAGAATATTCCCATTTACTTTTATATTACATTGTGGTATTTCGTTCTTCCTAGTGACGACTATAATCTGTGTCTTTTTGCAATTTAATTCTAACCCTAGTTATTCACTGTGTGTAACAACCGCATCTACTAAATGTTGCAGGTCCTGTAAACCAAATCCAAAACAACCATTGGAGAATTCAGATAGTAGACATAATCGTTCTCGGAGTGGGTCATAACTGCAGCATCATCTGATCAGTACCCTCCTAATTTTGGTCTTGGCCTTCAACGTCTGAGCGTTGTAGAGGCCGCCATCTGAGCATGAGTGAATGTATATACAATCATCGTGATCACGAAAAGCCACCATCATGATCACGAAAGGCATATTTCAGTAGAAGTACATTCCAAAGAGGGTGGGGGCGTATATGTAACAGGGTAGCTCATATTGATGATGTAGTAATAGTGACTTAATGTGTACCTGCAGAGCAGCAGGCAAGTAGTAGTGCACTTTGCACATAGAGACCAATATACAAGAACAGCTCAGGAT
Organism: Cepaea hortensis; assembly: GCA_963921405.1. Classification (NCBI taxonomy): domain Eukaryota; kingdom Metazoa; phylum Mollusca; class Gastropoda; order Stylommatophora; family Helicidae; genus Cepaea; species Cepaea hortensis. The sequence goes on from OY992886.1 coordinate 106,175,298, forward strand.
ATTGCATGTGCAGGGCATATAGCAATAAGGCGTATGCAGCAAAGAGCAGGGTGCCAGGTATATTGACCAGGATTTAATAAAGAATTCAGACTAAACAGAGACTCCCGTGTAACGGTGCAATATGCAGATAGGAAAGTTAAGTCAGTTCAAAAGAGGGTTCGTGACATTACTGACCCAGGGGTAGGAATAGCAAACAGATGTTTTAAAGATATAGGAAACATGAGGCATGGGTACATGAAGGGTAGACACAATATCGACAGGAATCAGAGGAAGTTTGATGCAAGAAAAGAACCACCGGATATAGGTTCGGTACATAAATAGTTTGGGTATTCTTGAAGATGTTTATAGACCTGCAAAAACAAATATAATGTTTTCTATGTTATGTTGATTATTATGCGATGTAGTAGATCATGCATTGGTGCATAAGATGGAAAGTGGGTTGTATTGATGTGTGGCGAATATGGGAGTGTACTATGATTATTTGATGTATTATTTAGAGTGGTAGCTAGAGAGAGATGCAGTCATACTTACGGCTACCCAGGCAATGTGTCTGGGTAACATATTTGGTAAGTATTATTCTCCCAACTTTTGAAAACGATGTTTTCTTTTGAGGAGTGGGTAATGACATATACCTGGGTTCACTGACATTAAGGAGAGTGACCTTAATAGCAATGCTATTACATAAAAAAGTGACCGGGCATGAGAAAGAATAGACGAAAGTTGGAGACAGTGAGTTAAGGGGTATGAAGGGGTTTTCAGCCCGCTAGTGTGGATGGGGAGAGAAACAGTTTTAGGCTGGGGAGTAATGTTGTGGGGAGCCCAGGGAGGGGGAAAAAGAAGGGTTAAAAAGACAGTGGGAAATATTGACGGGAGCAGTTGAAGAGGAGACCGAGAGAGGGTGGGATCGTTTTAGACAGTTGAGTTAAGACCCGACTAGGAGTAGGTCGGTGATCGGAGAAAGTGAAAAAAATCGTGACGGAGTTAGGAAGAGAACTCCGCACTGTGGTATTCCAGGGATAGTGAGTGGAATCCTTCTTCTTCTTCTTCTTCTTTGCGTTCATCCGGAGTGTTTTTTTTTTCAGATGTGATTGCGGTGTGTCTGTTATGCGCCCTTGAGCCGAAACCCGTAGGCCAACACATCCGGCTTTAGCGTACTTTTTTGACCAGGTAGCATTCCTGGGAGACTCTCACTTTTGCGGTACCGTCCACAACCCAGCTGGCCAAGTTAGAACGGTCGAAGACAACGGTCGTCCCTCAAAGGAAGGCAGGGACAGTACATGGCATTTTCCGTCATCCAGGGTGGCTTCCATAATTGCAGGTCCGGCACTTAGCGCCCTGGTGCTGGGCTCACCGAGGGAATCGTCACGTCTTGCTCATTGCTGCTTTAATTCCTCACTTCAATATATTGGACATTTCATTCGCCCCGGGCCGTTCCCGCACAAACCAGACTGGTCTGCAGTCAGTATCCACTCAGTGAGTTTTTCGGACATATGCTTGTCGTTGTGTCCGTCAGAACTGTTCCAGACACGTCGGACATTCGGAAAACTACCTAGTCAGAGCTGTTCCGAACAAGAGCGGCATTCGGAAACTAGGTAGCTGTTCCTAGCACGAGGGGAGACTAGTTAGAGCTTTTCCGGTCACGAAAGACATTTCACTCGGACGTAATTGCGTGGTGCCATTTTTATTTTGCCGCCTGTAGCCTGGCACTTCCGACTTCAGCGGGCACTTTTAATGAGGTTAGCCTTCCTCGGATTTCGAGTCAAGTTAGACTCTTATTTCGACTTCCACACAGCAAGCTTTTGCTTCGGGCTGCCACGTAATGGATTCGCAAGCCAGGTGTTCCATTTCGTGTCAACGAGACAATTTTCCACCTTTGACTACGCTCACCCCATGAGTACGGTTACAGACTATCTATGGAACGTGCGACCGAGGTGTTTTTCCACCTTTAGTACTCGCTCACGAGGTAGGCTACATGTGCTGTCGGCTCAGCACCTTACCTCCGTGCGTCTGTGGGCGAGTAACGGCCAGGCCCTCTCATCCGGGAATCCCTCAAAATCCCCCAGCTAAGAGCCATCTGCGCCAAGCATGTAGCGTGCTCAGTACCTCACCTCAATTTTGATGTAGGTTTGTGTCGGCCAGGCTCTCACTTCCGAGGGTTTATGGCTTAGAGACGTTCAGACATACACCTCGGCTGGGAGCCTTAGAGGTTATGTTATTGGCATCGTTTCCCTGATTTAGACTGCTATCCTCAGTCTACCTGCAGAGCAGCAGGTTGTGTCTCTCTTAGTCTGGTCACTATCGCATGAGCTGTCCAATATGTAGTTAATATCCATCGGCATAGCGATTGGGGTCAGTGGGACATTCAAGCTCCCCCACCACGGCAAGGTGGAGAAACATCGGGGGAGTGAGTGGAATTCGAGACCCAGAGTGAGTTACATTGTGTCGGGCCTGGAGAGAGAATAGTATACCTGTCGTGTGGGATGAGATTTAGTAGGCCTTGAGAGGCAGTGGTATTCGAAGTTTTCCATTGGGATGAAGATATATTCTGAGAGAATTATTGTTCCTGGATTTATATGTTACGTGTGTCCGTGTTAATTCAGAATTAAAGGAATATTATGTGCGCAAATGCAATCTTATTCACTGAGTGATGGATGTGTGCTGAAGTGGTGACTTGTAGTGTGAGATAGGTGGATAGCTCAGCTTCCACTCTGCAGTGAGATAGTAGAAGCATTATACCCTTGACAACAACATTCTTCGTGTGGTACAAAACTGTTTGTGTCACTCGATAATTTGCTATTAACCTCTGATCCTAGATATGTAAAATGGTCTACTATCCTCAGTTAAGCGTAGTCAATAAAGATTGATGGCATTTCAAATGCAACTTGTGACATAATCTGTGTCTTACTATTTTGCTACTCGTTAAACCAAATCCAAAACAACCATTGGAGAATTCAGATAGTAGATATAATCGTGCTCGGAGTGGGTCGTAACTGCAGCATCATCTGATCAGTACCCTCCTAATTTTGGTCTTGGCCTTCAATGTCTGAGCGTTGTAGAGGCCGCCATCTGAGCATGAGTGAATGTATATACAATCATCGTGATCACGAAAATCCACCATCATGATTACGAAAGGTATATTTCAGTAGAAGTATATTCCAAAGAGGGTGGGAGCGTATATGTAAAAGGGTAGCTCATATTGATGATGTAGTAATAGTGACTTAATGAACCCATGGGTGTATAGTTATAGGTTGACAAATCACAGATAAAGGGAAAGACGCTTTCTTCCCACCCGCCGTGCTCGAGAACGCACGAAAAGGTTTTTACGCAAGAGATGTAATGACGAAGATCGACAACAACAACAAGGACAATTGGATTTTACTTGTCAACAATGACAGTTTTAGCCCAGTCTCCATCGGGAATGGACGTATTTTAAGATTCACTGAAGGGATTGGCAACATTAGGAGAGAGTGGACTATGGAATAGCCAAGTGATTGAATGTTATTTGCGGAGTATCATTTTAGATACATTTGGATGATGTGAAATCTCGGTATTCGATGGCATGTGAATTGCAGATGGAATACGTTGTTTTACAAAAGGTTTTATTGAGAATAGAGAATGCACGGTTAAGCGAAAGGATTAAACATTCTTACCTCATAGCATGGAAGGACATCAGTTTAAGTATACACAACTCTATAGGTTAGGTGGAATACCTGTTTAGCTTCCTTATCAGGTTAACTTGAAACCATGGAAGAAGGTGGTGGACTCAGTTTGTGTGTATCAGAGACATGACGAACAGTTACAATTATTACCAATAAACACTCATCCTTCTTTGATTAGTGTCTTGCACAGAACAGAATCGTATGACAGTCACCAATGAGGAACCCGCAGAGAGCTAAAGAAATTCCAGTGAACCAACACGTGAGGAAAAGGCAATGGAGTTGATAGGAAACAAATTGATGAAACCTATTAATAATATAACTAGAAAGTAATTCCTCTGGAAGCCAATGGGAAACTTAAATAAAGAGTGACCTAAAACAAACGTAGAAGAGAATTAGAAACTAAACTTAATAATATGAGGACATAGAATAAGCCGGAGGTGACAGAAATGGATAGTTCCGACAGGGGGGGATTAGCATAACTTGGTTGAGGGAATATGCGCCTGTGGAATATAAATGCCGAAGAACATGAAGAAGAAGAGATGAAGAAGGAGGAGGAGGAAGAGGAGGAGGAGGAGAAGGAGGAAGAGGAGGAGAAGAAGAAGAGAAGCTCATTTAGAAAATTATAAAAGAAATCTTACTCTGTAAACAGGAACGTGATGAGCTGTCGTAATAAAGGTCACCAACACAATCACATATGCCTGACGCACAGGTCAAAGTAGATGTACATTCTGTAGCTGAACTGCAGCTCGACCCTGGTGTTTTCTCTGGATTAGGGCACAACAAATAAAACTAGCAAATAAATACACCGCTTGTCATCTAATAGCACATATATTATAGCATACACGAAATTTTACCTCAACATATATCAGTCTGGCAAACAATTTGTGAATATCCGGCACAACTTACATTACGACATTTGTCAATAAGGAATGCTCACACCGAAGCAATGCAAGTAGTTCTCAAAGCAAACTATAGGTGCCTTGGAATATCCATCCATCCATCATGTGCCATGCCGGTAAGCGTGGGCGGTCATGTTCTGCCATCTCACTCGATCAACAGAGTCGTGGATCAGTTCCGTGTTTTTGTCTCGACCATGCCACAAGGCCAAGCCATCCAGATACTTGTTTCTAGGTCTTCCCCTTGGTCTGTTCCCCTCGATCTTACCAGTTGTCACCAAGTTCTCCAAATCATTTCTTCTCATAACATGCCCAAAAAATTGTGACTGTCTACGTCTAATGTCTCTGATCAGTTTACGATCTTCATTTGTTTCTTGAAGGACTTGTTCATTGGTCTTTCTGGCTGTCCATGGTATTCTTTGCATTTTCCTCAGAAACCACATTTCTACAGCCATCAGATATTTTTCAGCCTGGCTGCTCATTGTCCAAGCTTCACATCCATATAAAAGTACAGGTTCTATGTAGCATCTCAACACTCTTTTTCTCGTTTCAATTGACATCTTTTTATTGGTCAGTATGTTTTTCATCTTGCTAAAGGGAATATATCACTATCATATAACTAGGGCAATAAAACTGAAGAGCATCTCTGACAAAGAAAAACTGATTATTGGTGCCACGGCCTAGACTGCATTGTTAATAGTAATAGAGTAAGTATCCATCCATCATGTGCCATGCCGGTAAGCGTGGGTGGTTATGTTTTGCCATATCACTTGATCACAAGAGTCGTGGATCAGCTCCGTGTTTCTGTCTCGACCATGACACGAGGCCAAGCCATCCAGGTATTTGCTTCTAAGTCTTCCCCTTGATCTGTTCCCTTCGATCTTACCAGTTGTCACCAAGTTCTCCAATTCATTTCTTCTCATAACATGCCCAAAATTTTGACCGTCTACGTCTAATGTCTCTAATCAGATTACGATCTTAATTTGTTTCTTGAAGGGCTTGTTCATTGGTCTTTCTGGCTGTCCATGGTATTTTTTGCATTTTCCTCAGAAACCACATTTCTATAGCCATCAGATGTTTTTTCAGCTTGACTGCTCATTGGCCAAGCTTCACATCCATATAAAAGTGCAGGTTCTATGTAGCACCTTAACACGCTTTTACTCGTTTCAGATGATATTTTTTATTGGTCAGAATGTTTTTCATCTTGCAAAAGACTACCTTCGCAATGGCAATTCTTGTTCTAATCTCTTCAAGGCATCTCCCATCAGATGTATTGACTATACCGAGATAACTGTACCGATTCTCTTGTTTAAGAAGATGCTCATGTACATGTATATTACATATTGGTATTTCCTTCTTTCCAGTGACGACCACAATCTGTATCTTCTTACAATTCTTTTCTAACCCTAGTTGTTCATTGTGTGCAACAACCGCATCTACTAAACGTTGAGGGTCCTGTTCATTGTCTGAAATCTCTTACCCATCTGTAATACACCAATAAAGATGTCCTTTGGTATTCTACAATATCCTTCCATATGGGATACAACCCGGTGCAATGAAATCGACCTTTAAGTGACCCTCATCCATCCTTCTAACGTGTCCTATCCATCTGAGTTTACGAAGACTGAGCATGGAACCAACTGTCACACAACCTGGTCTTTCCAATACTTCAGTACTTATGATTTTGTCTTGCCACTTAATACCAAGCATTCTTCGCAGACACAGCAAATTAAAGCTGTTTAAAAGTTTTCCTCTCCCCCGATGTGTCTCCACCTTGACGTGGTGGGGGTGCTTGCGTGTCCCATCGACCCCATTTGCTTGCCGATGGGTGAAAAATTACATATCGGACAGCTTATGGGATAGGGACCAGACTAAGAGAGACACAACCTGCTGCTCTGCAGGTATAGACTGAGGATAGCAGTCAAAATTTAAATCAGGTGCACGAAGGCAGAATTTCTTTGTTCGGACAAAACTCTTAAGGCTCCCTGTCGAGGGCTGGGGCTGAACGCCTCTAAGCCACAAACCTTCGGATCTGAGAGCCAGGCCGATACCCGTCTACCGGAAAATAGAAACGTGATACTGAGCAAGCTACATGCTCTGGTCTGATACATGTTCGAAGGCTCTCAGCTGGGGGATATGAGGGATTCCCGGATGAGAGGGCCAGACCGTTTCCCGTTCACTGCTGCACGAAGGTAAGGTGCTGAGCCGGCAGCACATGTAGCCTACCTCGTGAGCGAGTACAAAAAAGAAAGAAAAGTGCCCCAGTCGAAGAGCATGGTTACGGAAACTCTGTATCTAACTCATAGAGAGTGTAGATATAAGTGGAAGAACGTCTCAACGCAAAATGGAACGCACGGCGAGCGTACCTATTGCGTGGGTTGAAGTCACAAGCAAAAGCTTACCGAGTGGATGTCGCCCTCAATCTGACCGCTCCTGGTGTGTGCTTGAGCGATCAGTGGCAAGCGGGATGCTCAACACTTGGAAGTGAGGAACAAAAGCAGCCATGAGCAGGACGTGGAAACTCCTTGGGTGAGCCCAGTTTCAGAGCTAAGTGCCGGCTCTGCAATTATGGAAGCCTCCTCGGATAGTGAGATGATGCCCATGGTCTGCCCCTGCCTTCCCTTGAGGGCCGTCCGCGATATCGTTGATCGTTCTACCTTGACCAGCTGAGATGTGGGTGACATTACAACAGTCTAACGTGTCTCGAAACCAGAGGAAGGCTAACCTCACTAAAAAATGCCCGCCAGAAGTCGGAAGTGTCGGCCTACGGGTGGCAAACTAAAAATTGACACTACGCAATTACGTCCGAGTGAAATGTCTCGCCCGAATGTCTCTCGTGCTAGGAACAGCTCTGACTACCTAGTTTCCGAATGCCGCTCTTGTTCGGAACAGCTCTGACTAGGTAGTTTCCGAATGTCTGTCGTGACTGGAACAGCTCTAATGGGCGCAACGACAAGCACATGTCCGAAAACTCGCTGAGTGGATGCCGTCTGCGAACATGTCTGGTTTGTGCGGGAATGGCCCGGGGAAAACGAAATGACCAATATATTGAAGTGAGGATTTAATGCAGCCATGAGCAGGACGTGACGATTTCCCTCGGTGAGCCCAGATCCAGGGCGTTATGTGTCGGCCCTGCAACTATGGAAGCAACCTTGGATGGCGGAAAATGCTATGGACTGTCCCTGCCTTCCTTTGAGGGATGACCGTTGTCTTCGACCGTTCAACCTTGGCCAGCATGGTTTTAGATGGCACCACAAAAGTGATAGTCTCCCAGGTATGCTACCTGGTCAAAAAAGCACGCTAAAGTCGAAGTGTTGGCCTACGGGTTTCGGCCCAAGGGTGCATAACAGACACACCGCAATGACATCTGAAAAAACACTCCGGATGAACGAAAAGAAGAAACGTTTTCCTTGGTGTGATTGAGTTTACCAGGCTTCACTGCCATAATGAAGAGTGCTAAGGAGGCAGACTTGATAGACACGAACTTTTGTTTTGGCGCCCAGTCTCTTTTTGTTAACCTGTTTCATGTTGTTACTGCCTTACCAATCCTGATGTTGATTTCCTTATCTAGGGATAATTTGCTATTAACCTCTGATCCTAGATATGTAAAATGGTCTACTATCCCCAATTCAGCGTAGTCAATAAAGATTGATGGCATACCATATGCAACTTGTGACATAATCTGTGTCTTACTGTTTTGCTACTCGTTAAACTAAATCCAAAACAACCATTAGAGAATTCAGATAGTAGACATAATCGTGCTCGGAGTGGGTCGTAACTGCAGCATCATCTGCAAACAGTAACTCTCTGATCAGTACCCTCCTAATTTTGGTCTTGGCCTTCAATGTCTGAGCGTTGTAGAGGCCGCCATCTGAGCATGAGTGAATGTATATACAATCATCGTGATCACGAAAAGCCACCATCATGATCACGAAAGGCATATTTCAGTAGAAGTATATTCCAAAGAGGGTGGGAGCGTATATGTAACAGGGTAGCTCATATTGATGATGTAGTAATAGTGACTTAATGAACCCATGGGTGTATAGTTATAGGTTGACAAATCACAGATAAAGGGAAAGACGCTTTCTTCCCACCCGCTGTGCTCGAGAACGCACGAAAAGGTTTTTACGCAAGAGATGTAATGACGAAGATAGACAACAACAACAAGGACAATTGGATTTTACTTGTCGACAATGACAGTTTTAGCCCAGTCTTCATCGGGAATAGACGTATTTTAAGATTCACTGAAGGGATTGGCAACATTAGGAGTGAGTGGACTATGGAATAGCCAAGTGATTGAATGTTATTTGCGGAGTATCATTTTAGATACATTTGGATGATGTGAAATCTCGGTATTCGATGGCATGTGAATTGCAGATGGAATACGTTGTTTTACAAAAGGTTTTATTGAGAATAGAGAATGCACGGTTAAGCGAAAGGATTAAACATTCTTACCTCATAGCATGGAAGGACATCAGTTTAAGTATACACAACTCTATAGGCTAGGGGGAATACCTGTTTAGCTTCCTTATCAGGTTAACTTGAAACCATGGAAGAAGGTGGTGGACTCAGTTTGTGTGTATCAGAGACATGATGAACAGTTACAATTATTACCAATAAACACTCATCCTTCTTTGATTAGTGTCTTGCATAGAACATAATCGTATGACAGTCACCAATGAGGAACCCGCAGAGAGGTAAAGAAATTCCAATGAACCAACACGTGAGGAAAAGGCAATGGAGTTGATAGGAAACACATTGATGAAACCTATTAATAATATAACTAGAAAGTAATTCCTCTGGAAGCCAATGGGAAACTTAAATAAAGAGTGACCTAAAACAAACGTAGAAGAGAATTAGAAACTAAACTTAATAATATGAGGACATAGAATAAGCCGGAGGTGACAGAAATGGATAGTTCCGACAGGGGGGGATTAGCATACGTTGGTTGAGGGAATATGCGCCTGTGGAATATAAATGCCGAAGAACATGAAGAAGAAGAGATGAAGAAGGAGGAGGAGGAACTGGAGGAAGAGGAGTAGGAGGAGAAGGAGGAAGAGGAGGAGAAGAAGAAAAGAAGCTAATTTAGAAAATTATAAAAGAAATCTTACTCTGTAAACAGGAACGTGATGAGCTGTCGTAATAAAGGTCACCAACACAATCACATATGCCTGACGTACAGGTCAAAGTAGATGTACATTCTGTAGCTGAACTGCAGCTCGACCCTGGTGTTTTCTCTGGATTAGGGCACAACAAATAAAACTAGCAAATAAATACACCGCTTGTCATCCAATAGCACATATATTATAGCATACGCGAAATTACACAATTACACAACATATATCAGTGTGGCAAACAATTTGTGAATATCTGGCACAACTTACATTACGACATTTGTCAATAAGGAATGCTCACACCGAAGCAATGCAAGTAGTTCTCAAAGCAAACTATAGGTGCCTTGGAATATATCACTATCATATAACTAGGGCAATAAAACTGAAGAGCATCTCTGACAAAGAAAAACTGATTATTGGTGCCACGGCCTAGACTGCATTGTTAATAGTAATAGAGTAAGTATCCATCCATCATGTGCCATGCCGGTAAGCGTGGGCGGTAATGTTTTGCCATATCACTTGATCACAAGAGTCATGGATCAGCTCCGTGTTTCTGTCTCGACCATGACATGAGGCCAAGCCATCCAGGTATTTGCTTCTAGGTCTTCCCCTTGATCTGTTCCCTTCGACCTTACCAGTTGTCACCAAGTTCTCCAATTCATTTCTTCTCATAACATGCCCAAAATTTTGACCGTCTACGTCTAATGTCTCTAATCAGATTACGATCTTAATTTGTTTCTTGAAGGGCTTGTTCATTGGTCTTTCTGGCTGTCCATGGTATTCTTTGCATTTTCCTCAGAAACCACATTTCTATAGCCATCAGATGTTTTTCAGCTTGACTGCTCATTGGCCAAGCTTCACATCCATATAAAAGTGCAGGTTCTATGTAGCACCTTAACACGCTTTTACTCGTTTCAGATGATATTTTTTATTGGTCAGAATGTTTTTCATCTTGCAAAAGACTACCTTCGCAATGGCAATTCTTGTTCTAATCTCTTTAAGGCATCGCCCATCAGATGTATTGACTATACCGAGATAACTGTACCGATTCTCTTGTTTAAGAAGATGCTCATATACATGTATATTACATATTGGTATTTCCTTCTTTCCAGTGACGACCACAATCTGTATCTTCTTACAATTCTTTTCTAACCCTAGTTGTTCATTGTGTGCAACAACCGCATCTACTAAACGTTGCAGGTCCTGTTCATTGTCTGAAATCTCTTACCCATCTGTAATACACCAATAAAGATGTCCTTTGGTATTCTACAATATCCTTCCATATGGGATACAACCCGGTGCAATGAAATCGACCTTTAAGTGACCCTCATCCATCCTTCTAACGTGTCCTATCCATCTGATTCTACGAAGACTGAGCATGGAACCAACTGTCACACAACCTGGTCTTTCCAATACTTCAGTATTTATGATTTTGTCTTGCCACTTAATACCAAGCATTCTTCGCAGACACAGCAAATTAAAGCTGTTTAAACGTTTTCCTTGGTGTGATTGAGTTTACCAGGCTTCACTGCCATAATGAAGAGTGCTAAGGAGGCAGACTTGATAGACACGAACTTTTGTTTTGGCGCCCAGTCTCTTTTTGTTAACCTGTTTCATGTTGTTACTGCCTTACCAATCCTGATGTTGATTTCCTTATCTAGGGATAATTTGCTATTAACCTCTGATCCTAGATATGTAAAATGGTCTACTATCCCCAATTCAGCGTAGTCAATAAAGATTGATGGCATACCATATGCAACTTGTGACATAATCTGTGTCTTACTGTTTTGCTACTCGTTAAACTAAATCCAAAACAACCATTAGAGAATTCAGATAGTAGACATAATCGTGCTCGGAGTGGGTCGTAACTGCAGCATCATCTGCAAACAGTAACTCTCTGATCAGTACCCTCCTAATTTTGGTCTTGGCCTTCAATGTCTGAGCGTTGTAGAGGCCGCCATCTGAGCATGAGTGAATGTATATACAATCATCGTGATCACGAAAAGCCACCATCATGATCACGAAAGGCATATTTCAGTAGAAGTATATTCCAAAGAGGGTGGGAGCGTATATGTAACAGGGTAGCTCATATTGATGATGTAGTAATAGTGACTTAATGAACCCATGGGTGTGTAGTTATAGGTTGACAAATCACAGATAAAGTGAAAGACGCTTTCTTCCCACCCGCTGTACTCGAGAACGCACGAAAAGGTTTTTACGCAAGAGATGTAATGACGAAGATAGACAACAACAACAAGGACAATTGGATTTTACTTGTCGACAATGACAGTTTTAGCCCAGTCTTCATCGGGAATAGACGTATTTTAAGATTCACTGAAGGGATTGGCAACATTAGGAGTGAGTGGACTATGGAATAGCCAAGTGATTGAATGTTATTTGCGGCGTATCATTTTAGATACATTTGGATGATGTGAAATCTCGGTATTCGATGGCATGTGAATTGCAGATGGAATACGTTGTTTTACAAAAGGTTTGATTGAGAATAGAGAATGCACGGTTAAGCGAAAGGATTAAACATTCTTACCTCATAGCATGGAAGGACATCAGTTTAAGTATGCACAACTCTATAGGCTAGGTGGAATACCTGTTTAGCTTCCTTATCAGGTTAACTTGAAACCATGGAAGAAGGTGGTGGACTCAGTTTGTGTGTATCAGAGACATGACGAACAGTTACAATTATTACCAATAAACACTCATCCTTCTTTGATTAGTGTCTTGCATAGAACAGAATGGTATGACAGTCACCAATGTGGAACCCGCAGAGAGCTAAAGAAATTCCAGTGAAAAAACACGTGAGGAAAAGGCAATGGAGTTGATAGGAAACAAATTGAGGAAACCTGTTAATAATATAACTAGAAAGTAATTCCTCTGGAAGCCAATGGGAAACTTAAATAAAGAGTGACCTAAAACAAACGTAGAAGAGAATTAGAAACTAAACTTAATAATATGAGGACATAGAATAAGCCGGAGGTGACAGAAATGGATAGTTCCGACAGGGGGGGATTAGCATACGTTGGTTGAGGGAATATGCGCCTGTGGAATATAAATGCCGAAGAACATGAAGAAGAAGAGATGAAGAAGGAGGAGGAGGAACTGGAGGAAGAGGAGTAGGAGGAGAAGGAGGAAGAGGAGGAGAAGAAGAAAAGAAGCTAATTTAGAAAATTATAAAAGAAATCTTACTCTGTAAACAGGAACGTGATGAGCTGTCGTAATAAAGGTCACCAACACAATCACATATGCCTGACGTACAGGTCAAAGTAGATGTACATTCTGTAGCTGAACTGCAGCTCGACCCTGGTGTTTTCTCTGGATTAGGGCACAACAAATAAAACTAGCAAATAAATACACCGCTTGTCATCCAATAGCACATATATTATAGCATACGCGAAATTACACAATTACACAACATATATCAGTGTGGCAAACAATTTGTGAATATCTGGCACAACTTACATTACGACATTTGTCAATAAGGAATGCTCACACCGAAGCAATGCAAGTAGTTCTCAAAGCAAACTATAGGTGCCTTGGAATATATCACTATCATATAACTAGGGCAATAAAACTGAAGAGCATCTCTGACAAAGAAAAACTGATTATTGGTGCCACGGCCTAGACTGCATTGTTAATAGTAATAGAGTAAGTATCCATCCATCATGTGCCATGCCGGTAAGCGTGGGCGGTAATGTTTTGCCATATCACTTGATCACAAGAGTCATGGATCAGCTCCGTGTTTCTGTCTCGACCATGACATGAGGCCAAGCCATCCAGGTATTTGCTTCTAGGTCTTCCCCTTGATCTGTTCCCTTCGACCTTACCAGTTGTCACCAAGTTCTCCAATTCATTTCTTCTCATAACATGCCCAAAATTTTGACCGTCTACGTCTAATGTCTCTAATCAGATTACGATCTTAATTTGTTTCTTGAAGGGCTTGTTCATTGGTCTTTCTGGCTGTCCATGGTATTCTTTGCATTTTCCTCAGAAACCACATTTCTATAGCCATCAGATGTTTTTCAGCTTGACTGCTCATTGGCCAAGCTTCACATCCATATAAAAGTGCAGGTTCTATGTAGCACCTTAACACGCTTTTACTCGTTTCAGATGATATTTTTTATTGGTCAGAATGTTTTTCATCTTGCAAAAGACTACCTTCGCAATGGCAATTCTTGTTCTAATCTCTTTAAGGCATCGCCCATCAGATGTATTGACTATACCGAGATAACTGTACCGATTCTCTTGTTTAAGAAGATGCTCATATACATGTATATTACATATTGGTATTTCCTTCTTTCCAGTGACGACCACAATCTGTATCTTCTTACAATTCTTTTCTAACCCTAGTTGTTCATTGTGTGCAACAACCGCATCTACTAAACGTTGCAGGTCCTGTTCATTGTCTGAAATCTCTTACCCATCTGTAATACACCAATAAAGATGTCCTTTGGTATTCTACAATATCCTTCCATATGGGATACAACCCGGTGCAATGAAATCGACCTTTAAGTGACCCTCATCCATCCTTCTAACGTGTCCTATCCATCTGATTCTACGAAGACTGAGCATGGAACCAACTGTCACACAACCTGGTCTTTCCAATACTTCAGTATTTATGATTTTGTCTTGCCACTTAATACCAAGCATTCTTCGCAGACACAGCAAATTAAAGCTGTTTAAACGTTTTCCTTGGTGTGATTGAGTTTACCAGGCTTCACTGCCATAATGAAGAGTGCTAAGGAGGCAGACTTGATAGACACGAACTTTTGTTTTGGCGCCCAGTCTCTTTTTGTTAACCTGTTTCATGTTGTTACTGCCTTACCAATCCTGATGTTGATTTCCTTATCTAGGGATAATTTGCTATTAACCTCTGATCCTAGATATGTAAAATGGTCTACTATCCCCAATTCAGCGTAGTCAATAAAGATTGATGGCATACCATATGCAACTTGTGACATAATCTGTGTCTTACTGTTTTGCTACTCGTTAAACTAAATCCAAAACAACCATTAGAGAATTCAGATAGTAGACATAATCGTGCTCGGAGTGGGTCGTAACTGCAGCATCATCTGCAAACAGTAACTCTCTGATCAGTACCCTCCTAATTTTGGTCTTGGCCTTCAATGTCTGAGCGTTGTAGAGGCCGCCATCTGAGCATGAGTGAATGTATATACAATCATCGTGATCACGAAAAGCCACCATCATGATCACGAAAGGCATATTTCAGTAGAAGTATATTCCAAAGAGGGTGGGAGCGTATATGTAACAGGGTAGCTCATATTGATGATGTAGTAATAGTGACTTAATGAACCCATGGGTGTGTAGTTATAGGTTGACAAATCACAGATAAAGTGAAAGACGCTTTCTTCCCACCCGCTGTACTCGAGAACGCACGAAAAGGTTTTTACGCAAGAGATGTAATGACGAAGATAGACAACAACAACAAGGACAATTGGATTTTACTTGTCGACAATGACAGTTTTAGCCCAGTCTTCATCGGGAATAGACGTATTTTAAGATTCACTGAAGGGATTGGCAACATTAGGAGTGAGTGGACTATGGAATAGCCAAGTGATTGAATGTTATTTGCGGCGTATCATTTTAGATACATTTGGATGATGTGAAATCTCGGTATTCGATGGCATGTGAATTGCAGATGGAATACGTTGTTTTACAAAAGGTTTGATTGAGAATAGAGAATGCACGGTTAAGCGAAAGGATTAAACATTCTTACCTCATAGCATGGAAGGACATCAGTTTAAGTATGCACAACTCTATAGGCTAGGTGGAATACCTGTTTAGCTTCCTTATCAGGTTAACTTGAAACCATGGAAGAAGGTGGTGGACTCAGTTTGTGTGTATCAGAGACATGACGAACAGTTACAATTATTACCAATAAACACTCATCCTTCTTTGATTAGTGTCTTGCATAGAACAGAATGGTATGACAGTCACCAATGTGGAACCCGCAGAGAGCTAAAGAAATTCCAGTGAAAAAACACGTGAGGAAAAGGCAATGGAGTTGATAGGAAACAAATTGAGGAAACCTGTTAATAATATAACTAGAAAGTAATTCCTCTGGAAGCCAATGGGAAACTTAAATAAAGAGTGACCTAAAACAAACGTAGAAGAGAATTAGAAACTAAACTTAATAATATGAGGACATAGAATAAGCCGGAGGTGACAGAAATGGATAGTTCCGACAGGGGGGGATTAGCATACGTTGGTTGAGGGAATATGCGCCTGTGGAATATAAATGCCGAAGAACATGAAGAAGAAGAGATGAAGAAGGAGGAGGAGGAACTGGGGGAAGAGGAGGAGGAGGAGAAGGAGGAAGAGGAGGAGAAGAAGAAGAGAAGCTCATTTAGACAATTATAAAAGAAATCTTACTCTGTAAACAGGAACGTGATGAGCTGTCGTAATAAAGGTCACCAACACAATCACATATGCCTGACGTACAGGTCAAAGTAGATGTACATTCTGTAGCTGAACTGCAGCTCGACCCTGGTGTTTTCTCTGGATTAGGGCACAACAAATAAAACTAGCAAATAAATACACCGCTTGTCATCCAATAGCACATATATTATAGCATACGCGAAATTACACAATTACACAACATATATCAGTGTGGCAAACAATTTGTGAATATCTGGCACAACTTACATTACGATATTTGTCAATAAGGAATGCTCACACCGAAGCAATGCAAGTAGTTCTCAAAGCAAACTATAGGTGCCTTGGAATATATCACTATCATATAACTAGGGCAATAAAACTGAAGAGCATCTCTGACAAAGAAAAACTGATTATTGGTGCCACGGCCTAGACTGCATTGTTAATAGTAATAGAGTAAGTATCTATCCATCATTGTGCCATGCCGGTAAGCGTGGGCGGTAATGTTTTGCCATATCACTTGATCACAAGAGTCATGGATCAGCTCCGTGTTTCTGTCTCGACCATGACACGTGGCCAAGCCATCCAGGTATTTGCTTCTAGGTCTTCCCCTTGATCTGTTCCCTTCGATCTTACCAGTTGTCACCAAGTTCTCCAATTCATTTCTTCTCATAACATGCCCAAAATTTTGACCGTCTACATCTAATGTCTCTAATCAGATTACGATCTTCATTTGTTTCTTGAAGGGCTTGTTCATTGGTCTTTCTGGCTGCCCGTGGTATTCTTTGCATTTTCCTCAGAAACCACATTTCTACAGCCATCAGATGTTTTTTCAGCTTGACTGCTCATTGTCCAAGCTTCACATCCATACAAAAGTACAGGTTCTATGTAGCACCTTAACACTCTTTTTCTCGTTTCAATTGACATCTTTTTATTGTTCAGTACGTTTCATCTTGCTAAAGGCTACTTTTGCCATGGCGATTCTTGTTCTAATCTCTTCAAGGTATCTCCCATCAGATGTTATGACTGTTCCAAGATAATTGTACCCATTCACTTGTTGAAGAATATTCCCATTTACTTTTATATTACATTGTGGTATTTCGTTCTTCCTAGTGACGACTATAATCTGTGTCTTTTTACTATTTAATTCTAACCCTAGTTATTCACTGTGTGTAACAACCGCATCTATTAAATGTTACAGGTCCTGGTCATTGTCTGCAATCAAAACTGTATCATCTTCATATCTAATATTATTGATATTATTGTTGGGATGGATGTTATTGATATGTATGGGTGTATGGAGATGTGTGGATAGTTTGGGGAAGCATGTGTGGGTGGCGGGTTTGTGTGGGTAGGGGATGTGTATGGGTGGATTTGGGATGTAAGGGCGATTGGGGAGAAGTGTATGATGTGTGGGTTTGGGATATGTGTGTGGTGTGTTGGTGGGAGATGTGTGCATGGTGTGTGGTTTGGGGATATGATTATGGTAGCATGGATGAGGATATGTGTGTGTGTGGGGGCTGTGTGTGTTGTGGGGGTGTGTGTAATGGGTGCGGGGAATGTGTTATGGGTGGACGATATGTGTGGGTGAGTAGGGGATGTGTGGTGGTTGGGGGAATTATGTGTGGATCGTGGGGTGTGTGGGTGGGTAATGTGTGCGTGACTGGGGAATGTGTGGATTGGAGTGTGCGAGTTGCTTAGGGATGTGTTGGTGGGTGAGGCATGTGTATGTGTCGGGGTGAGATGCGTGAGTGGTTGGAGGATGTGTGTGGTTAGGGGTATTGTGATCGAGAGATTTTGGTTGAGGGTGGGTGGGTGAGGGTGTGTGGGTGCGTAGTGGAAGTTGTGTGGGTGAGTGAGTGTGTGTTGGTGGATGGGTGGGGAATATGTGTGTGGGTGAGCAGAGGTGTGTTGTGTCTTGGTTGGGGATCTGTGTGTGGTGTGTGGGTGGGGTATGTGTGTGTGGGTGCGGAATTTGTGTGGTGTGTGAGTGGGGGTATGTGGGGTGGGTGTGTGAGTGTGGGTGTGTGAGTGTGGGTGGGGATATTGTGTGGTATGTGGGTGGGGGATATGTGTATGGTGTGTAGGTGGGGATGTGTGGTGGTATGTGTTTGTAGGATGTGTTGGTGAGTGTCAACGTCTCATAAATACAGGTAATCTTAGCTCGTCATCTTAATTATGACAGTGAGTCTTTCTGTTATCAGATATCAGTTATCAGTTGGGGTATCTTCATTGCACTCCGGACAGGTCCATAGGTGCTCAGATCCTCCCCCCAGCATATGCATCAGCGTCCGGTGGCTAATAGTGCCAGTTCTGTGTTGGTTGACGAGGCACCTCGTTTTCCCGATGTACCTCGCGTGTCTGGCCGTGCCTATTCTTACTCCCAAGTCTTTCATCCTGGACAGCGATGTGGATTCACTGATGTCAAAGTCCTCAGTTCTCGCCATATCTTTGAGGACGTTAATAACATAGGCACGATCCATGGGCTGGCAATCTACAGGGGGTGCAGAGCCAGCCAGTTTATCAGCTCGTTATTTTCCCTCGATTCCCTCATGTCCCGGGACGAAGATGAAGGTGACTTTACGGACAACAGACTTCCGCAGCGACTCAGTCCACTGTCTACGTACAGATCCAGCTTCGACCTTCTGAATCATGCTCATTGAGTCACTTAGTACACACAAGTTGGTATAATGCTGTGATTCCAGCCATATGAAAGCCTGTGTAACTGTCATCACCTCCATCGTCATGCTGCTCGTGGTATAGAGTGGGCACCACTGGATTCTTGAACGGTTTGGTTCGGCCCGCTGAACGGGCTGTAAATGCCCACGCACTTCCCTGCTACTTTACAAAAGACCCATCTGTATAGATCAGCACTTCGGGGCTATAGATGAGCGCGTTGACATCTGCATTGACAGCGGCAGGGTTCTGCTCTCTGCAACGTCTGTCGAGTGTGGTGATGCAGGAGAAAGAGTACTTAAAATCTGGAGGCACCGGCACCCATTCCTTGCCGGGGTTGATACTGGTAAGACTGCAGACCTATCTGACGACATCTTCCGCCCGTTCCATCCATGATTTGCCTCTCTTTAGCCTGTCACCCTTTTCTCTGAATATAGCGTCTTTCTACATGCACTCAGTGAAATATCAAACAGCCGCATGTAGGATAATCCTATTTATTCAGGCAAAACGTTAGCATCGTGACATGAATATATATATTATCACATTACACACAAATGGTATCACAATCTTCTGTCTACAATAATAGCAAATCACACTCAGCCGTAGCACTCATCCATGCGCTCATAATACAGTTCACTCTCATTCCCCGCACTTAATAACTCGCTACTATATTCGCTCAGCAAGGCTAGCTTTCACACCGACATTTAATACACTCTCCCGCGCAATCGCACACGTCTTTCCTCTATCACGGCCAGTCCCAGTATGAGCCTTCTGGTGTTTGGTCTGATAGTCACGTGGTGCTTGACAGGGTGTCCCCTGTGATAGTCGTGCTGCGTCGGTTGTCTCGTAGTACTAGGTGTCCGGTCTTGTTGACTCAGGTCCTTCAGTGCAAGGTTGCACTGTCCGTCAAGGACGTAGTCCCGTCTATGTCACTGTGTCCTTTTTATAATCTTGTGTCCTGTTTATAGCTGGGTCATGTTGTCCCGTCTATGTCCTATTTATGACATCTCTATTTTTCTGTCTATGACATCTATATTGTCCTGTCTATGACATCTCCATTGTCCTGTCTATGACGTATCTATTGTCCTGTCTATGTCCTCATCCGCACACCCCAACACGCTGACAGTGAGGGATATGTGTGTGTGTGTGTGTGTGTGTGTGTGTGTGGTGCGTGGGTTGGTAATATTGCGTAGTAGGGGATGTATGTGATGTGCTCGTGGGAGATGTGTGTGGTGGGGGTTTTGGTTAGGGCATGTGTGGGTGGGTGGAGGATGTATGTGTAGTGGTGGGGTGTGTGTGAGTGGATTGGGGATGTATAGGTGGTTAGGGAGATGTGTGTGTGTGGGTAGGGAGATGTCAGTTGGTGGGGATGTATGTGTATGTTTTGATCATGTGTGAGTGGATGTTCGATGCGTGAGTTGATGGGGAATGTGTGTGCGTGGGTGGGGAATATGTGGTCGATGGAGGTGTGGCTGGGGGATGGGTGGTTGGAGGTGTATGTGGGGAGAGAATGTGTGGGATAGGATGTGTATATAGGTGGGCGCTGGATGTGTGGGTTGGTGGGGGATGTTTGTGGGTGGCTAGTGTGTTTGGGTTGGGGGAACAGGTGAGGGCATTGTGTGTGGGTGGGGGATGTGCGGGAGGGGGATGGGTCATTTGGTGTGGTATATATGTGTCCCTGGGTGTGTGTGTGTGTGTGGGTAGGTGGAGTGTGTGTTTGGGTCTGGTAATGCATGGGTAGGTTTGAGATGGGCCTCATAACATGGTAATTTGCCTTGTTTATGTATACAACATTCATTTCACAATGTTTATTTTTCTTCCACTGTGAATGTATAATGCTCTTGAGGAACGTAAGATTAGTGATTGGAAGGGCCGAATGTAAGACGGGCCTGCATGCCCAATCTGTGACCCTTTTAAAATAAAGTTGATTTGATTTTGATTTGATGCATCATCCCCCAATGTTAATTCCTTCCATATCTTCAATATTTCTGAAAATACTTTCACTATACAGGGAAAATAGATCTGGAGACATTACACATCCTGTCTCACACCTCTCTTAATAGGCAGATTTTTTTTTTTTTTTTAGCATATCCTCTACAGGACTTAGCTGTCAACACCAGCATCTTTCAGCTGTATGTTGATCTCTTGGCAAGATTACGCTCAGTAGTTTGCCATTGCTTTCTGAGCGGCCGGCTCAGTATCCCGCTAGTCACGAGCGGGGGTCGAACCGCCTCAGCTCTCGCTCCGCTACGAGATTCTGCGTGATAAACGGGATTACAGAGAGAAAGTGTTGTAACCCCACAGCCAGAGAGACCGGCAGGCTGATATTGGCCTACTTCATTATCAACTCTTATGGTAGCTTATTGTTTCCATTATATATTTTTTACAAGTCTAAGATCTTTTCCATCAATTTGTAGATCTTCAAGCATCCTTATCATGTTGACATGAATCACTTTATCGAAAGCCTTTGTGTAGTCAATAAAGCAAAGATGTAGATCTTTGTTTACTTCTATAGAACGTTCGATTACGGTTCTCAGTATATACACACCATTTACTGTACCCTTGCCTTCTACAAACCCACATTGTTCTTCTCCTATTTCAGGTTGTATTTTCCTGTTAACTCATTGCATGATAATTCTTAGCATAATCTTCGTGATGTGACTCATACTAATTGTTCGATGTTGATCACATTCCAAGGCTCCTGATTTCTTTGGGATTGCAATAAATACAGAATTACATAATTGATGAGGTATATTTCCAGTATCATATATTGTAATAAGCAGACTGGTAACTTAGTCTATTCCATATTCTTCTAAAGCATTAATTATTTCTGTTGTGATGCTGTCTGAACCGGTGTCTTGCCAGATTTCATATGGTTAAGAGCATTCTGAACCTCCATCTTCAGAATTGCTGGTCCTTCATTATTATGTTGAACCATATACTGTTCGTCTCTGTTATCATCATAAAGGTGTAAGATCTGATCTTTTTCTATTATGACGCTTCCATCTTTTGTCTTTAGGCAGCCAGTTGATGTACATGTTCTTTGATTAGTAAGCTCCTGAATTCTTTTGTGCATTAGTTTCACATTTTTACTGTTGTGTTGTTTTTCAATTTCTCTGCATTTTTTCTCAAGCCATGTTTCTTTTGCCTCCTTACATAAGGTTCCGACTTTTCTATAACTGCTGACTTTGCTGTGAATTTCTTCATATTTGGCAGGATTATTTTTGTTCTGTTTTCTTGTTTCCATTTGTTGTAAAATTCTTCTGTCATTCATGTCTAACGGCCCACTTTCTTTAATTTTGGAATGGTTTTTTTCTGCTGCACAACTGATTGAATTCTTCAGCATTTCCCATTGATCATCCACATCTTGAAATAGGATCTATAGATCAGACAATAAATCAAATTTGTTCTTTACTTCTATGTTAAAATTATCTTGTATGTCTTTGTCAGTTTTCAATTTGAACTAGTCGTATTTAGGGTTTACTGCTGTATACTTGACTTTCTTTAACTTTACCCTCAGTGTGCCTGTAATTAATCTGTGATCACTGTAACAGTCTGCATTTGGAACTGTGTTTACGACTGTTAACGCATTTCGAAACCTTCTGCTAATCAAGATGTAATCTATCTGGTTTTTAATCCTGCTGTCTGGACTCCTCCATGTCCATAATCTTCTAGGATGATGTTTAAACCAGGTGTTTCCTACAATAATTTCTTGTTCTTTTGCCCATTCTACAAGTCTGTATCTACTTATTCTATCTATTAAACATGTCAAAAATACATTTTAGTACGTAAAGTAGAGTAGAGTAAGAGTCGAGTCGAGTAAGTATATAGAGTTAATTCATCTTGGAAGTAATGGTTTGTCTCAGGCCACATGTCAGTACCTGTGGGTTGAAAAGGTTACTGTTTAAAGTCCAGGATGCATGTGGACGACCCACTCTGACAATCAATAGGTAGTTAAGATTAGCACAATTAGAAATACAGGTTTATGTATTACATTTGATACTTAAATAACAGGTGTTATACTTTATGGGTAGTTGCTGATGAGGACAAATAAGTGTAGTATGTGGTGGCTGAAGCAGAAAACTATAAACCATATGATCAAGACACGTTATGATACATTATGTTTTAGGACATATAAGAATATTATAAGTTGAAGGAATCACGTCCTTGAGGAAACGAGAACCTTTCAGACAGATAATTGATGCCTAAGTTCTAGCCATGCTGTGTGACAGGCACACCACAAATAACAAAATACGTCTACATGGGTAGAGATTATGAAGCCCTTTTAGTCGTGGTGTGATCTGAACTCAAGTTCATTAGAATGGGATTTTAGAGATAGCAGAACGGAATGCCATGTGCCAACAGCTATGGAGCATATACAATAATGTATTTTTGACATGTTTAAAAGGTAGAATAATCTCACTATGTTTAAGTAGTATGTCAGTTAAGTAAAGAATTGTTTGATGTGTGTAGGACACAGGCACAGATGGAGAATTTGTTTCAGTAAATATTTTCAGAAGTTGTACACACGAGAAGAAAAGTAATTTATTGACATGTGAGATGCATCATAGTTGGAGGAAAAGAACTGTACACGTATATATAATCAATCAAGACATAATTTCCAGTATGGGATTTTTCTTATTTGTGTGTTCTACACGAATAAGAGAATATATGACATTCACCTAGTATGTGAAAATAGCCAAGTGTTGATTAACTTCTGTGTTGTAATGCATATATGAATTTGGCTGAACTGGTATTTGAAATGCGGTGTTAGTGATTTCAAGCTATGAGTATTTGGGCTATATGGTTTTCTGTGATATTGTTAGAGAGGTATATTGTTAACAATTTTTCTGAATTCTGAATTGCACCAAGTGAAGAAGAAACAAGATGAACTCATGACATACATACCAAAGTATTGTTGTCAAATATTCAGATAATATAAACATGGCCGATAGTAGACATTATATAGCGAGCAATATTATCGCAGTAACTGGAACTGTGTTTTAAGCAACAGCAATGTTAAAGCCAGAGATGTTTAAGTGCACCTAGTTTCCAAATGATGACCATAAATTGCGTCTTCTTACCAATTAATTCTAACCCTAGTTGTTCACTGTGTATAACAACCGCATCTACTAAATGTTGCAGATCCTGTTCACTGTCTGCAATCAATACTGTATCACCCGCATATCTAATGTTGTTTTTGTTACGTCTCCCAATGACGATTCCTTTCATATATTTTACATTTCTGAAAATATTTTCACTGCACAGGGAGAAAATATCCGTTGACATTCACATCTCTGTCTCATACCTCTATTAATAGACTGATATTGACCTACTTCATTATCAATTCTGATGGCAACTTGTTGTTTTCTATACGTTTTCACTAGTCTAAGTTCTTTCCAATCAATTTGAAGACCTGGAAGCATCTCCATCATGTTGACATTCTTACTTTATCGACAGCCTTTTGTAGTCAATATAGTGAAGATGTAGTTTACTTTTAAAGAACGGTCAATTAATGTTCTCAGTATATAGACAACATTTACTGTACTCTTGCTTTCCACAAACCCACATTGTTCTTCTCCTATGTCGGGTTGTATTTTCTTCCTAACTCGTAGCATGATAATTCTAAACACAATCTTCGTGATGTAGCTCATTATTCTAATTGTTCGATGTTGGTCACATTTATAGGCTCCTAATTCCTTTGAGATTGCAATAAATATAAAATTATATAATTCAGGAGGTAAATCTCCAGTATCATATATTGTGTTCATCAGTTTGGTGACCTGGTCTATTCCATATTCTTATAGGGCTAAGTGATTGAATGTTATTTGCGGCGTATCATTTTAGATACATTTGGATGATGTGAAATCTCGGTATTCGATGGCATGTGAATTGCAGATGGAATACGTTGTTTTACAAAAGGTTTGATTGAGAATAGAGAATGCACGGTTAAGCGAAAGGATTAAACATTCTTACCTCATAGCATGGAAGGACATCAGTTTAAGTATGCACAACTCTATAGGCTAGGTGGAATACCTGTTTAGCTTCCTTATCAGGTTAACTTGAAACCATGGAAGAAGGTGGTGGACTCAGTTTGTGTGTATCAGAGACATGACGAACAGTTACAATTATTACCAATAAACACTCATCCTTCTTTGATTAGTGTCTTGCATAGAACAGAATGGTATGACAGTCACCAATGTGGAACCCGCAGAGAGCTAAAGAAATTCCAGTGAAAAAACACGTGAGGAAAAGGCAATGGAGTTGATAGGAAACAAATTGAGGAAACCTGTTAATAATATAACTAGAAAGTAATTCCTCTGGAAGCCAATGGGAAACTTAAATAAAGAGTGACCTAAAACAAACGTAGAAGAGAATTAGAAACTAAACTTAATAATATGAGGACATAGAATAAGCCGGAGGTGACAGAAATGGATAGTTCCGACAGGGGGGGATTAGCATACGTTGGTTGAGGGAATATGCGCCTGTGGAATATAAATGCCGAAGAACATGAAGAAGAAGAGATGAAGAAGGAGGAGGAGGAACTGGGGGAAGAGGAGGAGGAGGAGAAGGAGGAAGAGGAGGAGAAGAAGAAGAGAAGCTCATTTAGACAATTATAAAAGAAATCTTACTCTGTAAACAGGAACGTGATGAGCTGTCGTAATAAAGGTCACCAACACAATCACATATGCCTGACGTACAGGTCAAAGTAGATGTACATTCTGTAGCTGAACTGCAGCTCGACCCTGGTGTTTTCTCTGGATTAGGGCACAACAAATAAAACTAGCAAATAAATACACCGCTTGTCATCCAATAGCACATATATTATAGCATACGCGAAATTACACAATTACACAACATATATCAGTGTGGCAAACAATTTGTGAATATCTGGCACAACTTACATTACGATATTTGTCAATAAGGAATGCTCACACCGAAGCAATGCAAGTAGTTCTCAAAGCAAACTATAGGTGCCTTGGAATATATCACTATCATATAACTAGGGCAATAAAACTGAAGAGCATCTCTGACAAAGAAAAACTGATTATTGGTGCCACGGCCTAGACTGCATTGTTAATAGTAATAGAGTAAGTATCTATCCATCATGTGCCATGCCGGTAAGCGTGGGCGGTAATGTTTTGCCATATCACTTGATCACAAGAGTCATGGATCAGCTCCGTGTTTCTGTCTCGACCATGACACGTGGCCAAGCCATCCAGGTATTTGCTTCTAGGTCTTCCCCTTGATCTGTTCCCTTCGATCTTACCAGTTGTCACCAAGTTCTCCAATTCATTTCTTCTCATAACATGCCCAAAATTTTGACCGTCTACATCTAATGTCTCTAATCAGATTACGATCTTCATTTGTTTCTTGAAGGGCTTGTTCATTGGTCTTTCTGGCTGCCCGTGGTATTCTTTGCATTTTCCTCAGAAACCACATTTCTACAGCCATCAGATGTTTTTTCAGCTTGACTGCTCATTGTCCAAGCTTCACATCCATACAAAAGTACAGGTTCTATGTAGCACCTTAACACTCTTTTTCTCGTTTCAATTGACATCTTTTTATTGTTCAGTACGTTTCATCTTGCTAAAGGCTACTTTTGCCATGGCGATTCTTGTTCTAATCTCTTCAAGGTATCTCCCATCAGATGTTATGACTGTTCCAAGATAATTGTACCCATTCACTTGTTGAAGAATATTCCCATTTACTTTTATATTACATTGTGGTATTTCGTTCTTCCTAGTGACGACTATAATCTGTGTCTTTTTACTATTTAATTCTAACCCTAGTTATTCACTGTGTGTAACAACCGCATCTATTAAATGTTACAGGTCCTGGTCATTGTCTGCAATCAAAACTGTATCATCTTCATATCTAATATTATTGATATTATTGTTGGGATGGATGTTATTGATATGTATGGGTGTATGGAGATGTGTGGATAGTTTGGGGAAGCATGTGTGGGTGGCGGGTTTGTGTGGGTAGGGGATGTGTATGGGTGGATTTGGGATGTAAGGGCGATTGGGGAGAAGTGTATGATGTGTGGGTTTGGGATATGTGTGTGGTGTGTTGGTGGGAGATGTGTGCATGGTGTGTGGTTTGGGGATATGATTATGGTAGCATGGATGAGGATATGTGTGTGTGTGGGGGCTGTGTGTGTTGTGGGGGTGTGTGTAATGGGTGCGGGGAATGTGTTATGGGTGGACGATATGTGTGGATGAGTAGGGGATGTGTGGTGGTTGGGGGAATTATGTGTGGATCGTGGGGTGTGTGGGTGGGTAATGTGTGCGTGACTGGGGAATGTGTGGATTGGAGTGTGCGAGTTGCTTAGGGATGTGTTGGTGGGTGAGGCATGTGTATGTGTCGGGGTGAGATGCGTGAGTGGTTGGAGGATGTGTGTGGTTAGGGGTATTGTGATCGAGAGATTTTGGTTGAGGGTGGGTGGGTGAGGGTGTGTGGGTGCGTAGTGGAAGTTGTGTGGGTGAGTGAGTGTGTGTTGGTGGATGGGTGGGGAATATGTGTGTGGGTGAGCAGAGGTGTGTTGTGTCTTGGTTGGGGATCTGTGTGTGGTGTGTGGGTGGGGTATGTGTGTGTGGGTGCGGAATTTGTGTGGTGTGTGAGTGGGGGTATGTGGGGTGGGTGTGTGAGTGTGGGTGTGTGAGTGTGGGTGGGGATATTGTGTGGTATGTGGGTGGGGGATATGTGTATGGTGTGTAGGTGGGGATGTGTGGTGGTATGTGTTTGTAGGATGTGTTGGTGAGTGTCAACGTCTCATAAATACAGGTAATCTTAGCTCGTCATCTTAATTATGACAGTGAGTCTTTCTGTTATCAGATATCAGTTATCAGTTGGGGTATCTTCATTGCACTCCGGACAGGTCCATAGGTGCTCAGATCCTCCCCCCAGCATATGCATCAGCGTCCGGTGGCTAATAGTGCCAGTTCTGTGTTGGTTGACGAGGCACCTCGTTTTCCCGATGTACCTCGCGTGTCTGGCCGTGCCTATTCTTACTCCCAAGTCTTTCATCCTGGACAGCGATGTGGATTCACTGATGTCAAAGTCCTCAGTTCTCGCCATATCTTTGAGGACGTTAATAACATAGGCACGATCCATGGGCTGGCAATCTACAGGGGGTGCAGAGCCAGCCAGTTTATCAGCTCGTTATTTTCCCTCGATTCCCTCATGTCCCGGGACGAAGATGAAGGTGACTTTACGGACAACAGACTTCCGCAGCGACTCAGTCCACTGTCTACGTACAGATCCAGCTTCGACCTTCTGAATCATGCTCATTGAGTCACTTAGTACACACACGTTGGTATAATGCTGTGATTCCAGCCATATGAAAGCCTGTGTAACTGTCATCACCTCCATCGTCATGCTGCTCGTGGTATAGAGTGGGCACCACTGGATTCTTGAACGGTTTGGTTCGGCCCGCTGAACGGGCTGTAAATGCCCACGCACTTCCCTGCTACTTTACAAAAGACCCATCTGTATAGATCAGCACTTCGGGGCTATAGATGAGCGCGTTGACATCTGCATTGACAGCGGCAGGGTTCTGCTCTCTGCAACGTCTGTCGAGTGTGGTGATGCAGGAGAAAGAGTACTTAAAATCTGGAGGCACCGGCACCCATTCCTTGCCGGGGTTGATACTGGTAAGACTGCAGACCTATCTGACGACATCTTCCGCCCGTTCCATCCATGATTTGCCTCTCTTTAGCCTGTCACCCTTTTCTCTGAATATAGCGTCTTTCTACATGCACTCAGTGAAATATCAAACAGCCGCATGTAGGATAATCCTATTTATTCAGGCAAAACGTTAGCATCGTGACATGAATATATATATTATCACATTACACACAAATGGTATCACAATCTTCTGTCTACAATAATAGCAAATCACACTCAGCCGTAGCACTCATCCATGCGCTCATAATACAGTTCACTCTCATTCCCCGCACTTAATAACTCGCTACTATATTCGCTCAGCAAGGCTAGCTTTCACACCGACATTTAATACACTCTCCCGCCCAATCGCACACGTCTTTCCTCTATCACGGCCAGTCCCAGTATGAGCCTTCTGGTGTTTGGTCTGATAGTCACGTGGTGCTTGACAGGGTGTCCCCTGTGATAGTCGTGCTGCGTCGGTTGTCTCGTAGTACTAGGTGTCCGGTCTTGTTGACTCAGGTCCTTCAGTGCAAGGTTGCACTGTCCGTCAAGGACGTAGTCCCGTCTATGTCACTGTGTCCTTTTTATAATCTTGTGTCCTGTTTATAGCTGGGTCATGTTGTCCCGTCTATGTCCTATTTATGACATCTCTATTTTTCTGTCTATGACATCTATATTGTCCTGTCTATGACATCTCCATTGTCCTGTCTATGACGTATCTATTGTCCTGTCTATGTCCTCATCCGCACACCCCAACACGCTGACAGTGAGGGATATGTGTGTGTGTGTGTGTGTGTGTGTGTGTGGTGCGTGGGTTGGTAATATTGCGTAGTAGGGGATGTATGTGATGTGCTCGTGGGAGATGTGTGTGGTGGGGGTTTTGGTTAGGGCATGTGTGGGTGGGTGGAGGATGTATGTGTAGTGGTGGGGTGTGTGTGAGTGGATTGGGGATGTATAGGTGGTTAGGGAGATGTGTGTGTGTGGGTAGGGAGATGTCAGTTGGTGGGGATGTATGTGTATGTTTTGATCATGTGTGAGTGGATGTTCGATGCGTGAGTTGATGGGGAATGTGTGTGCGTGGGTGGGGAATATGTGGTCGATGGAGGTGTGGCTGGGGGATGGGTGGTTGGAGGTGTATGTGGGGAGAGAATGTGTGGGATAGGATGTGTATATAGGTGGGCGCTGGATGTGTGGGTTGGTGGGGGATGTTTGTGGGTGGCTAGTGTGTTTGGGTTGGGGGAACAGGTGAGGGCATTGTGTGTCTGTGGGGGATGTGCGGGAGGGGGATGGGTCATTTGGTGTGGTATATATGTGTCCCTGGGTGTGTGTGTGTGTGTGGGTAGGTGGAGTGTGTGTTTGGGTCTGGTAATGCATGGGTAGGTTTGAGATGGGCCTCATAACATGGTAATTTGCCTTGTTTATGTATACAACATTCATTTCACAATGTTTATTTTTCTTCCACTGTGAATGTATAATGCTCTTGAGGAACGTAAGATTAGTGATTGGAAGGGCCGAATGTAAGACGGGCCTGCATGCCCAATCTGTGACCCTTTTAAAATAAAGTTGATTTGATTTTGATTTGATGCATCATCCCCCAATGTTAATTCCTTCCATATCTTCAATATTTCTGAAAATACTTTCACTATACAGGGAAAATAGATCTGGAGACATTACACATCCTGTCTCACACCTCTCTTAATAGGCAGATTTTTTTTTTTTTTTTAGCATATCCTCTACAGGACTTAGCTGTCAACACCAGCATCTTTCAGCTGTATGTTGATCTCTTGGCAAGATTACGCTCAGTAGTTTGCCATTGCTTTCTGAGCGGCCGGCTCAGTATCCCGCTAGTCACGAGCGGGGGTCGAACCGCCTCAGCTCTCGCTCCGCTACGAGATTCTGCGTGATAAACGGGATTACAGAGAGAAAGTGTTGTAACCCCACAGCCAGAGAGACCGGCAGGCTGATATTGGCCTACTTCATTATCAACTCTTATGGTAGCTTATTGTTTCCATTATATATTTTTTACAAGTCTAAGATCTTTTCCATCAATTTGTAGATCTTCAAGCATCCTTATCATGTTGACATGAATCACTTTATCGAAAGCCTTTGTGTAGTCAATAAAGCAAAGATGTAGATCTTTGTTTACTTCTATAGAACGTTCGATTACGGTTCTCAGTATATACACACCATTTACTGTACCCTTGCCTTCTACAAACCCACATTGTTCTTCTCCTATTTCAGGTTGTATTTTCCTGTTAACTCATTGCATGATAATTCTTAGCATAATCTTCGTGATGTGACTCATACTAATTGTTCGATGTTGATCACATTCCAAGGCTCCTGATTTCTTTGGGATTGCAATAAATACAGAATTACATAATTGATGAGGTATATTTCCAGTATCATATATTGTAATAAGCAGACTGGTAACTTAGTCTATTCCATATTCTTCTAAAGCATTAATTATTTCTGTTGTGATGCTGTCTGAACCGGTGTCTTGCCAGATTTCATATGGTTAAGAGCATTCTGAACCTCCATCTTCAGAATTGCTGGTCCTTCATTATTATGTTGAACCATATACTGTTCGTCTCTGTTATCATCATAAAGGTGTAAGATCTGATCTTTTTCTATTATGACGCTTCCATCTTTTGTCTTTAGGCAGCCAGTTGATGTACATGTTCTTTGATTAGTAAGCTCCTGAATTCTTTTGTGCATTAGTTTCACATTTTTACTGTTGTGTTGTTTTTCAATTTCTCTGCATTTTTTCTCAAGCCATGTTTCTTTTGCCTCCTTACATAAGGTTCCGACTTTTCTATAACTGCTGACTTTGCTGTGAATTTCTTCATATTTGGCAGGATTATTTTTGTTCTGTTTTCTTGTTTCCATTTGTTGTAAAATTCTTCTGTCATTCATGTCTAACGGCCCACTTTCTTTAATTTTGGAATGGTTTTTTTCTGCTGCACAACTGATTGAATTCTTCAGCATTTCCCATTGATCATCCACATCTTGAAATAGGATCTATAGATCAGACAATAAATCAAATTTGTTCTTTACTTCTATGTTAAAATTATCTTGTATGTCTTTGTCAGTTTTCAATTTGAACTAGTCGTATTTAGGGTTTACTGCTGTATACTTGACTTTCTTTAACTTTACCCTCAGTGTGCCTGTAATTAATCTGTGATCACTGTAACAGTCTGCATTTGGAACTGTGTTTACGACTGTTAACGCATTTCGAAACCGTCTGCTAATCAAGATGTAATCTATCTGGTTTTTAATCCTGCTGTCTGGACTCCTCCATGTCCATAATCTTCTAGGATGATGTTTAAACCAGGTGTTTCCTACAATAATTTCTTGTTCTTTTGCCCATTCTACAAGTCTGTATCTACTTATTCTATCTATTAAACATGTCAAAAATACATTTTAGTACGTAAAGTAGAGTAGAGTAAGAGTCGAGTCGAGTAAGTATATAGAGTTAATTCATCTTGGAAGTAATGGTTTGTCTCAGGCCACATGTCAGTACCTGTGGGTTGAAAAGGTTACTGTTTAAAGTCCAGGATGCATGTGGACGACCCACTCTGACAATCAATAGGTAGTTAAGATTAGCACAATTAGAAATACAGGTTTATGTATTACATTTGATACTTAAATAACAGGTGTTATACTTTATGGGTAGTTGCTGATGAGGACAAATAAGTGTAGTATGTGGTGGCTGAAGCAGAAAACTATAAACCATATGATCAAGACACGTTATGATACATTATGTTTTAGGACATATAAGAATATTATAAGTTGAAGGAATCACGTCCTTGAGGAAACGAGAACCTTTCAGACAGATAATTGATGCCTAAGTTCTAGCCATGCTGTGTGACAGGCACACCACAAATAACAAAATACGTCTACATGGGTAGAGATTATGAAGCCCTTTTAGTCGTGGTGTGATCTGAACTCAAGTTCATTAGAATGGGATTTTAGAGATAGCAGAACGGAATGCCATGTGCCAACAGCTATGGAGCATATACAATAATGTATTTTTGACATGTTTAAAAGGTAGAATAATCTCACTATGTTTAAGTAGTATGTCAGTTAAGTAAAGAATTGTTTGATGTGTGTAGGACACAGGCACAGATGGAGAATTTGTTTCAGTAAATATTTTCAGAAGTTGTACACACGAGAAGAAAAGTAATTTATTGACATGTGAGATGCATCATAGTTGGAGGAAAAGAACTGTACACGTATATATAATCAATCAAGACATAATTTCCAGTATGGGATTTTTCTTATTTGTGTGTTCTACACGAATAAGAGAATATATGACATTCACCTAGTATGTGAAAATAGCCAAGTGTTGATTAACTTCTGTGTTGTAATGCATATATGAATTTGGCTGAACTGGTATTTGAAATGCGGTGTTAGTGATTTCAAGCTATGAGTATTTGGGCTATATGGTTTTCTGTGATATTGTTAGAGAGGTATATTGTTAACAATTTTTCTGAATTCTGAATTGCACCAAGTGAAGAAGAAACAAGATGAACTCATGACATACATACCAAAGTATTGTTGTCAAATATTCATATAATATAAACATGGCCGATAGTAGACATTATATAGCGAGCAATATTATCGCAGTAACTGGAACTGTGTTTTAAGCAACAGCAATGTTAAAGCCAGAGATGTTTAAGTGCACCTAGTTTCCAAATGATGACCATAAATTGCGTCTTCTTACCAATTAATTCTAACCCTAGTTGTTCACTGTGTATAACAACCGCATCTACTAAATGTTGCAGATCCTGTTCACTGTCTGCAATCAATACTGTATCACCCGCATATCTAATGTTGTTTTTGTTACGTCTCCCAATGACGATTCCTTTCATATATTTTACATTTCTGAAAATATTTTCACTGCACAGGGAGAAAATATCCGTTGACATTCACATCTCTGTCTCATACCTCTATTAATAGACTGATATTGACCTACTTCATTATCAATTCTGATGGCAACTTGTTGTTTTCTATACGTTTTCACTAGTCTAAGTTCTTTCCAATCAATTTGAAGACCTGGAAGCATCTCCATCATGTTGACATTCTTACTTTATCGACAGCCTTTTGTAGTCAATATAGTGAAGATGTAGTTTACTTTTAAAGAACGGTCAATTAATGTTCTCAGTATATAGACAACATTTACTGTACTCTTGCTTTCCACAAACCCACATTGTTCTTCTCCTATGTCGGGTTGTATTTTCTTCCTAACTCGTAGCATGATAATTCTAAACACAATCTTCGTGATGTAGCTCATTATTCTAATTGTTCGATGTTGGTCACATTTATAGGCTCCTAATTCCTTTGAGATTGCAATAAATATAAAATTATATAATTCAGGAGGTAAATCTCCAGTATCATATATTGTGTTCATCAGTTTGGTGACCTGGTCTATTCCATATTCTTATAGGGCTAAGTGATTGAATGTTATTTGCGGCGTATCATTTTAGATACATTTGGATGATGTGAAATCTCGGTATTCGATGGCATGTGAATTGCAGATGGAATACGTTGTTTTACAAAAGGTTTGATTGAGAATAGAGAATGCACGGTTAAGCGAAAGGATTAAACATTCTTACCTCATAGCATGGAAGGACATCAGTTTAAGTATGCACAACTCTATAGGCTAGGTGGAATACCTGTTTAGCTTCCTTATCAGGTTAACTTGAAACCATGGAAGAAGGTGGTGGACTCAGTTTGTGTGTATCAGAGACATGACGAACAGTTACAATTATTACCAATAAACACTCATCCTTCTTTGATTAGTGTCTTGCATAGAACAGAATGGTATGACAGTCACCAATGTGGAACCCGCAGAGAGCTAAAGAAATTCCAGTGAAAAAACACGTGAGGAAAAGGCAATGGAGTTGATAGGAAACAAATTGAGGAAACCTGTTAATAATATAACTAGAAAGTAATTCCTCTGGAAGCCAATGGGAAACTTAAATAAAGAGTGACCTAAAACAAACGTAGAAGAGAATTAGAAACTAAACTTAATAATATGAGGACATAGAATAAGCCGGAGGTGACAGAAATGGATAGTTCCGACAGGGGGGGATTAGCATACGTTGGTTGAGGGAATATGCGCCTGTGGAATATAAATGCCGAAGAACATGAAGAAGAAGAGATGAAGAAGGAGGAGGAGGAACTGGGGGAAGAGGAGGAGGAGGAGAAGGAGGAAGAGGAGGAGAAGAAGAAGAGAAGCTCATTTAGACAATTATAAAAGAAATCTTACTCTGTAAACAGGAACGTGATGAGCTGTCGTAATAAAGGTCACCAACACAATCACATATGCCTGACGTACAGGTCAAAGTAGATGTACATTCTGTAGCTGAACTGCAGCTCGACCCTGGTGTTTTCTCTGGATTAGGGCACAACAAATAAAACTAGCAAATAAATACACCGCTTGTCATCCAATAGCACATATATTATAGCATACGCGAAATTACACAATTACACAACATATATCAGTGTGGCAAACAATTTGTGAATATCTGGCACAACTTACATTACGATATTTGTCAATAAGGAATGCTCACACCGAAGCAATGCAAGTAGTTCTCAAAGCAAACTATAGGTGCCTTGGAATATATCACTATCATATAACTAGGGCAATAAAACTGAAGAGCATCTCTGACAAAGAAAAACTGATTATTGGTGCCACGGCCTAGACTGCATTGTTAATAGTAATAGAGTAAGTATCTATCCATCATTGTGCCATGCCGGTAAGCGTGGGCGGTAATGTTTTGCCATATCACTTGATCACAAGAGTCATGGATCAGCTCCGTGTTTCTGTCTCGACCATGACACGTGGCCAAGCCATCCAGGTATTTGCTTCTAGGTCTTCCCCTTGATCTGTTCCCTTCGATCTTACCAGTTGTCACCAAGTTCTCCAATTCATTTCTTCTCATAACATGCCCAAAATTTTGACCGTCTACATCTAATGTCTCTAATCAGATTACGATCTTCATTTGTTTCTTGAAGGGCTTGTTCATTGGTCTTTCTGGCTGCCCGTGGTATTCTTTGCATTTTCCTCAGAAACCACATTTCTACAGCCATCAGATGTTTTTTCAGCTTGACTGCTCATTGTCCAAGCTTCACATCCATACAAAAGTACAGGTTCTATGTAGCACCTTAACACTCTTTTTCTCGTTTCAATTGACATCTTTTTATTGTTCAGTACGTTTCATCTTGCTAAAGGCTACTTTTGCCATGGCGATTCTTGTTCTAATCTCTTCAAGGTATCTCCCATCAGATGTTATGACTGTTCCAAGATAATTGTACCCATTCACTTGTTGAAGAATATTCCCATTTACTTTTATATTACATTGTGGTATTTCGTTCTTCCTAGTGACGACTATAATCTGTGTCTTTTTACTATTTAATTCTAACCCTAGTTATTCACTGTGTGTAACAACCGCATCTATTAAATGTTACAGGTCCTGGTCATTGTCTGCAATCAAAACTGTATCATCTTCATATCTAATATTATTGATATTATTGTTGGGATGGATGTTATTGATATGTATGGGTGTATGGAGATGTGTGGATAGTTTGGGGAAGCATGTGTGGGTGGCGGGTTTGTGTGGGTAGGGGATGTGTATGGGTGGATTTGGGATGTAAGGGCGATTGGGGAGAAGTGTATGATGTGTGGGTTTGGGATATGTGTGTGGTGTGTTGGTGGGAGATGTGTGCATGGTGTGTGGTTTGGGGATATGATTATGGTAGCATGGATGAGGATATGTGTGTGTGTGGGGGCTGTGTGTGTTGTGGGGGTGTGTGTAATGGGTGCGGGGAATGTGTTATGGGTGGACGATATGTGTGGGTGAGTAGGGGATGTGTGGTGGTTGGGGGAATTATGTGTGGATCGTGGGGTGTGTGGGTGGGTAATGTGTGCGTGACTGGGGAATGTGTGGATTGGAGTGTGCGAGTTGCTTAGGGATGTGTTGGTGGGTGAGGCATGTGTATGTGTCGGGGTGAGATGCGTGAGTGGTTGGAGGATGTGTGTGGTTAGGGGTATTGTGATCGAGAGATTTTGGTTGAGGGTGGGTGGGTGAGGGTGTGTGGGTGCGTAGTGGAAGTTGTGTGGGTGAGTGAGTGTGTGTTGGTGGATGGGTAGGGAATATGTGTGTGGGTGAGCAGAGGTGTGTTGTGTCTTGGTTGGGGATCTGTGTGTGGTGTGTGGGTGGGGTATGTGTGTGTGGGTGCGGAATTTGTGTGGTGTGTGAGTGGGGGTATGTGGGGTGGGTGTGTGAGTGTGGGTGTGTGAGTGTGGGTGGGGATATTGTGTGGTATGTGGGTGGGGGATATGTGTATGGTGTGTAGGTGGGGATGTGTGGTGGTATGTGTTTGTAGGATGTGTTGGTGAGTGTCAACGTCTCATAAATACAGGTAATCTTAGCTCGTCATCTTAATTATGACAGTGAGTCTTTCTGTTATCAGATATCAGTTATCAGTTGGGGTATCTTCATTGCACTCCGGACAGGTCCATAGGTGCTCAGATCCTCCCCCCAGCATATGCATCAGCGTCCGGTGGCTAATAGTGCCAGTTCTGTGTTGGTTGACGAGGCACCTCGTTTTCCCGATGTACCTCGCGTGTCTGGCCGTGCCTATTCTTACTCCCAAGTCTTTCATCCTGGACAGCGATGTGGATTCACTGATGTCAAAGTCCTCAGTTCTCGCCATATCTTTGAGGACGTTAATAACATAGGCACGATCCATGGGCTGGCAATCTACAGGGGGTGCAGAGCCAGCCAGTTTATCAGCTCGTTATTTTCCCTCGATTCCCTCATGTCCCGGGACGAAGATGAAGGTGACTTTACGGACAACAGACTTCCGCAGCGACTCAGTCCACTGTCT
This sequence comes from Cepaea hortensis, assembly GCA_963921405.1. NCBI lineage: Eukaryota > Metazoa > Mollusca > Gastropoda > Stylommatophora > Helicidae > Cepaea > Cepaea hortensis. The sequence goes on from OY992886.1 coordinate 106,212,615, forward strand.
ACGTACAGATCCAGCTTCGACCTTCTGAATCATGCTCATTGAGTCACTTAGTACACACACGTTGGTATAATGCTGTGATTCCAGCCATATGAAAGCCTGTGTAACTGTCATCACCTCCATCGTCATGCTGCTCGTGGTATAGAGTGGGCACCACTGGATTCTTGAACGGTTTGGTTCGGCCCGCTGAACGGGCTGTAAATGCCCACGCACTTCCCTGCTACTTTACAAAAGACCCATCTGTATAGATCAGCACTTCGGGGCTATAGATGAGCGCGTTGACATCTGCATTGACAGCGGCAGGGTTCTGCTCTCTGCAACGTCTGTCGAGTGTGGTGATGCAGGAGAAAGAGTACTTAAAATCTGGAGGCACCGGCACCCATTCCTTGCCGGGGTTGATACTGGTAAGACTGCAGACCTATCTGACGACATCTTCCGCCCGTTCCATCCATGATTTGCCTCTCTTTAGCCTGTCACCCTTTTCTCTGAATATAGCGTCTTTCTACATGCACTCAGTGAAATATCAAACAGCCGCATGTAGGATAATCCTATTTATTCAGGCAAAACGTTAGCATCGTGACATGAATATATTTATTATCACATTACACACAAATGGTATCACAATCTTCTGTCTACAATAATAGCAAATCACACTCGCCGTAGGCACTCATCCATGCGCTCATAATACAGTTCACTCTCATTCCCCGCACTTAATAACTCGCTACTATATTCGCTCAGCAAGGCTAGCTTTCACACCGACATTTAATACACTCTCCCGCCCAATCGCACACGTCTTTCCTCTATCACGGCCAGTCCCAGTATGAGCCTTCTGGTGTTTGGTCTGATAGTCACGTGGTGCTTGACAGGGTGTCCCCTGTGATAGTCGTGCTGCGTCGGTTGTCTCGTAGTACTAGGTGTCCGGTCTTGTTGACTCAGGTCCTTCAGTGCAAGGTTGCACTGTCCGTCAAGGACGTAGTCCCGTCTATGTCACTGTGTCCTTTTTATAATCTTGTGTCCTGTTTATAGCTGGGTCATGTTGTCCCGTCTATGTCCTATTTATGACATCTCTATTTTTCTGTCTATGACATCTATATTGTCCTGTCTATGACATCTCCATTGTCCTGTCTATGACGTATCTATTGTCCTGTCTATGTCCTCATCCGCACACCCCAACACGCTGACAGTGAGGGATATGTGTGTGTGTGTGTGTGTGTGTGTGTGGTGCGTGGGTTGGTAATATTGCGTAGTAGGGGATGTATGTGATGTGCTCGTGGGAGATGTGTGTGGTGGGGGTTTTGGTTAGGGCATGTGTGGGTGGGTGGAGGATGTATGTGTAGTGGTGGGGTGTGTGTGAGTGGATTGGGGATGTATAGGTGGTTAGGGAGATGTGTGTGTGTGGGTAGGGAGATGTCAGTTGGTGGGGATGTATGTGTATGTTTTGATCATGTGTGAGTGGATGTTCGATGCGTGAGTTGATGGGGAATGTGTGTGCGTGGGTGGGGAATATGTGGTCGATGGAGGTGTGGCTGGGGGATGGGTGGTTGGAGGTGTATGTGGGGAGAGAATGTGTGGGATAGGATGTGTATATAGGTGGGCGCTGGATGTGTGGGTTGGTGGGGGATGTTTGTGGGTGGCTAGTGTGTTTGGGTTGGGGGAACAGGTGAGGGCATTGTGTGTGGGTGGGGGATGTGCGGGAGGGGGATGGGTCATTTGGTGTGGTATATATGTGTCCCTGGGTGTGTGTGTGTGTGTGGGTAGGTGGAGTGTGTGTTTGGGTCTGGTAATGCATGGGTAGGTTTGAGATGGGCCTCATAACATGGTAATTTGCCTTGTTTATGTATACAACATTCATTTCACAATGTTTATTTTTCTTCCACTGTGAACGTATAATGCTCTTGAGGAACGTAAGATTAGTGATTGGAAGGGCCGAATGTAAGACGGGCCTGCATGCCCAATCTGTGACCCTTTTAAAATAAAGTTGATTTGATTTTGATTTGATGCATCATCCCCCAATGTTAATTCCTTCCATATCTTCAATATTTCTGAAAATACTTTCACTATACAGGGAAAATAGATCTGGAGACATTACACATCCTGTCTCACACCTCTCTTAATAGGCAGATTTTTTTTTTTTTTTAAGCATATCCTCTACAGGACTTAGCTGTCAACACCAGCATCTTTCAGCTGTATGTTGATCTCTTGGCAAGATTACGCTCAGTAGTTTGCCATTGCTTTCTGAGCGGCCGGCTCAGTATCCCGCTAGTCACGAGCGGGGGTCGAACCGCCTCAGCTCTCGCTCCGCTACGAGATTCTGCGTGATAAACGGGATTACAGAGAGAAAGTGTTGTAACCCCACAGCCAGAGAGACCGGCAGGCTGATATTGGCCTACTTCATTATCAACTCTTATGGTAGCTTATTGTTTCCATTATATATTTTTTACAAGTCTAAGATCTTTTCCATCAATTTGTAGATCTTCAAGCATCCTTATCATGTTGACATGAATCACTTTATCGAAAGCCTTTGTGTAGTCAATAAAGCAAAGATGTAGATCTTTGTTTACTTCTATAGAACGTTCGATTACGGTTCTCAGTATATACACACCATTTACTGTACCCTTGCCTTCTACAAACCCACATTGTTCTTCTCCTATTTCAGGTTGTATTTTCCTGTTAACTCATTGCATGATAATTCTTAGCATAATCTTCGTGATGTGACTCATACTAATTGTTCGATGTTGATCACATTCCAAGGCTCCTGATTTCTTTGGGATTGCAATAAATACAGAATTACATAATTGATGAGGTATATTTCCAGTATCATATATTGTAATAAGCAGACTGGTAACTTAGTCTATTCCATATTCTTCTAAAGCATTAATTATTTCTGTTGTGATGCTGTCTGAACCGGTGTCTTGCCAGATTTCATATGGTTAAGAGCATTCTGAACCTCCATCTTCAGAATTGCTGGTCCTTCATTATTATGTTGAACCATATACTGTTCGTCTCTGTTATCATCATAAAGGTGTAAGATCTGATCTTTTCCTATTATGACGCTTCCATCTTTTGTCTTTAGGCAGCCAGTTGATGTACATGTTCTTTGATTAGTAAGCTCCTGAATTCTTTTGTGCATTAGTTTCACATTTTTACTGTTGTGTTGTTTTTCAATTTCTCTGCATTTTTTCTCAAGCCATGTTTCTTTTGCCTCCTTACATAAGGTTCCGACTTTTCTATAACTGCTGACTTTGCTGTGAATTTCTTCATATTTGGCAGGATTATTTTTGTTCTGTTTTCTTGTTTCCATTTGTTGTAAAATTCTTCTGTCATTCATGTCTAACGGCCCACTTTCTTTAATTTTGGAATGGTTTTTTTCTGCTGCACAACTGATTGAATTCTTCAGCATTTCCCATTGATCATCCACATCTTGAAATAGGATCTATAGATCAGACAATAAATCAAATTTGTTCTTTACTTCTATGTTAAAATTATCTTGTATGTCTTTGTCAGTTTTCAATTTGAACTAGTCGTATTTAGGGTTTACTGCTGTATACTTGACTTTCTTTAACTTTACCCTCAGTGTGCCTGTAATTAATCTGTGATCACTGTAACAGTCTGCATTTGGAACTGTGTTTACGACTGTTAACGCATTTCGAAACCGTCTGCTAATCAAGATGTAATCTATCTGGTTTTTAATCCTGCTGTCTGGACTCCTCCATGTCCATAATCTTCTAGGATGATGTTTAAACCAGGTGTTTCCTACAATAATTTCTTGTTCTTTTGCCCATTCTACAAGTCTGTATCTACTTATTCTATCTATTAAACATGTCAAAAATACATTTTAGTACGTAAAGTAGAGTAGAGTAAGAGTCGAGTCGAGTAAGTATATAGAGTTAATTCATCTTGGAAGTAATGGTTTGTCTCAGGCCACATGTCAGTACCTGTGGGTTGAAAAGGTTACTGTTTAAAGTCCAGGATGCATGTGGACGACCCACTCTGACAATCAATAGGTAGTTAAGATTAGCACAATTAGAAATACAGGTTTATGTATTACATTTGATACTTAAATAACAGGTGTTATACTTTATGGGTAGTTGCTGATGAGGACAAATAAGTGTAGTATGTGGTGGCTGAAGCAGAAAACTATAAACCATATGATCAAGACACGTTATGATACATTATGTTTTAGGACATATAAGAATATTATAAGTTGAAGGAATCACGTCCTTGAGGAAACGAGAACCTTTCAGACAGATAATTGATGCCTAAGTTCTAGCCATGCTGTGTGACAGGCACACCACAAATAACAAAATACGTCTACATGGGTAGAGATTATGAAGCCCTTTTAGTCGTGGTGTGATCTGAACTCAAGTTCATTAGAATGGGATTTTAGAGATAGCAGAACGGAATGCCATGTGCCAACAGCTATGGAGCATATACAATAATGTATTTTTGACATGTTTAAAAGGTAGAATAATCTCACTATGTTTAAGTAGTATGTCAGTTAAGTAAAGAATTGTTTGATGTGTGTAGGACACAGGCACAGATGGAGAATTTGTTTCAGTAAATATTTTCAGAAGTTGTACACACGAGAAGAAAAGTAATTTATTGACATGTGAGATGCATCATAGTTGGAGGAAAAGAACTGTACACGTATATATAATCAATCAAGACATAATTTCCAGTATGGGATTTTTCTTATTTGTGTGTTCTACACGAATAAGAGAATATATGACATTCACCTAGTATGTGAAAATAGCCAAGTGTTGATTAACTTCTGTGTTGTAATGCATATATGAATTTGGCTGAACTGGTATTTGAAATGCGGTGTTAGTGATTTCAAGCTATGAGTATTTGGGCTATATGGTTTTCTGTGATATTGTTAGAGAGGTATATTGTTAACAATTTTTCTGAATTCTGAATTGCACCAAGTGAAGAAGAAACAAGATGAACTCATGACATACATACCAAAGTATTGTTGTCAAATATTCAGATAATATAAACATGGCCGATAGTAGACATTATATAGCGAGCAATATTATCGCAGTAACTGGAACTGTGTTTTAAGCAACAGCAATGTTAAAGCCAGAGATGTTTAAGTGCACCTAGTTTCCAAATGATGACCATAAATTGCGTCTTCTTACCAATTAATTCTAACCCTAGTTGTTCACTGTGTATAACAACCGCATCTACTAAATGTTGCAGATCCTGTTCACTGTCTGCAATCAATACTGTATCACCCGCATATCTAATGTTGTTTTTGTTACGTCTCCCAATGACGATTCCTTTCATATATTTTACATTTCTGAAAATATTTTCACTGCACAGGGAGAAAATATCCGTTGACATTCACATCTCTGTCTCATACCTCTATTAATAGACTGATATTGACCTACTTCATTATCAATTCTGATGGCAACTTGTTGTTTTCTATACGTTTTCACTAGTCTAAGTTCTTTCCAATCAATTTGAAGACCTGGAAGCATCTCCATCATGTTGACATTCTTACTTTATCGACAGCCTTTTGTAGTCAATATAGTGAAGATGTAGTTTACTTTTAAAGAACGGTCAATTAATGTTCTCAGTATATAGACAACATTTACTGTACTCTTGCTTTCCACAAACCCACATTGTTCTTCTCCTATGTCGGGTTGTATTTTCTTCCTAACTCGTAGCATGATAATTCTAAACACAATCTTCGTGATGTAGCTCATTATTCTAATTGTTCGATGTTGGTCACATTTATAGGCTCCTAATTCCTTTGAGATTGCAATAAATATAAAATTATATAATTCAGGAGGTAAATCTCCAGTATCATATATTGTGTTCATCAGTTTGGTGACCTGGTCTATTCCATATTCTTATAGGGCTAAGTGATTGAATGTTATTTGCGGCGTATCATTTTAGATACATTTGGATGATGTGAAATCTCGGTATTCGATGGCATGTGAATTGCAGATGGAATACGTTGTTTTACAAAAGGTTTGATTGAGAATAGAGAATGCACGGTTAAGCGAAAGGATTAAACATTCTTACCTCATAGCATGGAAGGACATCAGTTTAAGTATGCACAACTCTATAGGCTAGGTGGAATACCTGTTTAGCTTCCTTATCAGGTTAACTTGAAACCATGGAAGAAGGTGGTGGACTCAGTTTGTGTGTATCAGAGACATGACGAACAGTTACAATTATTACCAATAAACACTCATCCTTCTTTGATTAGTGTCTTGCATAGAACAGAATGGTATGACAGTCACCAATGTGGAACCCGCAGAGAGCTAAAGAAATTCCAGTGAAAAAACACGTGAGGAAAAGGCAATGGAGTTGATAGGAAACAAATTGAGGAAACCTGTTAATAATATAACTAGAAAGTAATTCCTCTGGAAGCCAATGGGAAACTTAAATAAAGAGTGACCTAAAACAAACGTAGAAGAGAATTAGAAACTAAACTTAATAATATGAGGACATAGAATAAGCCGGAGGTGACAGAAATGGATAGTTCCGACAGGGGGGGATTAGCATACGTTGGTTGAGGGAATATGCGCCTGTGGAATATAAATGCCGAAGAACATGAAGAAGAAGAGATGAAGAAGGAGGAGGAGGAACTGGGGGAAGAGGAGTAGGAGGAGAAGGAGGAAGAGGAGGAGAAGAAGAAGAGAAGCTCATTTAGACAATTATAAAAGAAATCTTACTCTGTAAACAGGAACGTGATGAGCTGTCGTAATAAAGGTCACCAACACAATCACATATGCCTGACGTACAGGTCAAAGTAGATGTACATTCTGTAGCTGAACTGCAGCTCGACCCTGGTGTTTTCTCTGGATTAGGGCACAACAAATAAAACTAGCAAATAAATACACCGCTTGTCATCCAATAGCACATATATTATAGCATACGCGAAATTACACAATTACACAACATATATCAGTGTGGCAAACAATTTGTGAATATCTGGCACAACTTACATTACGATATTTGTCAATAAGGAATGCTCACACCGAAGCAATGCAAGTAGTTCTCAAAGCAAACTATAGGTGCCTTGGAATATATCACTATCATATAACTAGGGCAATAAAACTGAAGAGCATCTCTGACAAAGAAAAACTGATTATTGGTGCCACGGCCTAGACTGCATTGTTAATAGTAATAGAGTAAGTATCTATCCATCATTGTGCCATGCCGGTAAGCGTGGGCGGTAATGTTTTGCCATATCACTTGATCACAAGAGTCATGGATCAGCTCCGTGTTTCTGTCTCGACCATGACACGTGGCCAAGCCATCCAGGTATTTGCTTCTAGGTCTTCCCCTTGATCTGTTCCCTTCGATCTTACCAGTTGTCACCAAGTTCTCCAATTCATTTCTTCTCATAACATGCCCAAAATTTTGACCGTCTACATCTAATGTCTCTAATCAGATTACGATCTTCATTTGTTTCTTGAAGGGCTTGTTCATTGGTCTTTCTGGCTGCCCGTGGTATTCTTTGCATTTTCCTCAGAAACCACATTTCTACAGCCATCAGATGTTTTTTCAGCTTGACTGCTCATTGTCCAAGCTTCACATCCATACAAAAGTACAGGTTCTATGTAGCACCTTAACACTCTTTTTCTCGTTTCAATTGACATCTTTTTATTGTTCAGTACGTTTCATCTTGCTAAAGGCTACTTTTGCCATGGCGATTCTTGTTCTAATCTCTTCAAGGTATCTCCCATCAGATGTTATGACTGTTCCAAGATAATTGTACCCATTCACTTGTTGAAGAATATTCCCATTTACTTTTATATTACATTGTGGTATTTCGTTCTTCCTAGTGACGACTATAATCTGTGTCTTTTTACTATTTAATTCTAACCCTAGTTATTCACTGTGTGTAACAACCGCATCTATTAAATGTTACAGGTCCTGGTCATTGTCTGCAATCAAAACTGTATCATCTTCATATCTAATATTATTGATATTATTGTTGGGATGGATGTTATTGATATGTATGGGTGTATGGAGATGTGTGGATAGTTTGGGGAAGCATGTGTGGGTGGCGGGTTTGTGTGGGTAGGGGATGTGTATGGGTGGATTTGGGATGTAAGGGCGATTGGGGAGAAGTGTATGATGTGTGGGTTTGGGATATGTGTGTGGTGTGTTGGTGGGAGATGTGTGCATGGTGTGTGGTTTGGGGATATGATTATGGTAGCATGGATGAGGATATGTGTGTGTGTGGGGGCTGTGTGTGTTGTGGGGGTGTGTGTAATGGGTGCGGGGAATGTGTTATGGGTGGACGATATGTGTGGGTGAGTAGGGGATGTGTGGTGGTTGGGGGAATTATGTGTGGATCGTGGGGTGTGTGGGTGGGTAATGTGTGCGTGACTGGGGAATGTGTGGATTGGAGTGTGCGAGTTGCTTAGGGATGTGTTGGTGGGTGAGGCATGTGTATGTGTCGGGGTGAGATGCGTGAGTGGTTGGAGGATGTGTGTGGTTAGGGGTATTGTGATCGAGAGATTTTGGTTGAGGGTGGGTGGGTGAGGGTGTGTGGGTGCGTAGTGGAAGTTGTGTGGGTGAGTGAGTGTGTGTTGGTGGATGGGTGGGGAATATGTGTGTGGGTGAGCAGAGGTGTGTTGTGTCTTGGTTGGGGATCTGTGTGTGGTGTGTGGGTGGGGTATGTGTGTGTGGGTGCGGAATTTGTGTGGTGTGTGAGTGGGGGTATGTGGGGTGGGTGTGTGAGTGTGGGTGTGTGAGTGTGGGTGGGGATATTGTGTGGTATGTGGGTGGGGGATATGTGTATGGTGTGTAGGTGGGGATGTGTGGTGGTATGTGTTTGTAGGATGTGTTGGTGAGTGTCAACGTCTCATAAATACAGGTAATCTTAGCTCGTCATCTTAATTATGACAGTGAGTCTTTCTGTTATCAGATATCAGTTATCAGTTGGGGTATCTTCATTGCACTCCGGACAGGTCCATAGGTGCTCAGATCCTCCCCCCAGCATATGCATCAGCGTCCGGTGGCTAATAGTGCCAGTTCTGTGTTGGTTGACGAGGCACCTCGTTTTCCCGATGTACCTCGCGTGTCTGGCCGTGCCTATTCTTACTCCCAAGTCTTTCATCCTGGACAGCGATGTGGATTCACTGATGTCAAAGTCCTCAGTTCTCGCCATATCTTTGAGGACGTTAATAACATAGGCACGATCCATGGGCTGGCAATCTACAGGGGGTGCAGAGCCAGCCAGTTTATCAGCTCGTTATTTTCCCTCGATTCCCTCATGTCCCGGGACGAAGATGAAGGTGACTTTACGGACAACAGACTTCCGCAGCGACTCAGTCCACTGTCTACGTACAGATCCAGCTTCGACCTTCTGAATCAAGCTCATTGAGTCACTTAGTACACACACGTTGGTATAATGCTGTGATTCCAGCCATATGAAAGCCTGTGTAACTGTCATCACCTCCATCGTCATGCTGCTCGTGGTATAGAGTGGGCACCACTGGATTCTTGAACGGTTTGGTTCGGCCCGCTGAACGGGCTGTAAATGCCCACGCACTTCCCTGCTACTTTACAAAAGACCCATCTGTATAGATCAGCACTTCGGGGCTATAGATGAGCGCGTTGACATCTGCATTGACAGCGGCAGGGTTCTGCTCTCTGCAACGTCTGTCGAGTGTGGTGATGCAGGAGAAAGAGTACTTAAAATCTGGAGGCACCGGCACCCATTCCTTGCCGGGGTTGATACTGGTAAGACTGCAGACCTATCTGACGACATCTTCCGCCCGTTCCATCCATGATTTGCCTCTCTTTAGCCTGTCACCCTTTTCTCTGAATATAGCGTCTTTCTACATGCACTCAGTGAAATATCAAACAGCCGCATGTAGGATAATCCTATTTATTCAGGCAAAACGTTAGCATCGTGACATGAATATATATATTATCACATTACACACAAATGGTATCACAATCTTCTGTCTACAATAATAGCAAATCACACTCAGCCGTAGCACTCATCCATGCGCTCATAATACAGTTCACTCTCATTCCCCGCACTTAATAACTCGCTACTATATTCGCTCAGCAAGGCTAGCTTTCACACCGACATTTAATACACTCTCCCACCCAATCGCACACGTCTTTCCTCTATCACGGCCAGTCCCAGTATGAGCCTTCTGGTGTTTGGTCTGATAGTCACGTGGTGCTTGACAGGGTGTCCCCTGTGATAGTCGTGCTGCGTCGGTTGTCTCGTAGTACTAGGTGTCCGGTCTTGTTGACTCAGGTCCTTCAGTGCAAGGTTGCACTGTCCGTCAAGGACGTAGTCCCGTCTATGTCACTGTGTCCTTTTTAGAATCTTGTGTCCTGTTTATAGCTGGGTCATGTTGTCCCGTCTATGTCCTATTTATGACATCTCTATTTTTCTGTCTATGACATCTATATTGTCCTGTCTATGACATCTCCATTGTCCTGTCTATGACGTATCTATTGTCCTGTCTATGTCCTCATCCGCACACCCCAACACGCTGACAGTGAGGGATATGTGTGTGTGTGTGTGTGTGTGTGTGTGTGTGTGTGGTGCGTGGGTTGGTAATATTGCGTAGTAGGGGATGTATGTGATGTGCTCGTGGGAGATGTGTGTGGTGGGGGTTTTGGTTAGGGCATGTGTGGGTGGGTGGAGGATGTATGTGTAGTGGTGGGGTGTGTGTGAGTGGATTGGGGATGTATAGGTGGTTAGGGAGATGTGTGTGTGTGGGTAGGGAGATGTCAGTTGGTGGGGATGTATGTGTATGTTTTGATCATGTGTGAGTGGATGTTCGATGCGTGAGTTGATGGGGAATGTGTGTGCGTGGGTGGGGAATATGTGGTCGATGGAGGTGTGGCTGGGGGATGGGTGGTTGGAGGTGTATGTGGGGAGAGAATGTGTGGGATAGGATGTGTATATAGGTGGGCGCTGGATGTGTGGGTTGGTGGGGGATGTTTGTGGGTGGCTAGTGTGTTTGGGTTGGGGTAACAGGTGAGGGCATTGTGTGTGGGTGGGGGATGTGCGGGAGGGGGATGGGTCGTTTGGTGTGGTATATATGTGTCCCTGGGTGTGTGTGTGTGTGGGTAGGTGGAGTGTGTGTTTGGGTCTGGTGATGTATGGGTAGGTTTGAGATGGGCCTCATAACATGGTAATTTGCCTTGTTTATGTATACAACATTCATTTCACAATGTTTATTTTTCTTCCACTGTGAATGTATAATGCTCTTGAGGAACGTAAGATGAGTGATTGGAAGGGCCGAATGTAAGACGGGCCTGCATGCCCAATTTGTGACCCTTTTAAAATAAAGTTGATTTGATTTTGATTTGATGCATCATCCCCCAATGTTAATTCCTTCCATATCTTCAATATTTCTGAAAATACTTTCACTATACAGGGAAAATAGATCTGGAGACATTACACATCCCTGTCTCACACCTCTCTTAATAGGCAGATTTTTAATTTTTTTTTAGCATATCCTTTACAGGACTTAGCTGATCTTTCAGCTGTATGTTGATCTCTTGGCAAGATTACGCTCAGTAGTTTGCCATTGCTTTCTGAGCGGCCGGCTCAGTATCCCGCTAGTCACGAGCGGGGGTCGAACCGCCTCAGCTCTCGCTCCGCTACGAGATTCTGCGTGATAAACGGGATTACAGAGAGAAAGTGTTGTAACCCCACAGCCAGAGAGACCGGCAGGCTGATATTGGCCTACTTCATTATCAACTCTTATGGTAGCTTATTGTTTCCATTATATATTTTTTACAAGTCTAAGATCTTTTCCATCAATTTGTAGATCTTCAAGCATCCTTATCATGTTGACATGAATCACTTTATCGAAAGCCTTTGTGTAGTCAATAAAGCAAAGATGTAGATCTTTGTTTACTTCTATAGAACGTTCGATTACGGTTCTCAGTATATACACAGCATTTACTGTACCCTTGCCTTCTACAAACCCACATTGTTCTTCTCCTATTTCAGGTTGTATTTTCCTGTTAACTCATTGCATGATAATTCTTAGCATAATCTTCGTGATGTGACTCATACTAATTGTTCGATGTTGATCACATTCCAAGGCTCCTGATTTCTTTGGGATTGCAATAAATACAGAATTAAATAATTGATGAGGTATATTTTCAGTATCATATATTGTAATAAGCAGACTGGTAACTTAGTCTATTTCATATTCTTCTAAAGCATTAATTATTTCTGTTGTGATGCTGTCTGAACCGGTGTCTTGCCAGATTTCATATGGTTAAGAGCATTCTGAACCTCCATCTTCAGAATTGCTGGTCCTTCATTATTATGTTGAACCATATACTGTTCGTCTCTGTTATCATCATAAAGGTGTTTCATGTAATCTGACCATACATGTAAGATCTGATCTTTTTCTATTATGACGCTTCCATCTTTTGTCTTTAGGCAGCCAGTTGATGTACATGTTCTTTGATTAGTAAGCTCCTGAATTCTTTTGTGCATTAGTTTCACATTTTTACTGTTGTGTTGTTTTTCAATTTCTCTGCATTTTTTCTCAAGCCATGTTTCTTTTGCCTCCTTACATAAGGTTCCGACTTTTCTATAACTGCTGACTTTGCTGTGAATTTCTTCATATTTGGCAGGATTATTTTTGGTCTGTTTTCTTGTTTCCATTTGTTGTAAAATTCTTCTGTCATTCATGTCTAACGGCCCACTTTCTTTAATTTTGGAATGGTTTTTTCTGCTGCACAACTGATTGAATTCTTCAGCATTTCCCATTGATCATCCACATCTTAAAATAGGATCTATAGATCAGACAATAAATCAAATTTGTTCTTTACTTCTATGTTAAAATTATCGTGTATGTCTTTGTCAGTTTTCAATTTGAACTAGTCGTATTTAGGGTTTACTGCTGTATACTTGACTTTCTTTAACTTTACCCTCAGTGTGCCTGTAATTAATCTGTGATCACTGTAACAGTCTGCATTTGGAACTGTGTTTACGACTGTTAACGCATTTCGAAACCTTCTGCTAATCAAGATGTAATCTATCTGGTTTTTAATCCTGCCGTCTGGATTTCTCCATGTCCATAATCTTCTAGGATGCTGTTTAAACCAGGTGTTTCCTACAATCATTTCTTGTTCTTTTGCCCATTCTACAAGTCTGTATCTACTTATTCTATCTATTAAACATGTCAAAAATTTATTTTAGTAAGTAAAGTAGAGTAGAGTAAGAGTAGAGTCGAGTAAGTATATAGAGTTAATTCATCTTAGAAGTAATGGTTTGTCTCATGCCACATGTCAGTACCTGTGGGTTGAAAAGGTTACTGTTTAAAGTCCAGGATGTATGTGGACGAACAACTCTGACAATCAATAGGTAGTTAAGATTAGCACAATTAGAAATACAGGTTTATGTATTACATTTGATACTTAAATAACAGGTGTTATACTTTATGGGTAGTTGCTGATGGGGACAAATAAGTGTAGAATGTGGTGGCTGAAGCAGAAAACTATAAACCATATGATCAAGACACGTTATGATACATTATGTTTTAGGACATATAAGAATATTATAAGTTGAAGGAATCACGTCCTTGAGGAAACGAGAACCTTTCAGAAAGATAATTGATGTCTAAGTTCTAGCCATGCTGTGTGACAGGCACACCACAAATAACAAAATACGTCTAGATGGGTAGAGATTATGAAGCCCTTATAGTCGTGGTGTGATCTGAACTCAAGTTCATTAGAATGGGATTTTAGAGATAGCAGAACGGAATGCCATGTGCCAACAGCTATGGAGCATATACAATAATGTATTTTTGACATATTTAAAAGGTAGAATAATCTCACTATGTTTAAGTAGTATGTCAGTTAAGTAAAGAATTGTTTGATGTGTGTAGGACACAGGCACAGATGAAGAATTTGTTTCAGTAAATATTTTCAGAAGTTGTACACACGAGAAGAAAAGTAATTTATTGACATGTGAGATGCATCATAGTTGGAGGAAAAGAACTGTACACGTATATATAATCAATCAAGACATAATTTCCAGTATGGGATTTTTCTTATTTGTGTGTTCTACACGAATAAGAGAATATATGACATTCACCTAGTATGTGAAAATAGCCAAGAGTTAACTTCTGTGTTGTAATGCATATATGAATTTGGCTGAACTGGTATTTGAAATGCGGCGTTAGTGATTTCAAGCTATGAGTATTTGGGCTATATGGTTTTCTGTGATATTGTTAGAGAGGTATATTGTTAACAATTTTTCTGAATTCTGAATTGCACTAAGTGAAGAAGAAACAAGATGAACTCATGACATACATACCAAAGTATTGTTGTCAAATATTCAGATAATATAAACATGGCCGATAGTAGACATTATATAGCGAGCAATAGTATCGCAGTAACTGGAACTGTGTTTTAAGCAACAGCAATGTTAAAGCCAGAGATGTTTAAGAGCACCTAGTTTCCAAGTGATGACCATAAATTGCGTCTTCTTACCAATTAATTCTAACCCTAGTTGTTCACTGTGTATAACAACCGCATCTACTAAATGTTGCAGATCCTGTTCACTGTCTGCAATCAATACTGTATCACCCGCATATCTAATGTTGTTGTTACGTCCCCCAATGACGATTCCTTTCATATATTTTACATTTCTGAAAATATTTTCACTGTACAGGGAGAAAATATCCGTTGACATTCACATCTCTGTCTCATACCTCTATTAATAGACTGATATTGACCTACTTCATTATCAATTCTGATGGCAACTTGTTGTTTTCTATACGTTTTCACTAGTCTAAGGTCTTTCCAATCAATTTGAAGACCTGGAAGCATCTCCATCATGTTGACATTCTTACTTTATCGACAGCCTTTTGTAGTCAATATAGTGAAGATGTAGGTCTTCGTTTACTTTTAAAGAACGGTCAATTAATGTTTTCAGCGTATACACATCATTTACTGTACTCTTGCTTTCCACAAACCCACATTGTTCTTCTCCTATGTCGGGTTGTATTTTCTTCCTAACTCGTAGCATGATAATTCTAAACACAATCTTCGTGATGTAGCTCATTATTCTAATTGTTCGATGTTGGTCACATTTATAGGCTCCTAATTCCTTTGAGATTGCAATAAATATAAAATTATGTAATTCAGGAGGTAAATCTCCAGTATCATATATTGTGTTCATCAGTTTGGTGACCTGGTCTATTCCATATTCTTCTAGGGCTTTGTTGCGATGTTGTCTGAATAGGGGGTCTTGCCAGTTTTCATATGGTTAAGAGCATTCTGAACCTCCATCTTCAAAATTGATGGTCCTTCATTATTATTTCGAATATCATACTGTTCTTATGTTGTATCGTCATAAAGGTTTTTCACATAATCTCACCATACGTATAAATTATGATCTTCTTCTCGTATTATTCTTTCAGTTTTTGCTTTTAGACCGCCTGTTGATGTACGAGTTCTTTTATTAGTAAGCTCCTGAATACTTTTGTGCATTAATTTGGTACTTTTGCTGTTGTGTTGTTTTTCAAATTCAATGCAATTTTTCATGAGCCATGCTTCTGTTTCATCTTTACATAATATTCTGACTTTTTGTGAATTTCTTCATGTTTCTCAGGAGTTTTGTTGTGTCTTCTTGTTTCCTTTAGTTGTACAATTTCTTCAGTCACAATTTCTTACGACCTACTTTCTTTAATTCTGGAATCGCTGTTTCTTCAGCAAAACTGATTGAATTATTCAACATTTCCCATTGATCATCCACATCTTGAAACATGATCTCTAGATCAGACAATATAGGAAATCTGTTATTTGTCACTATGTTAAAAGTTTCCACTACCTCCCTTGTCATTTTTCAATGTATGTGTGTATATGTGTGTGTGTGTGTATATTTATTCCATGCTCAGTCTTCGTAGACTTAGATGGATAGGACATCTTAGGCGGATGGATGATGGTAGAATACCAAAGGATATCTTTTTTGGTGAATTACAGATGGGTAAGAGATCTCAGGGTCGGCCTCTACTACGATACAAAGATGTGTGTAAGCGGGACATGATTGATACAGGCATTGATAATGCACATTGGGAGCAAGTCGCCACTGAACGTGTTGCATGGAGGGCAAATATCAGAAATGGAATAAAGTCAAAGGAGAAAATTATTGCAGAAAAGTCACACACCAAGCGTTTGAGGCGTAAGATGGTGCATGATGGTGGAAATGACCACGTGTTCAGATGCACCCACTGTGAACGGACATTTACAGCGCAAATTGGCCTTATCAGTCACACTCGCTACCGCCATAGTTAAAAGTTATTATGCCTTTTTAAAGCACAAACTATCGTCTGTCAAGACGGCAAGGTGCCAATGGTGTGTATATATATATATCTATATATATATATATATATATATATATATATATATATATATATATATATATATATATATATATATATATGTTTTTTTGCATATCCTTTACTGTCAATATCGCTGTCATCTATCGCTGTCAATACCAGCATCTCTCAGCTGTATGTTGATTTCTTGGCAAGATTACACTCAGTAGTTTGCCATTGCTTTCTGAGCGGCCGGCTCACATACCCCATAAGTTACCGATGCGATTCAAACCACTGCTGATTCTCACCGTCATCACGTTACCTACGAGAGTATACGAGATTACGGAGAGAAGTCGCTAACCTCTAACCACGAAGCCGGCATATATATATATATATATATATATATATATATATATATATATATATATATATATATATATATATATATATATATATATATATATATATAATATTTAGTGTTTCCTGGTTTAGACTTGACATTCTTTAACCTTACCTTTAAAGTGCCTGTAATCTGTGATCATTGTAACAGTCTGCACTTGGAACTGTTTTGGAATTGTTAACGCATTGAAAAACCTTTTGCTAATCTGGATGCAAACAATGTGGTTTCTTATCCAGCTTTTAGGATACCCACATGTCCATTATCTTCTTGGATGTTGCTTAAACCAGGTGTTTCCGACAATAATTTCCTGCTCTTTTGTCCATCTTGGATGTTGCTTAAACCAGGTGTTTCCGACAATAATTTCCTGCTCTTTTGTCCATTCCACATGTCTGTACCCTCTTTCGTTTTGTTCTCCCAGACCATGTTTGTCTACTTTGCATCTATTGTCTTGATTTCCTACTTTCGCATTGAAGTCACCCATTATGATATTTATTTTTGACTTTTTACATTTCTTCAAAGCATTCTCCATCGTAGTATACAATTCGTCAATACTATCTTCACTGTTTTCTCCTGTTGGGGCATATATTTGA
The DNA here is from genome assembly GCA_963921405.1 of Cepaea hortensis. Classification (NCBI taxonomy): domain Eukaryota; kingdom Metazoa; phylum Mollusca; class Gastropoda; order Stylommatophora; family Helicidae; genus Cepaea; species Cepaea hortensis. Next base: position 106,229,891 of record OY992886.1, read on the forward strand.
ATGATGTTTATGTCAAACGGTCTGCAGAGTATTTTCACCAATATAGCCCTGTCTGACACTGCCCAGTATCCTTTAACAGATTTTGTTGTTGCAGTTCCAAGATTAGTTCTACACCTCTTTGTCTGTCTTCTCCCCAGAATATGTTTTCTTAAATCCCCCCACCCCCACCCTCTGTCTTACTCCGGTCCTTTTCTATCTCGTCTCACACATTCCTAATATATTAATATTCTCTCTTCCCATTTCGTGTTTAATGTTATCCAATATTCCGTCTTCTCTTAAAGTACTAACATATCATATTGCCAATTTCAGTGTTGCCGTCGTTTCTTGTGACGTTCTGTGATTTGACAAATCATGAGAAACTAGGAATCTTTAAAGAAGGTAGTTTGCCGTTGCTTACGTTCCTGGCAGTGAATATACTGGCAGGTGACCGTAGCCATTGTATCGTTAAAGAGGTCCTCTGCCTACCGTCGCGAAACTTTAGAAAATTACCAACAACTATTTTTCGGCTTCCCTCAACATTCCATTCACCACCTGCCATAAGTGCTTTCTGTGAAAAATATTCCTAAAACGGTTACGAAAAACGGCACATCCTTCCAAGAAAAACACAAAACAGCGTCCCTCTATGGAATAAAAAAAAAAACAAAAACACCGTTATGCCGTCGCCATTTTATCGGATGTAATTGAAATACAAAATTTGATAATACATTTTTCAAATTATATGTTTGCCCAGCTGAAAGAACGCAGTCTGCCAGATTTGCTAGAGACGGCTGATGAGTTCGACCACATGAAGTATATGTGTGAATGCCGTCGCTCAACCATGCATCACATTTACAACAGATCGCGACTTTGCAGCTTATTACAACGACAGGAATTATAACTAGATTAGATTTAATATTTTTCATCTCCTCTTGAATGAAAGGAATCAGACAACACGAAAGCCAGCATGGAAGATTGTTATCAGACACCACATGGACGCATTGCTCAAGCATATGTTAACAGATGCATATTTACTGCTTTATATATCCAACTTGGGCATTAACAAATATGTGTATACCTTTCAGAAACTAAGTAAGTTTTGGTAGTCTTTTTCTTAAAACTTACGAAAGGCGACATGTTTCCACCATCTGGAGTACACGCTAACATGAGGGTGAAATTAGACTTCTTGTGTCCAGTTGTATGTATTCTCAGGCTTTCGTGTATACGAAGAGTATATCAATAGTTTGGGACGTTTCTTTGCACGTTTCCGTTCAGAAACATGGAGAGTAACTATAATTATTACTAATAAACGACACCCAGCATGAGGCGTTGTACTCTCTTAAGGATCAGCGACTGATAAGAGGAAAATCATGGATGGCTCAAGCGGAGGATATGATCAGACATGTGTGCATCTTGGAGAACATTAGGCGAGGAGAGGAGTGGGTAAGAGTTCTAGCGGAGCAGTCAGACTTGTGCAGAAGTATAATTACATTGAGCCGGGAGAGCAAGGAGTGGCCAGCAGGGGCCACGGAGGTGGAAATCCAGCAGCTAATTCAGTATAATGATATCTCGGGTGATGTGATTATCTACACAGATGGTTCGGTGTCGAGAGGTATGAGAAGTTCCTGGGGGTTCATAGAAAAAACTAATGGCCGACGTTTGGGGGACAGAGAGCCTGACGTATGATACCACAACATTTTAATAATGGAGGTGGAGGCGGTTACTGCAGCTTTCCGCTGGATCGAAAATACGATATACACACATCGTGATTGTAACTGACTCAGAAAGCATGCTGAGGAAGGTGAGGACAGGCATGTTTTGTGCAGAGTGGCTTGCTTTGCTTCGGAGGTCACGGGTGGCAAGAATCGTCTGAATATTTTCTCCGGGGCATGCCGGTGGGCTGGGGAATGAACAAGCGGACAGATTGGCTGACTCTGCAAAACTTGATGGAGTATTGATGCATGACAAGGCAGACGTAGTTGTGGCCTTGTGGGAGGACGTGTACACCTCGGAGGAGCAAATGGGTCATCATGGTCTGGCAAGAAAGAGGCACCGAGGAGTGACGAGGGGATCTGGCCGATGAAGAAAGGCGAGACGGACATATAATCAGATTGCCACTGGTACTAATGGTGTTGGAACTCTTCGCTGGCTGCTGAGGATGGGGACTGAGCGCCCATGGGAATGCCCCGATTGCTGTAATATCGGTTCCTAGATCAATCAATCAATTAATCAATCAATCAATCAATCAACCAATCAATCAATCAATCAATCAAAACGACACCCGTCCATTAAGTGGTGCATGCAGAAAACATAAGGACTAAAATAGTATGACAGAATTACATACGGAAAGAACTATACAATCTCCAGTGAATTAAGACGTGAGGAATGAAGCTTTTCGCTTTGGATAGGACACATTGAGAAAACCTATTAATAGTATATGTAGGGTTCCAGAGGAGGACAAAGAAGAACGAACGCACAAATAGAAACAAACCCTTTCAAAGGGTTAAGATTGGACAGAAGAAGATCGACCGAAATGTACAAGGTTAATCTTACTCGGTAAGCAGGAACGTGAACTGTTGTAATAAAAGTCACCAACACAATCACATATTCCCGACGCACAGTTGAAATTAGATGTACATTCTGTGGCTGAACTGCAGCTCGCCCACTGAGGTTTCTCTGGATTAGGAGAAAATAAATAAAATCAACATATAAACACACGGCCTGTCGCCCAATAACACTGAATAGGACACATTGAGTCTCCTTCTAAGAAGTCTAATAACACATACATTATAGTCAGTAAAATTAAAGAGTCCTGTTACACGCCCTGAATCTCATTGGCCATACGATCTATCCATCATCCATCAAGTGCCATGTCGGTAAGCATGTGTGACCATGTTTGCCAATTTTACTCGATCACCAGAGACGTGGATCAGCTCAGTGTTCTTGTCTCGACCATGCTACGTGGTCAAGCCATCCGAGTATTTAGTTCTCCGTCTTCCCCTTGTTCTCTTCACCCCGATCTTTCCAGTTGTCACCAAGTTCTCTGATTTATTCCTTCTCATAACATGTTCAAAACATTTGACTGTCTACGTCCAATTCTCTAATCAGTTTTATGATTTTCATTTGTTTCTTGTAGGACTTGGTCGTTGGTTGGCCACACGATACCAGCCCATATTGTATAAACCAATCAGCAAACGAGGGGTGTGTGGTCACAATCAGGCCGTCGCTTTGAGTTTTCAAACATGTCCCGAGTTCTAGTTTTTTTTTTTTTCTTTATGGGTCGACTTGTGTGGCCAGATCAATTGTAAACATTCACCTCAATGGGAATTCGAACCCATGACCACACGGTCAACAGGTAGATTTACAGACACTGCCGGATTTGCGGGAGTCGGCTGATGTATTCGACCAGATGAAGTATATGTGTGAAAGCCGTCACTTAACCGTGCATCACATTTACAATGGTTCGCATCTTTCAAAGCTTATTACAACGACAGGAATGATAACTAGATTAGATTTAATATTCTTCATTCAATATTCTCCTTAATCGAAGAAATCAGACGACACGAAAGCCAGGTGAGTAACATAATGGAAGATTATTTTCAGAGAGCACATGGACGCATTGCTGAAGCATATCTTAACAGATGAATATCTATTGCTTTATCCATCCAACCTATGCATTAACAAGATTGTGTATACCTATCAGAAACTATGTAAGTTTTGGTAGTCTTGTTCTTAAAACTTATGAAAGCCGACAGGTTTCCACCAGCTGGAGCACACGCTAACATGACTTTGAAATGAGGCTTCTTGTGTCCAGTTGTATGGTTTGACTGACAGTCTTTCGTGTCTACGAAGAGTATATATATATATATATATATATATATATATATATATATATATATATATATATATATATATATATATATATATATACACTGCAGCCCTTGATTGATAAAAAGAAGATAGCTCTCTTAAGAAACAAGGAAAGACCAACGCGTAACACTCTGAGTGAGCGAAGCAAGCGAGGAAGGATGTACAAAAGGCTGCCAGGCAGTGTGCGAATGACTATTGGATCAAGTTATGTGAGTCCATTCAAATCGCAAGTGATAAGGGAAACACCAGAAGCATGTATGAAGGGATAAAGAAAGCCTGTGGTCCAATGATCAAAAGAAGTGCACCGCTGAAAATCTTGACTGGAGAAATCATCACTGATAAGAAACAGCAGATGGATAGATGGGTCGAGCACTATTTAGAGCTTTACTCAAGTGAGACCAAGCTGGCGGATGATGCCCTCAACGCCATAGAGGCCCTGCCAACTCTTGACCACCTGGACACACTTCCCACTATAACAGAAGTTAAGTGTGCTATAAATGAGCTTGCATCTGGCAAGGCTACAGGTAAGGATGGAATTCCAATAGAGGTGATCAGGAGTGGGCAAGACACCCTCGCTCTACAGATCCACCAGCTAATAGAGCTATGCTGGCGAGAAGGACAAGTCCCACAGGATTTCAAAGATTCAAACATCATAACGCTGTACAAGAACAAGGGAGATCGGAGCGACTGCAACAACTATAGGGGTATCTCACTTCTGTGTATTGTTGGGAAAGTATTTGCCAGAATTGTCCTGCGCAGACTTCAAGTCCTGGGAGATCAAGTCTACCCCGAATCACAGTGCGGCTTCCGTCAGAACCGGTCTACCATTGATATGATATTCTCATTGCGACAGATGCAAGAAAAATGCCGGGAACAAAATCAGCCACTGTTTATTGCCTTCATCGACCTCACAAAGGCATTCGATTTGGTCACTCGTGAGGGTCTGTTCAAAGCACTAAAGAAGATTGGCTGTCCACCAACTCTTCTGTCCATTGTGGAATCGTTCCACACAGGCATGAAGGGTATAATCAAGTTTGATGGCTCAACTTCAGAAGAGTTTGAAATCAAGAGTGGAGTTAAGCAAGGTTGTGTACTAGCCCCCACCCTCTTTGGGATATACTTTTCACTTCTACTGAAATATGCCTTTCGTGATCAGGATGACGGTATATACATTCACTCACGCTCATATGGTGGCCTCTATAATGCTCAGAGATTGAAGGCCAAGACCAAAATTAGCAGGGTACTAATCAGAGAGTTGCTTTTTGCGGATGATGCTGCGATTACAACCCACTCTGAGGAAGAATTACAACATCTACTATCTGCATTCTCCAATGCTTGTTCTGAATTTTGTTTAACAATTAGCAAAAAGAAGACACAGATTATGTCACAAGGTGCACATGGGGTACCATCAATCTTTACTGACGACGCCGAACTGGAGATAATAGACCATTTTACACATCTTGGATCAGAGGTAAATAGCAAATTATCCCTCGATCAGGAAATCAACATCAGGATTGGCAAGGCAGCAACAACAATGAACATGTTAGCAAAAAGAGTCTGGGAGAACAGGAAGCTTACTGCCAAAACAAAAGTCCTCGTCTACCAAGCCTGTGTCCTTAGTACTCTTCTTTATGGCAGTGAAACCTGGACAACTTACTCACGCCAAGAGAAACGTTTAAACAGCTTTCATATGCGGTGTCCGCGAAGAATACTTGGTATTAAGTGGCAAGACAAAATCACAAATACTGAAGTATTGGAAAGATCAGGTTGTGTGACTGTGTATTCCATGCTCAGTCTTCGTAGACTTAGATGGATAGGACACGTTAGGAGGATGGATGATGGTAGAATACCAAAGGACATCTTTTTTGGTGAATTACAGACGGGTAGGAGATCTCAGGGTCGGCCTCTACTACGATACAAAGATGTGTGTAAGCGAGACATGATTGATACAGGCATTGATAATGCACAATGGGAGCACGTCGCCGCTGAACGTGTTGCATGGAGGGCAACTATCAGAAATGGAATAAAGACAAAGTAGAAAATGATTGCAGATAAAGCACACACAGAGCGTGAGAGACGTAAGATGATGCAAAATGGTGGAAATGACCATGTTTTCACATGCACCTACTGTGGCCAAACATTTGCAGCAAGAATTGGCCTTACCAGTCACACTCGCCACCGCCATAGATCGTAGTTATTGCCATATGACAGTTATTAAGCCTTTTTGAAGCACAATGTACCAAACTATCGTCTGTCAAGACGGAAAGGTGCCAATGTAAATGTAATATATATATATATATATATATATATATATATATATATATATATATATAATGCGCGCGCGTGTGTGTGTGTGTGTGTGTGTGTGTGTGTGTGTGTGTCTGTGTATGTGTCTGTGTGTGTGTGTGTGTGTGTTTCTTTTATGTATTTTTCAGAATGAATAGGATCATTCGAAACACATATAGTCGTCTAGACGATGTTTCTTGAACTGAATGATCACGCCAATTCATATAATTAACCAACCAGCGATATGGTTCTTTAAGTGCCGGTTTGCCTGTCCGAGATTTCATACTTCCAGAACCTTAAGTAGGATTTAAATGCATCAAACCTAAACATTTAATCACTTTAAAAAATTGTCTTTCTAGTCCTGAAATATTTGGTGGTGACTCACGAACTACGGGTCTTTTTCTTGTTTAGCAATATTTCAGCAACTCTTTGGTTTTTATCTATTGCGCCATAATCATATGTTGCATTATTTAGTTGGAAAACATTGACATGTGGCGCGATTACCTTTAGATTTAACATATTTTACCACTTGTTTACCATCTGTTTGAAACTCTAAAGTTGTGAATAGAGAAAAACAACATAGAATGGACCAAAGTTGACAGTGTATGCACCGACGGTGCTCCGGATTTGACGGGTAAAAAGTCTGGATGTCTAGCATTATTGGAACACTTTCTTGGCAGCACTATATTAAATTATCATTGTATCATTCACCAAGAAGCGCTATGTGGAAAGACTCTACATCTGAACATGTCATGGGTGTTGTTATGAGATGTGTGAACAAAATTCTAAGTAAGGCGCTGAACAGGCGTTAGTTCAAATAGTTTCTCTCAGATCTGAACGAGGAATACGGTGAGCTGCTGTTACACTGTGATGTCAGATGGCTATCTAAGGGGACAGTTTTGTCACGTTTCTGGTGCTGAAAAATAGTGCCTATCTGTTTCTGTCTGAAAAGATATGCATTGCCTACAGAAAGGGAATGTCTACTAAACGATGACTGGTTTAATGAGGAATATCACAGACAGAGTTGATCCAAAAAACCAAAGACCGAGATCTGTGGAGAGTCATGAACGCCTACGCCAGTCGGCACGGCACTTGATAATGATGATGATCACGTCTCATTTAAATTCTTTAAATGTGGGTCCAGGGAAATAACAAACTATTCACACATTTCTGCGATGTCATTTCTTCATTTAATATGAGACTACGACTGTTTATCGAACAGCAGACTGACGGTACTTAAGAGGTGGTGGAAAAGAAGTATGATTTGTTACAGTACAAAGTAAAAGTTGAAAGTCGTCTGGGTATCTTTCAGTCGAAGTTTCAAGAGTTCACAATAGAGGAAGATGATGTTGCCCTCTTCATAAATCCGTTTGTATTTCTTGATGCCAAGCTCCGTCATTTACAGCAAAACCTTCAGCACGAAGTTATTGATATGAAATGCAATTCTGCACTGACATGTACATTTCTAGAGCTGCCTACTTCACTTTCCGCTGATCATATGATTTCATTCTGGCGACTATTGCCTGTCGAACAATTTGAAAACTTGCGTTCATTCGCCCAGAGATACAATTGTCGTTCGGGTTCGACTTACATATTTGAGCAGTCATTTTCCACAATGCCCGTTATTTAAAAAAAAAATAAAAAAATAAAAAAAAAAAAAAGCAACGTTCCAGACTCACCGTCAGTACCATAGCTGCGCTTATGACAGATTTGTGCTCATACATTGATAAACTGGCTTCTGAACTTAACTAACTGGTTATGAAGAACAGTTGCAATTGTAAATTACTTACATTAATAGCGATTTTCGAAACTGATTAAAACTTCATTGTTAAATGAAATTTTGATTGTAAACCTAAAAAATGACCGCAGTGTAGTACTGACACTGACTGCCTTTACAGTTTTAGAATTTTGTTGATCAAAGTTAAGAAAGGTAAGAATGATATTGCACGACTTTTATAATTTTATAACGTTGTGGCCCGCTTAACTACCTCTGCTTAAAAAGCTTGGGAACCACTGCTATAGACCAACCAGCAATCGAGGGTTGATGTGGTCACAATCATGCTGCCGCCTTCACTTTCCAAACATGTCCTGATTCCCAGTTTTCTTTTTTCTATGTCGGCTTGTGTGGCCAGAGCAATTGTAAACATTCGCCTCAATGGGAATTCAAACTCATGACCACCAGGCCAACAGGTAGGCTTACTAGACAGTCTCCGGCGGCTCCCAGATGGATTATATGATGCAATAAAATATTATCCTTACATATGGAGTCTGGCTAACAGGTTAAGAGTATCTGAAACAACCTGTGATGTGATGCATATTAGTATTGCACACATGGAATCACAAGAACTAGCTATCCAAACAGTCTAGAACAGCCTAGCAATAAATTAATACACAATAATCAAGACCACCAAACCGAATAGCATCTTTCAAAAGACGCGAAAAGAAAAGCTCATTACAAGTAACACGCCCAACACTGCATTATTTGATACGTTGGATATGTGGGGATGAGATGAGTTGTCAGTTTGAGTTTGCGGATAACTGTCATATAGTTTACAACACAACACCTCGTGAACTGTTCTGTCGTCTTACGCTCGGCTTGCAGAAATGATGCACCAGCCCAATAGGAATTGTGTTAGGAGTCTGTGAGTGACCGATGTCAGTTTTATAAAACTAGTTGATTCCTAGCCACAAAGCCCCTGTCACGCAATTACACTATTGAGGGCACTTTACACTTGTCACACTACATTTGAGCTTTCTGAGACACGTTGCTAGCTGAACCACCCGAGGAGAGTCTCGCTGTTAAAGAGTTAAAATCATCAGAGATTGTTAGTTTAATGTGTGGCTGTGGGCTGGCCTTTGTGAAAGCCATAATGTAACGTCAGTGACTCAATCAATAATTCAAGTGGCATCTCCGCAATGAGTATATTACCGGTTGTCCAGTGTCACCTTGGTGCTTTTATTTATATGCGCTTCCTCCAATCCATCTCTGGATGTTGTCAACATACCTCTAATGTGTTTCTCCTCTTCCACACTTACTCTCTAGCACATTCTTTAACAAGCTGTGTCTTTTTCTATGAACGAAGTATTTGATCCTGAATTTGTTTAGTAACATTTTCTGAAATCCCAGGTGTAACACTTCTTTCTGATGTTATTTTTTTTCTTCTTCAGTCTTGAAGTTATTCGTGAACCTCAGTGAACATGCGTTCCGAATTGTTCATATGGTCTGAGGTGATTGTTCCTCGAGTGTGTTGTGCATTCATGACTGGCAGGCGTGCTACAGAAAATCAAGCCAGCACCGCAGCCTAACAGACATGCGCAGGAAACAAGTCATACAGTTCGACTGTAACATGGAGAGAAAAGCTTGAATACAATGTGATATAAAGGATTCTACCAAGAAACGAGTTAAAAAAAAAACAGTTATTTGCATATCCTTTACAGGATGTCGCAGTCAATCCCAGCATGTTGTGGCTGGTTTGATTTCTTGGCAATTTAAAGTCAGTAGTATGCCATTGCTTTCCGATCGACCCGCCCTCAGACCTTTGTATGAAAACTAACGCAAGGCGATCTGCTTCCAAATAGTCCGCAGCCGCATTTCGAAAGCGTTATGCGGTATTACGATTTACATTCGTAGCCCCTTGACCACAGAACAGAGAATTCGTGGGTAAGAGACAAGATGAAACATCCCTGCATCACAGAATAGAAGTACATCATTCCGCTACCAAGCAACAGTATAGAGCCCAGGGATGCCCTTGTACATGGCTGAGTACCCGTCTAGTCCATTCAGCCAGGGTGACGTGAAACATGACAGCATGAGGCGGGTTGAGCTTGTGTTGACCAGGATCTTACCAACCACTAAGATAATGACTAATAAACTAACAATATTCATTAACTGATGCCTGCTCAAAATAGATGGTCTAACATGGTGTGACATAATCATCGGTATGGAGATTGTGGGGAGTATTAAACAAATCCTGGTGAGTCAAGGGATGAGGAAAAGACGCTGGTGTTGAACAGTGAAAACCTGTTAATAGTTTAACCCCCCCCCCCCCCCCCAAAAAAAAAAAAAAAAAAAAAATCATATTTTTGGAAACCACAAAGCAACAGAGACAGTGGGAGGGCTAAGACAGAAGGAGAATATAATTAGTGACAGCAATGGTTAAAATTGGGACGACATGGAAAGAGCTGCATGACACGGCAATGGAAGGCTCGGCAGGAGTTGGTTGAGGCCTGACACTTTATTAGGAGACAATGCAGAAGAAGAAGAGCAGCGGTATCGTAGTGGCTAGAGACTAGCGTGCTGACCCCATGATCGTGGGTTCGAACACGAAAGTGTTTAAAAATGGACCTGAGCTCCCAGGTCGACCCAGCTTAAAATGTGTACCAGGAGATGCCTTAGGAAGTAAAGGCGGCCGGCATGATACTGATCGCTTTATCCACTGAGTGTCTACTGGTCTGTACGAATATGGCTCTAGCACCATATATCCACAGCTCATAAAGGCGCGAAAAATGTCCCCATTTAGAAGAACAATTTAATTAAATAATTATAATAAACGTCTTACTCAGAAAGCAGGAATGCAATGAGCTGTCGTAATAAGAGTCACCAACACAATCACAGGTTCCTGATACACAGTATAGATTAGATATACATTCTTGGCTAGAGCTGCAGGTCATCCCCAATGTTTTCTCTGGGGTAGGAGAAAATAAACAAAATCAAAATATAAATACACCGATTGTCAACTAATGACGCATAAATCATAGCATGCAATAGCGTATATTTACAATGTCTCTTAGAGACAAACTGTTGAGTAAGCGAAGTGTTAGGGCCGTCATAATTTTAAAGATCTGAGTACACGGAGGACTGGCTGGCTAGACTTTTTGTTTTCCTCTTTTCTTTGACCACTATACTCCAAGAACTCTTCTGTCAAATGTCAATTAAATAGCCCGAATGTTCTTGATTAATGATTGCAAAATTGTCCATGACTCACATCCGTATGTTGCGACATGAAAGTTGCATTTCTTGAAAATGTTAACTTAATCTATTGGCTGTTGATGTGCCATAGACCCTCTGCATAGATCCAAATTCACTGCTGCCAAGTAATCAACGCACAGACCAGCTGGCAAATATTGCACCAATTGGCTACTAACGGAAGGAAGCATGGTCAGGGCTGATTGGTGTATTTTTAATAACTGTGAGGTTTTTGACTATATTGCATGTCCATGTTTTGTATTTACCTTTTATGTTGCATGAACTCCACAGAGGATGAATACAAAATTTGGAATGGCAATATTTTTAAAAAATCTCACAGTCATTAAAAATACACCCTATATAATCAATGCAGTACTGACTCTGCTGGCGGATACTGCCAATACATCTTCCAACTGATGTTATTAAAGTATCCAAATACACATATACATTGAATTTATAACATAAGGAAACAAATTATAAGGCAGACCCACACACAAACTTACGAGCGCTGACTGTATGTACCTGAAAGTAAACAACGGGATACATGTTTAAGCTCTTAAAAGATGTTTGCATATCCTTTATAGGACATCGCTGTCAACATCAGCATCTTTCAGCTGATTGTTGATTTCTTGGCAAGATTATGCTCAGTAGTTTGCCATTGCTTTCTGAGCGACCAGCTCACATACTCCTTAAGTTATCGACGCGGTTAGAACCGCTACCGATTCTCGCCGTCGTCACGTTACTTACGAGAGTATACGAGATTACAGAGAAAGTCGTGTAACCTCTAGACCAGGGAGGACGGCGTTTAATCTCTGGCAAGAACAAATATTAGTCAACTATTCATAGAAACGACATGAACCCTTTGACAAGCCTTACATGTATTACACGCCTGTGACACGTCTTACATCTGGCCATTAGTAAGACGATATATTACTACCCAACAGCGGCTCCCCACAAGTAGTAGAGCATGTAATAATTACACGGAGAGTTAAACTCAGTCTTCCCAAGCATTTACCAACCACCTAACAAGGAAGCTGGATACCTTACCTCATTTACTTCCTGGCCTTGCGCTTTTGAAATTCTAAAATGTAACATACTTATATTGACATGAGAATGCTTTTTCATAGCTTCCCATGCTGAATTAACAATGCTTATATTAATTTGCCCAATTGATCCGTCCCATTCACTTGGGTTGAATTAAATATTTATATAAGTATATACGACCCACTGTTTACATTGTCAGGTTTCCGAGAGTGTCCGCATAGGAGAAAACGGTGCACATAAAAATCCAATATGTAATACTTTATTTCGTATATCCTTTACAGGACATCGCTGTCAAAACCAGCATTTTACCGCTGTTGTTGATTTCTTAGCAAGATTACGCTCAGTATTTTGCCATTGTTTCTGAGCTGCCGGCTCACTTATCCCGTAAGTCACCAACGCGGCGAGAACCGCTACCAATTCTCGCGCGCTGCGTTACCGTACAGGGAGACCGGCATATGCAATATAGTTAATGGGAAATAACCTGTTTAAGATGTGGAGATAAAATCTGCTGTCTTGTATTTTGAATTATAAACTATATTTACAGTTCAGAAACATCCTGTTTACGAAAGTCGTTTATCATCAGCATCCAGTGCCTTGATGTTTGGCGTGGGCGATAATGCCCCTCCACAACTTGCGATCTCTGATGACTTGGATCAATTCGTGTGTTGACTCCCTTCCGTGCCAAGACACAAAACTGTTAAGAATTTTCTCACGCTGTCTTCCTCTATGTCTCATTCGACAAATCTTACCGGTTGTCACAACATGTTCCAGTTTATGTCTTCTCGGAATTTGGCCAGAAATCACAGCTGCTTTTCTCAAATCACCAATATTCATCAGATGTGTGGAAAATTCTGGACACATTGTTCTAATTTTCCAGATTGCAAGCCGTAGCTTGAGGTTCCTATCTTTCTTATTAGTGCCTGATGCATTCGTTTTACAGCCTGCGAATTAGATTTGTCCTAGCCCCAAGCACCCATTGAAGCAGACAGGCTGAGGCGGATCAGTACCCAGTTGGTTGAGAAATGCCCAGCCTGAGGATGGTCGTAGCTGATCAGTGATACCTGTAGGCGTCTAATACCGTCAGAGACAACCCGTGCCGGCACTGTCTACGCCAGTTGATAAGGACTTATAACCCGGCTCTGTGGTGAAAGGTTTACTAATGCAACTCGTAATCCCGCATACCGTGTTCGAGACACATCTGCATGCAATTTAGAAGCAGGTCGACTTGCGCTTGTTTCCATACAAAGGTATGAATGAAGGTCGGTAAGAAGGCAATGGCAAACTACTGAACGTAAACATGCCCTGCATTCACAATAAAATATACTGGCGTTGACTGTGTTGTCCTGTAAAGGATATGCATCTAACTTTATAACTCGTAACTGCCAACTTTCGCTTTGATTTCGAGACTGGTTAAGACCAGTGATGGAGTTATACCTCTCTACAGCATAACATCTGGGCTTAAGTGTAGAGACCACGTGCTGACCAGGAAGCGTGATCACTCTCTCGGCCTACCTAGTTTACTCCAGAGGAAAGGTAAACACCAATACATCTGGAACAAGATAAGCTACAGAAGCTGCCGGATCAGCAAATCAATGCTCTAACTGTCCTCCTGTCGGAGCTTCCATCCTAGATCAGTTACCGACAAAGGCGTTAGGCCCGGTCTGCCCTGCTTTGACATTACATCTTTAGATTGCATTTCCTCACACTAGGGTAAGGCCTGTGTCATTCCGATTACCCTCCTCCGCCCAAAGCCATTCGCTCCATGTGGAGTAACTCACTCATATCTTACTAAGACCTGGCAGAAAGGTCAAATAACAAACACAAACTCATCATACCGTAATGTTGTACCCAGCAAATTAACGAATATTTAAAGAAGAGAAATTGTTTTCCGTTCCAATGTTGTACATATAAATATTATCAAAACAATATTTTCCCGCAGTGAATAAGAATAACGAAGACGCAAACAATAGATTTCACGATAGGTCAAACACTGAGCGGATGGGATGTCAGATGGTGCGTGATGGTAGAAATAACTCTTGTGTTCACATAACACACACACACACACACACACACACACACACACACACACACACACACACACACACACACACACACACACACACACACACACACACACACACACACACACACACACACACACACACACACACACACACACACACACACACACACACACACACACACACACACACACACACACACACACACACACACACACACACACACACACACACACACACACACACACACACACACACACACACACACACACACACACACACACACACACACACACACACACACACACACACACACACACACACACACACACACACACACACACACACACACACACACACACACACACACACACACACACACACACACACACACACACACACACACACACACACACACACACACACACACACACACACACACACACACACACACACACACACACACACACACACACACACACACACACACACACACACACACACACACACACACACACACACACACACACACACACACACACACACACACACACACACACACACACACACACACACACACACACACACACACACACACACACACACACACACACACACACACACACATATATATATATATATATATATATATATATCATAATTATCAAGTGCCGTGCCGACTGGCTTAGGCGTTCATGACTCTGAGGCGGTCAAACACTGAGCGGATGGGATGTCAGATGGTGCGTGATGGTAGAAATAACTCTTGTGTTCACATAACACACACACACACACACACACACACACACACACACACACACATATATATATATATATATATATATATATATATATATATATATATATATATATCATAATTATCAAGTGCCGTGCCGACTGGCTTAGGCGTTCATGACTCTCCACAGATCTTGGTCTTTGGTTTCCTGGATCAACTCTGCCGTTGATATTCCTCGCAATCCATCCAGCATCATTTCTCGTGGTCTGCCTCTGCCTCTCTTCCCCTCCATCTTTCCAGTTGTCACAATGTTCTCCAGCGCCTCTCTTCTCATCACATGACCAAAAAAAAGCTATGTGCCTCTTTCTTATTGTTGTAAATAATGTTCTAGCTTCGTTAACCTTTTTAATTCATTCGTTACTAGTTATTTTGGCAGTCCAAGCAATTCGCAACATTCGTCTAAGGAACAACATCTCTCTTGCTTCCAATCTCTTCCTAATGGATTCATTTATATTCGAAGATTCACAGCCATACGGCAGAACAGATTCTATATAGCTCTTCAGCACTCTCTTTCTTACATTCAATGATAGTGACTTATTGCATAAGCTATTCTTCATTTTCTGAAATGCAGCCTTTGCTTGCTCTATTCTGCTCTTGATCTCTGTTGTGCATCTTCAATCTGATGTTATAAATGTCCCTAGATATTTAAACCTATCCACTTGGTGAAGAATGTTCCCTTCTATCTCTATTTCACATTTGGGTGTCACCTGTTTCTTTGATATCACCATTGTTACTGTTTTCTTGATATTTAAGGAGTACTTTCTTTGCACTCTCTGTTACTACAATGTCCAACAATTACTGTAGATCTGTTGCATTATCCGCTATCAATACTGTGTCATCTGCATAGTGTATATTATTTATATTATAACCTCCAAATATTATTCCTGGCTTTTCTTTGATATCTCTCATTATTACTTTGCTACCTAATCCATAATTCACCACTACATCCGCCATTTTCCCTGTTCCTACTTTTGCATTAAAATCACCTCGGATTATTTTGATATCTTGTGATTTAATTTGAGACATTGCCATGTCTACTTCATCGTTAAAATCTTGTATTTCTTCATCACTACTGCTTGTTGTTGGTGCGTTTACGTGCACAATATTTATATCTATTGGGTTGCCTTTCAATGTGACCATGATAGCTCTGTCTGAAATACACCAGTAACCACTAATTGATTTGGCTGTTTGTTTATCAAATATTAGTCCTACCCCTTTTTAGTGTGTATCCCCTCAGAA